>VZRO01001744.1:1308924-1334592 GCA_013397915.1 Daphoenositta chrysoptera | reverse complement strand
TTTTTTTTTTTTTTTTTATAACCAATAGGGAAATGAAAAAAAATGACCAGTGGTAAGAAAAATGCATACAGTATGGTAAAGAAAATGTAGGAAATTGTTCAAACACTTCAATCGCTTTAGAAAAGAATAGTAGTTAGGACAGAAATTGAACCCCAATTGAGAATTTTATGTGTTTGAATTGTCTTAAGATATATAGATTTCACATGGTTTTACCTGAATATGAACATGCTAGTGAATGATTGCTACTATGTTGCAAAGCACGTTGCAATAGCCTGTGCTATCATTCTGAGTATTTCTAGGCATTCAAAGCAGAAGGATTTCACTTACCTGGTAAAGAGCTGATTTCAGTGCTTTCAATATTGTTGTTAAAGCAGTTCTATTTTACGTTCCCAGGAGATTATGCAAGTCCCAAATTTCTCAGTGCACAGACACAAGACTACATAATCATTCTTTCCCTCACTCTTACTCATTAATTTGAATGAATAATCTTGATTTTTTTAAACTTTTTTTTTTTCTTCAGAGCTTTAGCTGAGTGAAAAAAGGATGGGACTGAAGAGACTGAAGGGGGCTACCCTCACGTCGCACTGTTTTTCCATCTAGACTTTACTATATTCAGGGATTAAGTGTGTCTTTTTCTTACATTTTTGAATCAGAAATTTAGAAACAGAATTCAATACGTTAAAGAGTCTGTTAAATTCAGTTTTCCTATAGGACATTCATATTAAGTGCCCATAATAATAACCTGGTTTATATTTATCTCTTAAGGTATGACGGGTTCTCTTTGGTTCTTTTTCTGGGACCAAAGGATTTTCTTCTCCTTAGTGCATTTAGATGAGCTATATTTCCATCTTTTTCCCTATTCATTTTTATTCTGATATATGGATGGTTTTGGCTTGTTCATTGGAAAATGATTTAATTTACTTGCAAAGGACTTTATCCTGATTCAACAATGTTACTTTGCTGATGAAGTATTATCTCACAAGTTCAGCAGTGCTATTGATGCAATATATTTCCTTAGGAAGGATTTACTTTCAACTAACACTACATGACAGTGCTATTGATAGCCATGCCTGAACTAGTCATCCAATCCTCTTCTGAAACCAATTTTTCCATAGAAGTAATAGGGTTTAAAAAGAGAGTAGGCTTACCAGTCCACACAAAGCTGTCTACACACTGCCAGTAAGAACAGATGATCATGAGGTGCCTTTCATAGTGACCCCTCACTTTTCTTGATGATGCAAGATGAGAGCATATGATACCTCATAGCACCCATGTGCCATGCTGTGGAACAAAGAGCAAGAGACAAAAAGCAAAGGAAAAAGAAATCTATTCTCAAGTTAATTCAGCAGTTAAATCAGAAATGACAGAGTAGGGAAATGCAGAAAGCAGAAGGACAAGTTGATACTTAACACTTAAGTGAGATGAAACTTAACTCTTAAAAACCCCAAACACTAAATATAGTTCAATCAAAAAGTTACTTTTTCCAGCTTTGTGTGCAAAAGTTAAAACAAAAAAAAAGTTCATTATTGCTGAAGAAATGTACTGACATGATGAATCCTACTATTTTGGAGTTATTCTATGCCTCTTTTCTATGGAGCCCTGAAAGACACCAACAGACAATTAAAGTAAATAAAGAAACAAACCACAACCCCTCACAAATTAAAATATATAGAGGCATTCATATGACCTATATGGATATCTTGACTAATATGTATTTTCCTCTTGTGAAAAAGAGCACTTCAAGATATGACAATGTAGAATTCTGAGGTCAAACAACTAGTATTACATTAAGGCATTAAATACCAATTTACATGGAAGACACGTAACTCTGCCATGAGTTGTCAAAATACGTCTGAGTAAACTAACTAAATTCCATATCTAAATGTCTTTCCTAGGCCTTTTACAACACTGATTTTGTTATAACTTTGTAATTCACCTAAATGTCTGAGATATAAAGGACAGTTCTAGATTTTAAGGAGTTTCATGCTATTCACTGTATTGTGAGCAAGTGTCATCAGATACAGTAACTGTTTAAGAACATTGAAAATTCTAGTACTAGATAAGAGTTAAGCACATTTCAAAACCTACCTTGAGGTGTGTTTGATAATTTTCATACCAAATAGGTGACCAATACTTTTTTAGAGAATTCTGGTAGTTGCTTGGTTGACTGACACCTCCAGAGCTAAGTGTTATTTCACCGCTCAAAATATTAAGAAAAGAAAAAGAAAGTTCAAATTATATTTTGCACATTGTAATGAATTTATTTATAGACATCTTAATTAAACAACTAACACTTAATGTCCCTAAGGAATTTCATTACTTTTTAATTTTATTAGAATGCATGATAAGCTTTATAGATAGAGATTTCGTTTCCAGATATTTCAAGATAGTTGTCTTAAAATTGAATCCTTTGGCTATATTCATATGAGTAAGTTAAACAGGTAATTTCTGGACACACTAGAACAGAAAGTTCCCTGGCTCCTCACAGTGATTCGCATGGTTTTCTAACCATTCCCTCCACATCCCTACCAAAAAATAAAAAAGAAAGAAAAGGTTCTGGTCTTGGTTTAGGACTAAGGACATGTTCTGGCACAGGGTGGTTTGGATGGGCTATCTTTCTTTAATTGGAAAGAGTTCTCAGTGACGGATGGCCTTAGTGTCATGACCTGTCTCAGCACATGTTTACCAGTATACCGAGACTTAGGGACCAACTGGATTAAGGTGGTATGCAGTTTTATATTATGCAATATTATTCACAGTGATGTGGGAATGCAAGTTAGGGTTGTATTCAGCCATCTAAATGAGACACTGACAGGTTTAGAATAAAATCTGCAAAACTGTTGATATTTCTAACACATTCATTGCATCCTGTCCTTTCAGTAGTGGATATTATTACATGGATATTATTACACAGAAAGAAAAAGCACAGACTGCGTAATGAGCTCCCTTCCATGCTTTTCCCTAATCTAAGAAGCAATGCAGGACATGGAAGTGTTAAATTTACATACCCTTTTCCTCTGAGGATTTGCTTTCCTAGACAAGTACAGCCATGTGTCTATAGGTAACTCAAGGTTCCCTGAGACTATTGTGTTGAAATTTTTCAGTTCCAGTTACCATAACAGTAATAACTAGAACTGCATTGAATGCCCTGCCTACTGACTCCCACTTCAGAATGTTAATTATCTGATGAGGCAGGATGAATGACAGAAGTAGGAGAGAGAAAGGGAAAATTTCTGCTTTAGTCCTGTACAGCACTGCTTCAAAAACAAGTCCTCCGCATTCCATGTTAAGGCCCTAACAATGGGGTACTTTCACTGGATAAAGTGGTGCAGAAAAAGATGAGGTGGGTTTGTACAATTTTTTTTTGAAAATTCTTATCAAATATCTAGTCTTATAAACAAAACAAACAAACAAACAAAAAAACAAACAAAAAAACCCAAAAATTAATAGCTCCAAGTTTGATAGTGCTGCTGTTCTGCAAGCTATGGGGTACAGGTAGTATGTGTATAGGCTGTCTTGTAGATTTACAAAGGGTGAAGGTAAAACTGAACAATAACTGCTGGATTTGTCTGTCTAGCTGACTGTGCACTGTTATTAATGTAACTCTTAATACCAGAAGCTTCACTATAAGTCAGTGGAACATAGGATGCTAGGCAAACCTTTTTACTGGATTTAGATTCACAAAATTATAACAACGAAATTCAGACATCAGAAGGAATGTAGGCAGGCTCAAGTTGTTATTTGAAATGCTTATGCTGTTTTGTAGTTCTGTTGGAGATATATTTTATTATGGCATGTTTGAACAAGCAATGCTTTCAAGAGATGATGTATCCTTCTACTATTCTTTATTCTGGTTAAATACCATAATAAAGTCCCAAAGTCTAAAGGTAAAGTTTAATAATGAATATTGTGGATAAACTCATCCTCTGTCTTTATTTTTCTATAATGATTATTTTAAACAAGTCACACAGCTTGAATAGAAAGGACATCCTAACTGTTTAGCCTTTACATTGTTACTGCAAGTGCAATTACTTTGATTTGTTTAATACATTAAATTAGACAATTAATTTTCAAATTAGTAGAATTAGGATTATAGTGTTAGTATTAGAGTTATTATTGATGCTGATGCTGATATTGTAATAAGTATAATTTAACTTTGGAAGGGTCCTTTCTGAGTACCTTTACTGTGCTTTTTTATCCTATATAATTTCTCTAGATTTTATGTTAAAATTGTTAAAATAAAAATATGTTAACTCCTATTGAGCTAAGCATCCTTGCAATGGGTGTATTACAATATAGTCACAATGATATTTATTTGCAATTCTTGAAAAATTTGGATTTCTTGTGCACATGTTACTTTCTTGTAAAATTTTACAATTCCTGCATAAGACTACTGTGTATTTTTCGTGGATATAAATGTCTCCATAATCATGGAATAAATTTATGTACAAGATCTAGTCATTGGGTTTTCTTACAGACTTTGATCATAGAAGAGAAAGAAGTATATTAAATATTTGTGAATCTAGCAGGTTTTTTGGCTACCTATGGCTGGATATATATGCAACAAACTTTTTTGAGAACAAATAATTAATACTGCAAAATTATTGAAAAAACATGACATCCTAAGATTATAAGAAAGTCAGGGAAGTTATCTTTCGTTAGATGTTGAAGAAATGTTTCTATTTTTGAAAAGTGGTCTGTTTTCTTCAGCTTTATTCCAACTTGGTATAGAAATAAAGATGCGAAAAGAGCTATGTAGAATTTTCTGGGTAGCTGGCATGTAACATAATCATTTTCCTTTGACACTTCTAAGAAAATGTAACAATTTTTGGTAACTGGTGTTTACTGGTCATGAGAGTCCCATTTTCAAACAGTACACCTTTATCTCTTTACAAATAAGAAGTTATTGTCTTCACCTTGTGCTACATTTAGGAGATTTCTGAATGTCATTTATGTCTGTTTTATATAGGCATAGCCTGGCAAAAAACCCACAAACAACCAAAACCAGAAAAAACCCCTGTTTCTTGAGTCAGGAAAAAACCCAAAACTAAACAAAACCAAACCAAAAACCAAAAAGGAAACACGAGAACCATTCACTAAAAATACAAATTTGAAAGTTTATTAAAATAAATATTTAGGTGTTCTGAAATTCAGTGACTAATGAATTATTTTCATAAAGTCACTGGGAATGAAAGATGTATAAGGTCCTCTTAGTACACTTAGTTCACCTTCTAAGCCAGACATGAATCAAGTAACCATTTTCATTCCAGAATTTATGTCACAAGTTCACAGACAAAGAGAGTTCATTTCACAGTTTTTATACTTGACATTGTATTGCAGTACAAAAAAGTATCAAGTTTGTTAATTTACAAATGTTCTCTGTTCTGCGTAGTCAGAATGACTAAACTTGTTTGAGGTCAAAGAAAAACACCCTCCCTGGTTTGGATACACCATTTGCCTCAAAAACTCCCACCTAGTGTCAATCAAACCTATTATTCACTTATTTTTGTAACACTGATCCTGATGGCGCTTAATGCTTTTTAGTTCCACCTACAACAAATTTAATTTCTGACTTTTAACATGGCACAAGCAAAAAAAAAAATATCTAAAAGAACATTAAACGTGCAAAAAATATTTATCTATGTGTAAATGAAACAACCATGACAAGCTCAAATGTTGCAGACGGTAAAAAACCACTTTCTTCCTCTTTTAGGACAAAATATTCTGTAAATAATTTTTTCAAGCACTAAATATTATTTCTCAAGAAAAGTGAGTTGGGTATAAGACAGAGAAGATTCAACTTTGCTCTTCAATCCCAAAGTTTTTAATTTTAATTGAAAGAAGTAAAAAACCCCACCTATCTATAACAAAATCCCCAAAATATCCCAACCAACCAACCAACCAACTAAAATAAACCCCCAATAAATCCACCAACCAGAAGCAGTGTGCCAAGGGTGGAAATTCATGCTGTAAGTATAATAAATTCAAATAAAGGATTTGTCAAACAAACATAATAAAAATGTCCTGGAAGTACTGAGGATTAAAAATTTAGATTATGAACTAGAAGACTGCGGATTGTGTAGAATGTTTTTGCAGTCTTCTTGAGAACGTTCCTCATCTAAATAACTCCAGAAGTACAAACCTGCCGTTACTCTGAAAGCCATACCCACAAGACCTCTCATATTATACAGCATTTAAAAGTGTATTCACATTGTTTGATACATTTGTGGAACTGATTGTCACTCAAATGTAAAGGGGATTTTGGATTTCATAATTAGAACATACTGCCTTTAGAGAGAAAGAAAGATCCTCAGAAGTACATGGACTTTTAGCTAACTTTTGCCCCAGTCTTTTGTTGCTTTTTTTACTTCATTTTTAACCACCCATAGAAATATACATATACAGACATATATGTGTACAATTGAGTGATATATCACCCAAATAAGAAGATCTCTGTCTCTTGTTGTTATTCTAGCCATAAAAACTGGGAATATTACATATTGAATAAGTAGAAATAGCTCAGAACTTATGTACAGTTTAAGACTTCTCACACTTTATATATGGAGTACCATAAGTGGTGGTTAAAGCATACAGGTGGTAAAGTAGTGGTAGCTGACTTGTTTGTAGTCACCTTAAAGAATAATATAGATACATAGAATTTATTCCAAATACACCTGTGTAAGAGACCATATTATTCAACAGAAGATGCCAGCTTTTATTAGCAATTGATTTTCAGTAATATATCATGTTAAAAAAGTAATAATTTGAAGTGCATTTTTGTGGACAATTTTATTAGTGCAGGACAGTGTTAATCATTTTAAGTTAAGAAATAACATACAAAATCAAAGATCTAAATTATTGACTTTAAAAGAATGGGTCAGATTCTGCCAGACTTAGGCTTTACTGCATACAACACTAAATTTAATGAGAGTACCTCTCAGTTTAAGAGAGAACTTCATGGAACTGTTACATTAATTGTGCCAGTGGATTCAGTGCAGTTATTATGGAATTATTCCAGAATTACATGTACACAGGCAAAAATAAAATGAGAAATTTTCATATTTTGGGAAAGAAGATAAGAACTAAAACATTAGTGGTTTTGCCATTTCATGTACTGAATAGGCTCAAAAATTCAAAGGAAAAGATTTATAAAGCAAGTGACAAGCTGGTATTTTTTTTCAAAGACCAAATAATCCCTGAATATAATTTCCCTCAATATGAAATTTTCAATTCATGGATATTTTCCTCTATAACAAATCACAGAATCACAGAATATGCTGAGTTGGAAGGGACCCATCAGGATCATTAAGTCCAACTCCTGGCCATGCACAGAACCATCCCTGAGAATCACAACATGAGAGTGCCCAAGAGCATTGTCCAGACACTTGAACTCAGTCAGGCAGTGCTGTGACTGCTTCCCTGGGGAGCCTGTTCCAGTGCCCAATCACTCTCCGAGTGAAGAACCTGTTTCTATTATCCAACCTAACTCTCCCCTAACACAACTCCAGGCCATTCCCTTGGGTCCTGTCACTGGTCACCTCAGAGAAGAGATCAGTGTCTGTCCCTCCTCTTCCCCTCACATGGAAGTTGTGCTGCAATGGGGTCCCCCCTCAGTCTCCTCCAGGCTGAACAGACCAAGTGCCCTCAGCTGCTCCTCATACGGCTTCACCTCAAGGCCCTTCACCATCTTTGTAGCCCTCCTTTGGACACTCACTAATAGCTTTGTATCCTTATACTGTAGTCCCTAAAACTGCCCCCAGCACTGGAGGTGAGGCCGCCCCAGTGCAGAGCAGAGCGGGACAATCCCCTCCCTTGCCCGGCTGGCAATGCTGTGCCTGATGCCCCCCAGGACAGGGTTGGCCCTCCTGGGTGCCAGGGCACTGCTGGCTCATGTTCAACTTGCGATCGACCAGGACCTCCAGGTCCCTTTCCTCAGTGCTGCTTTCCAACATTTCATTCCCCAGTCTGTGGTTACATCCAGGGTTGCCTGGTCCCAGGTGCAGAATCCTGCACTTTCTCTTGTTCTCTTCATATGGCTGGTGATTGCCCAGTCCCCTAATTTTTGAGGTCTCTGTGCAGGGCCTCCCTCTCTGTGAGGCAGCCATCAGCTTCTCCCAGTTTTGTATGGTCTGTGAACTTGCCCAGTATCCCTTGTCCAAGGGGGATACTGTGGTTAAGTCGTTTAGATGTACATGTGTTCTCTGAAGTCACACTGAGTTAAATGCTTTGAAAATAAATAAATTACCAGACATCGGACAACCATCAAACTGCACTGTGGTACACATACTATGTAATTGTAATGACAGATGACTAATGGAGGAGTCCAGTGCAGTGACTTCATGTTACTGGGTTACTCTCCCTCTTCCTTAGTCATATTATGCTTGAAAGTGTTTCAGGATCTGTTCAGGTTTTTCTCAGTGTGTTTTTATTGATTAAATGAAAAAACGGGGAGATGCGGGAAACAAGAATACCTTTGTTGAATTTGTTAAATTTGTTAAATTCTGTTCGCCAAAAAGCACTCTGGGAAGGCCTCAGCTGCAGGTCGGACAGTCGATTGAGAGTCAATTGTCGCCTCATGCGTGAGGCAGTGATTGGTTGAGGAGCCGTGTGGGCACCATATGAACAGAGAGCTGATTGGCTAAAGGGACACGTGAACACTGACACGGCGGGGGCAGGCAGCCAATGAGTGCTTGTTTTGGTTAGGGTTCGCTTATGTTCTGTTAAGGTTTGGTTTTGTTGAGTTTAGAGTATAAAAAAGTCTTGTTTTTTTACAATAAATGATCTTTTTTGGATTACAAGGAGGTCCATGTGCCTGTGTTCCCCATTGCTACAACTTTAAAGGAAATATTCTGGTTTCAGTCCACTTGTCCGTATAACTGAATGAACCGAGAAAATGACTGAAATGATGCATATAATTCTGATATTAATGAATTCTAAAATACACCCTAGTTTTGGATCAGAAGCAAACAGTGAGACTTTGAAATTAGAACATTTGATTTCTATATGTAGCTTTGAAGGTCTTCAGACTCCTACTCACTGATTAATAATCTAATGGAAGCTAAATCTCTAGCAACTGCAAACAAGAACAATATGCCAGTTGAAAGAATACTACTTTATTAAAATATACTCCTAAACTCTTTTTCTCAATTGTTATGTATTTCCCTTTTTTTGTTAGAGTATATATTCTGGCTTCACACCTGCCAAGGTTTTGATAGCATGTCAGTTTTTTTGGATGAGTTTGAAACTTCTATCACTGAAATATTTGTCTCCTTGCAATCTAACTGCTCATTTGAAAAGCTACATGATCATAGATTATTTCTTTAATTAAAATTTCCTGTGATTCATTGGCTCTAGATTGACTGTTTGATTGATTTATTGATTGATTGTTTGATTTCAGGAATTGATTAAATGGCATCTTTCAAATGAAGAAAAAGGGTTTTTAACTAAAACAGAATTCAGCACTTTGAAGTATTTCATTCAGTCTAGTACACGAAAAATAAGCCAATGTAGAAGAATAAAATTTTCAATAATATTAATTAAAGTGTCAATGATCTGAAGTGTCTGGAATGTTTATGATTAGGCATTTTTTGTGATGTATAATTTTTTCTTATATGTTATGGGATTAGTCTTGTGTAGCCAAGTAGTCAAGTGTGCCCTCATTTATTTGATTTTCTATTTTGCTTCATCTCCAAAAAGGAAACAAAACTGTTTTCTAGTGCTGCAAAAGCGTAAATTCATGTATTCTATTTAAATCAATACAAAAAGTGAGCCTCTATATTTAAAGACCTATTTTGTGAGGATCCACATGATAATCTTTATTCAGCAACCTACTTAATTATTAAAGCTTTTTGGTTTTTTTAAATCTTGTGTAATCTTGTCTGACTTTTTCATTAAGTATACAAATTCATAGATGAATTAATTTAAATATGTGATCAAAATGAAAATGAAGTATTTAATTGAAGACAAGCCTCTCCTCTCCTCATGGAAATGGAGAATATATTTGGAATTCATTGTATGTTCTGAAGCAGGCAGTTTTTGAAGGAACTGACAGTAAGAAAATAGAACTCCTTGAAAATTTTCCTGCATCAAACAATATAGTACATTTTTGTGGGTTTTTCTCCCTTTTCTTTCTATCCATTACCACTTATCTTTCCGATTACTAATAGTACTAGACATATTAACATCTCCATTTTTATATATTCAGTAGAGGTAATAGCATAATGTGTCCTTCAACATCCATGTCTTTCTACAGAACAAAATAATTCCTTTTGAAACTACTCTAAAATAAGATCTGCCACTCTGTGCTTATTAGTATTCTAAAAATAAGTACGCTTTTAGAAGCCAGAATAAATTCTCGTGTCAAACAAAAGATGGCTATTCGCATTGAAAATGTTAATTCACAACTTTATAACACTGAAAACTTTTTACATGTGACTGTCTCATAGCTATTTTTTGGACAGTAAAATGTACATGGAAGTATGTATGTTGGAAAATAAGGGAAGTTTTGAAAATGAAGACTTCAGATAAAGATATATGAACTCTGTAGACAATATGCTTTCAAGTTTGAATGGGCATGTCTTTAGAAATGGAAATACTCCAGGGTCTGTGCTCTATGGACAGTTGGAGCAGCAAGAAACCTCAAAAATTTCTGATCCAATCCACCCAACAGCAAAAAAAAATCACTTAAAAGGTTTTTCAAAAGACTCATATTCTTACATTTTGGTGGAATGTTACTGTCATTTTAACTATATTATTTTAAGAACGTTCATACTTTGTGTGTGTGTGCTATACTATGCCAACTTCCTGTAAGATAACAATATTATTGAAAAAATGGTTAGACAGATCAAAAATTCTTTTTAGTCATCAGGGAGTGGTCCTGAGATATTTCCCTTGGCTTTCGTAGACCTTTTCCTTAGGACTGCAAAGAAATATGGATCACGCCTGGGGTCCTGTCTTTCTCGCTTTGCTGACAAATCTATCCATTGTCTTTGCTGCACTTCATGGCTTTCTTAATTTGCAGCTGGCTAAATGCTGGTCAGATTTATCTGTAGTTTGTCACAGTGATTGGAAAAAACAGACTGAAAAATGACTCTTTTCTTTTTACTGTTGCTGCTCATAACGTAACCATCAACATAAAATGTCAAAATTCTCACATCATGTAGTACTTTAACCTTAAGATGCTTGTTAAGACCAGCCTATTCCACACATGAAATAAAAGTAACATTTACAATCTATTTATTTTTGGAAAAAAATCAAATTGCTTTATGTCAGGCTTGTGTCTTCCAGGCATATGCTCATAATTTGGAATATGAGTTTCACAGTACTGAAAGAATTAGATAAACTGAACTCTGATGCTAGAAAAAGCCATAGGCAACAGGAAAAGGAAACTGAAGAGCTTTTCATAAAGAGAGAAACTGGGCAACAAAATCTAATATTTATGATTTAATAGTCAAGAAGAACTGGATGGGAGCAGACAGAATAAGAACTTTTCTGCTATTTAATTTGTAACCAGAATTTTAGTGGAAAGGAGCAGACAGGCTATGTAAAGGTTTTTTTTCACACTTACATTATCCCTGCCCTATTCATCTGGGGAATATATTTTTTAAAAAGTGGCTTTGATTTAATTTTTTTTTTTGGTAGGAGATTGAGGTTTGAAGTACCTATTTAACATTACCTAGGATTTCAGGTACTAGTTCTTGCAAAACAATTTTATCGTCTTACCTGAAGGCACAATCTATCTCAAAAGAGTTGCAAATCTAGTAGACAACAGTAAGCTTCACAGTTCCGAAACCTGTTTCTTTTTGAATACCGGTGTATGTTTAAAATTTCTGGATATTTTCCTCTCTGTTCTTTTCCTTTTTTTTATCCTGATGCACTTGATTAACAACTCAATAATGTGTGACATCTCTGTAGTGGGTTTTTAAATTTATTTTTGTCAAAAATGATAATTTAAGGATCTCGGTAGTAAACTATGGTTTCACTCTTGAAATAAATGCTTAGTTTGAAAACATAAAGTTTCTACAAATTATTATTTTATAATAACCTCTAGCTATTCTGCTTAAAAATTATTTCTTTTCATCTCATTTAACTTCCTTGTTTAGCTTCAGTCAACAATGACTTATGTTGCTTTCAGATCAAATTACATTTTTAGCCTCTGTCTGATGTCCTCCAAAGGAGGTTTTGAACTCCTTATCCAAATAATTTCATACTGGGTTAAAAGTTTATCTCTGTGTCATCTATATTATTTACTTGTATTTCAGAAGAAGTCTGAGGGCTTACTAAGCTGAAGCCTTTCCGACTGGGAAAGCTCCATCAGTTTCCATCATAGTTTCCCTGCTGCTGTGAAGACAGTATTCAAGAAAGGCTTTTATAAATCCCTTTCCATGACTCATTACATTTGTAAGGGATCTCCCAGGGACAGTTTCTTGTATATTCTTAGGCTGATGCAAATAACTAACAGTGAAGATGGATTTGGGGAGCTGAGTTTGAAGAAGTTTTTTGATGGGTTTTTATGTGTTGGTTTTATGTCTGAATGAATTCTTACTCTCACTTCACTTTGATGATAGCAATTAGGAGTCGCTATTTTAGCACCAATCATCTTCTTTGTTCCCAGTTAATTTTGTAGATATATTTTACACAGAAAAAGCCAAACATCCATTGGTAAGAGATTTTTATGTGAAATTCCACGGGTACAAGTACAACACTCGGTGAACTACCATGTGCATTAATCATTTATTTGACTATCAACTAAGAAACTGTTAGTTCTCTATTGCGCATTGTGTATTTCATAATTTGATAGAGCTTCAGCAAACTGCTGCATCTATTTTTATGACTCAGCCTTTCTGAAACTGTTATATTAATTACACTATCTTTGAGAATATTTGGGAAGAATCTGTGATAAGAAAAAATAAAATTACTTTTTTTTTTTTTTTTTCTGGACACAGCTGCTATGAGTACCTTGCAGTCTGTCAGCAAGGCAGGTATAATTTTAGTGTGCTTAAAATAGCCAAAGATTTCTATTGGGTCTTAGTTACAGCTCATACTGTTGTTATTTAACATTGGAATGCCTCAGACTGGAGTCAGGAATTAATTGTATTACACTAAAAGTACAGATACTATTTTTGAGCGATTTCAGTTACTTCTCTGAAGTAGTCTAGAGGGAAAATGAAAGAGATGTGATTGAATTAAAACTGAAGTGGTAGCGAAGATAAATTTATCCTTTTTCACTCACTTTTGGTCTTTGACATTTTGCACTATTATGGCAAGTGTTCCTCATATAAAAACCAAAGATCACCTTTGGAAGTAGTGGAATCTGTCAAATAGAGGAAAGAGAGTCTCTTAAGCCTGCTGAGAAAGGAATGCCTTGTCCTTGTTTCTTTCCTCCCATTTTCATGAACAATAGGTGAAAACTATGAATAAATTTTGATTTTAATTCAGGTAAAACCAAGTAAAAGCTGGACTCTAAAAGTAACTTGTTGCTGAGTTTGCACTTTCATTCTTGAGCCTCTAATAGCCACACTAATATTTTATCAGAGCACTTAACAGCAAGGCTTTTTTCCACGTGGGAAGGCAGGAAAACAGCTGCTTCTGCAACTGATGTTTTCACTTCTTCTAGGCTGGAGAGGCTTTTATCCAAGATGGCTGATTCAGTCACCTTTTCACTTGAGTGCATCTTTTTTCCATAGCCCTCAGACCTTCTGACATCTCACGTGCTTCATTTAAGTGTTCTCCAAATACAGTTTCCTTCCTCCCCCAAAAAATTATTATTTCTGTTTAGTGATGAATGGTATTTGAATTATGTCTGTGCACTAATTTTTTTTGTTTTCTTTTGTACAACTTAGTGAAAAATCATAGAACAGTAAACACCAGCCGAAAGGGACCGTAAAAGATCATCTGATCCAACCTTAAAAAAAACCCAAACCAGCATAAACCCCCTCAGTTTAAGATCTGAAAGTTATTATCATATTACGGTAAGGCATCCATAATGGTTGAACAATAACTATGCAGTAAGCAAATTTTTATGGATTAAAATCGCAGATCTCAACATCTCTGGTCTCATTGAGTACTGTCCTGTTTAGAGATCAGTGTACATATTGTGTCTTTCAAAATAAATTGCAATCTTAAAATTACATAAACGTGTGAAATGAAATTACAGGCAACAACAGTATCAATATATGATGGATTCTGCCAGAATTTTAAAATTTTTTTTAAACATGTTTAAACATTTCATACAAAATACTGATATCTATAGACACGATATTTTGCTTTTGATATCATTATTACGACATTTCTGAAGGAGTCCACTTTAAAGACACTGATGTTTTTGCATGCATACTCACTGTTGGAAGTGTTTTTCCTCCTGTGACAGGACTGGAGAAAGTTATTCTTCTACAGTGTAAGAGTCTTCAGGATTCAAAAATTTGAGCAAATATTTTGGAGCAACATTTTTTTAAGAAAGCGTAATTCATAACTTTTTCTCCTTCTTAAAGTTATCCTTGCCATACAAATGGGAAATAAACCAACCAAACAAAATAGAAATCTAAATCAACTTAGTTTAACTAGAGCATTTCACACAGGGATGTTTATGTAAACATAAACACAGATAGAGATTTTTCAATGCAAAATATATATAAGGTAGGTTTTTCAGCATCCTCATTTGTTAGATCTTTGAGTATAGCCACTCTACTCTTTCTGTCTGTCTTAAATTATGATGATGGAAAGCTAAAAATACAATACGAGTCACAACTCCAGGAAATATACCTAGCATGTTCCAGTAAATTTAGTGCTGAAAAACAAGATACTTTATTCTTTGCCTTAGGCCTAAGTCTACCTCATGAAGATAGTGCACCAAGGAATTTTTGCTTATTGCAAAATATAATAGTTTCAGTTTAATTTTTTATCCCCTGATCCTTAAAGCAAAGAGCTAGTAGGCACAATAAGCTGTTTTCATAGCTGAATGACTTTCAATTCTATAAAACACAGTCTTTGGGCATTTTAGTAAATATATTACTAACTCCTACAGTTGACTGATTGACTAACTTTAATACCAAAATTGTTATCCTAAGCTTACATTCAAGAGATGGAACTCTAATTGTGAGGGTCATGACAGTTAGGCTTTGTACTGTCAGTTAGCACTTTCTCTCTATACCATGATGACAGCAAATTTCAGTTCCCCAGCTTTTATTAAAGAGCTTTAAGGCAATTTTCTGCAACAGGTCCTCAATAATCTCATGACATGGCCCTTCAGGAGCAATGAAAATGTTGTCAAGATGGAAAACCTGCAGATTAACTAACAAAGCACCACCAACAGTTGTGCTGAGTTATGTTACAAATATAAACTAAGAAAAAACTGAGATCAAATTTGCAGAGGTCATATTTAGAAATTTTCTTGAATCATTAAATTGATAAGATTCATATAGAGAGATAATATAAAAATACTCTGGGCTCTGGGATTGTACAGGTATAGCTTTGAAAAAGCCATTTACCTACAACCTTGTATTTCCTCAATGTCTTTAAGGGCTTAGAACAGAAAACACCTCTGATGGTTGAGCAAAAATACTTACTAAATGTTGACAATTGTTGAAAATATCTGAAAAATCTACTCTGAAAAAGAATTAAGCTTGTGGTTTTGTTTTGGTTTTTTAAATTACTTTTATAATAAAGGAAATAATTACTTTCCTTTGCTGATGAACTCTTTTTCATAGCAGCTGGCAGTCCAAAACTCTGGACTTCATTAATAAGAAGGGCTCCTGGCACTACTGACTTTATTAAAAAGAAAAGTACGAATAGAGCAATATCTGTATTAAGAATTTCTCTTTTCTCTTGTTTGCTTTTGAAAGGCAGTGTTTAATTCAGTATTTTAAACGTTTGAAAGAATTTGGATTAAAACATACTTGAAAATTAGGGCCTAGTCTCCTGGAGATTTTTCCAAAAGTCAGTTTTAGTATTGGCAGAATTCATACTATCTTTACAGATGAGAAATTGACAAAAAAGGATGTGAAATTACTTACCATGAGCTGCCTGGGCTTGCATCAAGCTGCCCAGTACAAAGCTAGATACAGAAATACAGTGGTGTGGGGAGGGATTCATATTCTTTTCTCCTCAATGCTGCCTGTGCACTACTCTGTATTCTCTTACTTATGCTATTATTCCTAAACTCCTGAATCATAATGACATTATCTATTTATCAAGACAAATTTTCATTTGCTAGATTTCCAAGCCTATTATTTTTTTTTTCTCTTACCCCTTGGGACAGCGTTGTGATATCTTTGTCACAATGAGAATGAAAATTCTTCCTTACATTTTATTTGGGTTTACTAAATATAGTCTCCTTATACCACAGTAAAATTTTACAATGAACACCCGCTATTCCATTTTCAAATGGCATATCCCTCTATAATGACTTAAACCTCAAGAAACAGTCTTCATTACTTCTGCATTCATTGCTTTGGCTCCCCATGCAGTTCACTTTTTTATACAGTAAGATGATATCTGGAATAATTTTTTTCCCACCTATTATTTAATAGATGAGATACTTAAAAATGAAAATAACAATGAACTTGTATTTATTGTCCCTTTGCCAGTGTGTTAGCTGTTATCAGTGAGGGGCATTATTCTTTTCCATAAGAATGTGTCTAAATAGAGAAGTAGGAAAATATTGAGCTGTAGAAGAACTTCCTCTGTAAATTAAAGTCCATAAAATTTTACCAAGATTTTTGTTCTGTGATCTTGACAAATAGAAATAATCCATTCAGAGTTCTAGTGTCTCTCACAAGTGTAGGCTTCTTTGTTCACAATAAAAAGTCACAACTCTGGCTTGCCTTTTCCATGGAGTAGAATGCAGCTCAGTGCAAGGATTAAGCCCCTCTGCATTTCCGTATTCCAGGAAGCTGCAAAATTGAGAGGACCAGGAGTATTACTCCTGTGAAGATTCACAGGAGCAACCAGACAGGGAGAAGGCAGTTTTAGGTCCTCCCTACAATATGTCAATTTCTTCAAGTGTGTATGAGAATCTTTTCCAATGAAGGTGATGGTAGTTTATACCTGCCCTGAAGTTAAATTGTGATCAGAGAGAAAACGAAAAGAATGTCAGTATTCAATCTTTACTATTTTCATGGAGCAGTAGAATGGTTTTATGTTTTCAAAGACAAAGGTTAAACCAATTTTACTATTCCTAGTTACCTGATTTCACCACAAACACACACACACACACACACACACACACACATATATATATGTAAAGTTTTTTCTCTTTGATGTTTTTCTTGTCCAGGAGAGCTGATCTATACAAAAGTAAACAGACCAATATACTTTTCTGTACTAAAAATAGCAAAAAGTAAAAGCAAGAGAGAGAGCTGGCAGAAAAGCACTTACCAAGTCTGTAACCACCCTTTTTTCAGTAATATTAACACTGTAAGTAGCACAGCAAAGATAAATAGAACTGTGTAAAAAGTTAAAAGAAAATCAATTTTCCTAAAGCAGAATAAAACCTCTTAAAATATTCTGGTCAAGCAAACTATTATAGATAAGATATGAACAACCTTATCAACTCACTCAGTTGAAACATATTAATAAATGATATATAGACTTCTAAAGCCAAAGTTGATTAAGGCCATTTCATCCATTAAATAATTTTCTCCTATTATGAGGATTCTTTTTTTTTTTTTTTTTTTTTTAATGAGAAGTTAAATTATGTGCTTTTGTCATTATTGGTAATTATAGTACTGAGAAGTTATTCATATAATAATATTGAGATAAAACAGTTCATTAGTTCACATAAAGTTAGCATCCAATAATATGTCCCATTGAGCAATTCACAGCAATTTTCACCCTTATAAATTCTCTTTCTACAGAAAACTGTTTGAGCGATTTATTCTTTTAACTATTTCATGAAAATTCAGCTTTTGTGTTTTAAGCTCAGTATTAAGAGTAAAAGCTAAACTAAAAGAAGCACAAAAATCAGTTTTACATAAAGTACTTTGCTTTTTAATTAATTTCTTTACAAATATTTTAAAAAGCTGTTTGTCTCACTGTCCTTTACTAGTTCTCTGAAAGGTCATGCAATTGATAGCAGGAAAATTATAAAACATTGTGTTTATTTCCTATTAAACAGACTTTTAGAATTTGCAGCTGTGATAATTCTACTACATTCTGTTTCTCATTTTCAATTGTCTTGTTCCACAGACCTTTTGTTCAACATCTAGAGGGAGAGTACTTGTGAACCTTGCTTTTCAATACAACACAGTAGCAGACATTGTCTACTGTCTAGAGACTAAACTAATTCAAACGTTTGCCCCCTGTCTGTTCATCCAAGTAATAACTACGTAGCACATATGATTTAAAATACTGGGCACTACTAAGTGAAAACCCAGAGCAATAACTATTTTTCAGATTAAGTTTTGAAGAGAGGATGACTTTTGAATCTTACCAAATACGTAAAGAAAACTAGACATTAATATTTCAACCATTGGACAATTCAAACAGCCTAAATTTTGAGAGCATAGTGTTCCAGTCTTCCTAGGGCTCTTTTTCTGTCTGTTTTTAGCATTTTCACTCCTGAATGTTCAGTTTGAAATTTTGTTTTCTTCTACTGTTTTTGGTGGTGAAGACAAATGATTTTATGAAAAATGTGGAAAAGGAAAATATTTTCCCTAAGAATTATAGTTTTATACTTCTTCAAAGCCTAAAGTCACTGTTGTACAGTACTTTGTTTTTCTGTGTGCCCTTGTGAAAACAACAGAACTATTAGCAGATCATTAATTATATCTTTAAAGAGAACTGTGAAGGAAGGAATGTTTCCCATGTTGCTGACAAATAACAACTGACACAAAGAGGCCTTGTGGTGTGATTTATTTCTGTGAAGAGTCTTTCATAACACAGTTGCTAATAAATTTTTTGTTTTACCTCACTTCTGTGATGTCCCATTTCCTCTTTATATTATTAGATAAAGAGGGTTTTTTTAAGTGTCATGTAATCAAAATGTAATAATGGACAGTATAAATCGTTGAAGAGATATAATAGTTCTATAAACTGGCTGGTAAAAGATTTGCTTTATTTACTGCTACTCATGAATAACACAGGTAGAAAAGAATATATATTTCATATCTAAAAAACCCCTGTGTTATTTTTCATGGGGTGGAAAGATTTTCAAGCAGCTGCAAGTTTCATGAGAACAACTTTATCCACTTTTTTTCCATGAAAATTATTAAAAGCTGACAGTATCTGTTCTAAAGAGTATGTTCATTCTGTCACTGCATTTTCAAGGCATGAGGCTCTGAGTGGTTTCTGAGACAACTGTCAATATTTCATCAGAAAAAATCTTTTTAGAAAGTTTGGTAGCCATTAAATCACCAGAACAGTATATGATGAGTAGATGTACTGTACACTTAAAAGAATTTAGGTCTGAAACTGTTTCTGCAATTTCCTGAGACTCTCTTCTGTTTGTTTGCTCACCTGATAGATAGGAGTGGAATAAATGGTCTGTCAATACCTGACTGACACATGGTTTGAAAACTCATTAATGGCAAAAAGGGTAAAACATTTCACTATGATGAAGCTATTATTTCTATGACTGCTAAGAGAAATAAATTTTTTCCATTTAAAAATCATCAACTCTAGCTCCTAGGTTAAGCTTCTTGGAGTAAAGTCATGCTCATGCCAGAACCTCCATTTTATTTAATTATAATTTTTTTCCCCTACAAGTTAGATATTTGGGACCTTTTCTGGAAAACAGTGTTTAAAGAGGTAGTTCAAGGTATTACTTAAGGAAATGTGAAGAGTGTATACATGATCAATAAGGCTTATTGTAACTGACCACTCTACAAAAAAAATTAAGAAGCACACATCAAAATACAATGCTTGCTGATAGGCCAACTTCCTATCATTTTAAGCGTGACCAGGCATTTTAAAATCACTTGTCTTGGGTAAGAAATTCTCTGTCTAAGACATTACATTTTTTGTGTGGTCTTGCATTGAGAATGGGCTGGAAAAGACAAGCCCCATTCTGCTTCCAAGCTTGTTCATTATCTCATGTTTCTTTATTGTATAGCTTGGTATATAGTCTGCTCCATGACAACACCTGCCAGAGGACTAATAGCCCTAACATGCAATTAATTGACAAAGAGGTGGGATGTGTCATAGCATTGCCTCCTCAAGTGACAAAATGACATATGACATTCACCATGCCATGATGATAAATAAAATGATGTTCATAAACCCCTCCACATCACCAGAAGGGTGTGAGAGACTTCAGAAGTCTGGCAGGGAACGTGTAGAACAATAGCTCTGTCTGTTTTATGACTGGCTTGTTTATTTAAGTAAAAAAGACTTGTGAAAACTTCTGCTGTATTTTTCACTTGCTTCTTTGAATTGCTTTTCCATAACTGTGAAGGATAAACCTTTTTATTTTTCCTGGAAACTTTCATAGTTGAAGAGGTGAGACCTATCACAGTTCAGACATGCTGTAAGTAATTCTCATACCATTACAGTGTATGCCACATAGTAGACATTGTGCAACATAAAGTGAAGTTTTTCTTCTGCCCTGTGACATGTCCATCTCATACAATTTGTTTTTAGGTCTCTTTACAGTCCAGGCAGATAGCCGTGGCTGTTATGAATCCCAATTGCCTACACAAAAAGAAAAGAAAAAAAGAATTGACCAAACCATGGTATTGTGACCGGTATCATCATCATTACTAGTACTAAATAATGCTGAAGTATACTCTAAGACTTCTAGAAATAATGTACAAATAATGTATAAACTACTTGAAATTTAAAAAAAAAAACAAAAACAAAAAACAAAAAAACAAAAACAGAATAACCCAACCAAAGAAAGGAAACAACAACTTTTAGATGTATTTCTTATTCTGCTACTGACCCAGAAAATTTTGGACACATCTTTTTAAGATTGGCTGTGATCTGAAAAAGAGACTAAGAAAAAAGAAATAACTCAATTGCAGTATTGAACTCTGTCATGTCTAACATCTGATAAAAATACAAGCTTGTAGGGTGAGGAAAGGAAATGAGCATTCATCTTGTCACTCTTTAATGGACCTCTGTTCCTGTGCATGTGTGTTTCGATAAAATAGATTTGAATTTAATAGTCTCCGTGTATCAGTATAGAGATCTGGCTTTGTTTTTAAATGTGAAATATGTTTAACTTACTCCTATTAATATTAAAAAACAGTAATTTCAAATTTATGACAAATCTGAGAAGGTTGTGAATTTGCTAACATAAATATTGTATAGATTCACCAGCTTCTTGGAATTTGCTATATATAAAATACGAACTATTAAGAATTATTTAAATAATCTAAAATGTGAACTTGAACATACACCACACATTATTTTCCTGGAGGTAAAAGGCAGACAGGACCACTGTGATTACTTTTCTGATCTGTGTAATGTAACCATAAATTCTTGCCCCATAACTAGTTCATAAATAGAAGTATAACTGTGAAAAAAAAGACACTGGTCTTCATTCAAGCTTGCTGGTTCCACCCTATGTGGAGACTGCTTTGAGAATTAGGGAAAATGGTATCATCGTGACTACAGCTAACTCAAACATATGTTGTGACTGCACAGAGATAGACAAGATGTATGTCAAATACAAGCAAGAAGACATAGTGTATAGTGGAACTCTCTATATTCTTCAATCTGTTATTCTTGGTCCATCTTCAATCCATCCCTGCAACTGACTCCACTGCCTCTCAGCAAGAGGGAAGGATAGCGGCTGTCATTAGATTTATGCTTTTAGATAATTTTTCCAGATGGTGCACAGTAAGCTGAACAAAAACTCTTACAGTACAGCTGAATAGCTGAACGGGAGAACCACGCAGACATGCTGAGATCACTCCAAAGGAGCAAGTTTCCGAACTAGTACAGCCAGAGTGATAATCATGATAAATTAGCTGCATGTGAGTTTGGCTTTTCCTTCAAGGACCGATTATGTCACGGTATAACAGTTCAGGACAAAGAACAATCCACAGAAATAAGAAAAATCACAGGACATCTAAAGATACAAAACAATATCAAAGTTTTATTTGAAACTTCTGAATTTTAAACTATGACTAATAATTTTCTGAGACTCTTTAGTTCTGTGCTTTTAAGGTATGCGCTCTGTTTTTTGTTTGCTTGTTCATTTGCTTCTTTAGCACTGACAAAAATAATTTAGTATTGTAGATGTTCCCCAGTGCTAAAATTAACTCTGGTATTTGCTATGCCTTTTTCATGGACAACTAGAATTTGCAATTTCTTTGTTGTCTGATGTAAAACAAGTAGATTTACATAAATATACATGCCGTCTCTGTTTGGAAAATACACCATTTTATTTTGTTTGTTCATACAAAACCTGAGAAAACCTAGTAGTTTCAGTTTGAAGTATATACATATATCTTTTAGACCAGCATGAGGAAAAAAAATCCTTTCAAGTAAGATTTCCTGCATTCTTTACCTCTTGTCATTTTAAAGACAATGTGCTGCATTGCTCAGCAGCACCATGGCATGCAGAAATAGCTGGCAGTACAAACAAAATATATAAGGAAAAAATGAGACAAAACAGATATACATCCCTGAGCAGACCAAAGAAGGAGGCAGTAGGCGTGTGGAATATTTCAGAGAGATTATAATCCAGAAAGCAAGAAATTGCTTTAGTGTAATAGATTCTTCAAAGTAAATACAGATTCCAAATTTTCTTAGTGGTCTGATGAGTCTGGTTGCTGAGGAACAGTGTTGGCAGTGTGGCAGGAAACGAATCAAGTTTATTTGTATTTTGAAAGAGTAAGCAAATTCTGGTGAGATCAACACTCTGGAAAACACTGACTAAATCTACTCACAGGTATTTCCCCAGACTTTATTCTAAGAAAATACTGGCTGATGATTGATTTTGTGTGGCCCAGTTCACCTGGAAAGATGTTTTCTTTGCTTCCCCATGTCAATTTAGATTTTTAAAGCTTTGTTTTTTCAGGTCCAAAACAACTCCAGAATGAATAACCAAAGAAAAGACCCTTCATTATGAATTCAGTGAATAAGCTGAAATGCTATGTAGCTCTTCCACTTTAAAACAAGGAAGGAAAAAAGTACATTTTTTTACTCAACTTTTGAGTGGCTCTGCTGTTCAAATACTACTCCAATTATCACCAAATGTGAAAAATTTTTTTTAAAAAAATGTCATTCCTTGACAGCACTGACAACTTTTGTTTCCTCACACTGTTGACCACACTTTCAGAAGTTGAGATACCAAGAGATAAATGGTAAAAAGCCAGTTACAAGACAAAAAAAAAAAAAAAAAAAAAAAAAAAAAATCTGGGAAAATTCTGAAAACAAAAAAAAAAAGGGAAAAAAACCATTAAAAAAAAAAAAAAAAAAAAAAAAAAAAAAAATCAGTGATAATTCTGAAATCAAAATAATATATTAGCAAATGATAATTTGATCTGAGACAATCTGTAATAAAGTCATTTAGGCATATTTTCTACTGAAGTGAACCTGACCCCATCTTCTTTGCACCATTCCTTCAGGTATTTATATGAATTGGTAAGATCCCACTGAGGCTTCCTTTCTCCAGGTTGAACAGACCCAGCTCTCCCAGCATTTCCTCACAGGAGGGAATCTCCACTCCCTTAATCATCTTCATGACTGTTTGCTGGACTCTCTGCACTATCCCATGTCTGCCTTGCGTTTGAGAACCAAGAACCGGACCCAGAAGTCCAGATGTGGCCACTCCAGTGCTGAGCAGGAGGAAAGGTTCATCTCCTTCAACCTGCTCTCAACACTCCCAAATTATGCAGCCTAGGATGCCATCCTTCTTTTCTGTGAAGGTAAATTGCTGATTCTTTTAATTTGGTGCCCAGCAGGGGCCCCAGATCCTTTTTTGCAAAGCTGCTTCCCAGGATACCAGCCCTCAGAATATACTGGTGCATTGGGTGGCTCCTCCCCAGGTGTAGGAGTCTGCACTTCCCTCTGCTCAGTTACAGGACTTTTCTGCCATCCAATTGACCGCATTAAATCAAGTATAAACATCAAGACAAATTATGAAATCGGAAGAGGGACTTGCCTGTTCAGAGGTTTGTTATTTTTTTCCAGATATTCTATAAATAGAATAATACTATCTAGACCCATGTGTTTTCTCAGATGCCTTGGAACTTAGTTCCATGCTAAATCCACTCTGAGGCCTCCCTGTTAAACTTTTTTATGACCTTTTCAATTTTCATTTATTTTGCTCTCCTAAACCAAAGTCACAGCTTTGGTTCATGTGGTCCCAGCTACCTTTTCCTTGCAATCCTCTTCTCCATGTGACCCTTTAAAAAACAGCTTTTGACTTGGACAAGCTGTGTTTGAATGTATGTCTGTTTTAATAATACATGTCTCCTAGTTTAGTTCAAAGGTTCAAGCCTTATCTCACTTGAAATTTTTTGCTGAATTTTGATCCTAAACTTAAATGTGTAATTCCAGCACTTTATTGCTAGCATTTCAGCACTTCCTGTCAGAATAAATGTATTTAATGGAGCAAACCATGTAGAAAATAACTTCTAGCATTTTTTTCATTATTGAAACAAATATAAATCATTCCAGTGCTCAGCCCCAAGCAGAGATGATATCTGCCTTTAAAAATAGCTAATTCAAAGAAGTTCAGAACAAATTTGCATAAGTCAGTTGTCAGATTGTTTATGTTTAATTCAAGGAAAAGAAAATTAGCTGTAAAATGCCATGTAGGGAATTTGTTCATATGATATCCATGGGGATGAACAACTTCATAACTTGGATTTTACAAAGAATGGTTCAAAGGACAAATTTCAAAATAATTTTTCCACTCCTCCTAGGGTTAAGTACATAGGCATATCTCAATGGAGTACAAATTGCTTTTGTTTGTTTAAATTTTGCTAATAACATTTCTCCAGAAGGGTTGCATATTTAGTGTAATTAGACAGTGGGCTCTGGCATAACATATAGCAGAGGAAAAGTCTGTGTTTCAAGGTGTTGAATTAGAGGCATATATCTGAGAAATATCAAGTGAGATTCATTGAAAATAACAGTAACTTTTTCCTCATTTATTTTTCAAGCCTCAGACTCTTGTTTTCTATATTTTCAAATTGCCTTTTTTTGATTGAAACTGTTTATTGTCCCATAACAAAGCAGACATCCTGTCTAAGAGGTTAGAGAGCTTAATATATTGATAAGTCCATGGCATTCCATTCCAGTTGCCCTTAACATTAAAAAGTAGACCTTGTGATATTGAGTTAATTAGCATAAATCCAAGGACAGAGGGTTAGAAACATGGATCAGTCCTATGTACTGCAGGTTTGCCTTGACCTTTTAATCTTATCTACTGTCAAGGCATAAGTCACCTAATGGATTATAGTCTAAATCTATTCCTCGGAAGATTTGAAATCAAGCTGCAATGATAAATCAGCTGAAAATCAGTGCAGCAGGACCTGCAGATGGACGAATCAGAAAGTCAGTTATACTTTCAA
The DNA here is from genome assembly GCA_013397915.1 of Daphoenositta chrysoptera. NCBI lineage: Eukaryota > Metazoa > Chordata > Aves > Passeriformes > Daphoenositta > Daphoenositta chrysoptera. The sequence goes on along the minus strand of VZRO01001744.1, from coordinate 1,309,126 downwards.
GTTGTTTTACAAAAAGTTCCAAAATATTTTCATGAAGGGAAGTTCAGGGAAGTTCAGGGAAGTTCAGGGAAGGGAAGGGAACTTCAGGGATGGGAAAGGAAGTTCAGGGAAGTTCAGGGAAGGGAAGTTCAGGGAAGGGAAGTTCAGGGAAGTTCAGGGAAGGGTAGTTCAGGGAAGGGAAGTTCAGGGAAGTTCAGGGAAG
>VZRO01001744.1:1293671-1308678 GCA_013397915.1 Daphoenositta chrysoptera | reverse complement strand
GGGAAGGGAAGGGAAGGGAAGGGAAGGGAAGGGAAGGGAAGGGAAGGGAATAAATGAGGCAGAAATCTGATTTAGATTGGAAACATAAAAGTCCAGACACTTCTCTGCTAATGCCTCTGAAAATTAGAGATGTCTAGGACAGGCGTTTTCCTAAAATATTATATTAGGTAGGATGGACCATATGTTTGTCACTGTTCTGGTGTCTCTTAGGCTATAATTTGCTCTAAGACATCAAACAAATGTCATATGCTTTCATGAATAAATTGAAATTTCCCTGGAAAGCCTTTATGCTGCAGCTTACAAGAGAGATTGCCATCCATTTTATTGCTGAAGAGAACATCACTACAAAAACTCAGAGAAAAATGTATGTGAATATGTATACATTCAGCTTTTCTTCAAACTCTCCAGTACTCAGGAAAGTAGGTATATACTTTCTGTCTTTTAAAAAATGGCACACCACTTTCTTCATAACATTTTTTTTATCTGGAATGGGCAAGAAGATGAAAGAAAATCCTTTTTTTTTTCAAAGACAAGATAATTGTTTATATGCAGGCAATAATATATAATTGTTTTAACACAGGCAATACCACGGTGAATTTCAACTAACTATTGCTCAGTGGTGAGGAAAAGCATAGCTGCCAGTGAAATAACTTTCAAATTAATAGAATGATCTCCAGTAAAAATGTGTGTGAAGATGCATAGGGAAACTGGGATCTTTTTGTTTACGTAAACAACCTCTGGTGGTTTTTGGTTTTGTTATGTTTTTTTTTAATCTGTTACTATTGTAATTATCCTTTTCATAAAGTTTTTTCCCCAGAATTATATAGAACTATCTTAACTTCCTTAATGAAGGCATTCATTAGAAATTTGGTCTCTTAACAGCTAGAAATTAGAAATTTCAAATGAGAAATTTGGTCTCTTAACAGCTACAGAATTAGTGTCTTAGCTGTTGAACTCAGGCTTTAGAGGAAGTTTTGAATAATTTTTGTAAATTGTGCAGTACATGGTGTGTATCATAGTGTCTCCTCATGTAATGAAGCTCCTATCATGAGCACAATGACAAAATTCAGCTATATTAAACAGAACCAGCATATTATTTATCTTTTGTAGACACATACAGTCACTGAGTATCATTTATGTTATAAAAATAAGGTTTTTTTAGGTCAATAAAACACAAAACTTGACATTGCAAAATCATTAATCTTTTTAGGATTTTTGTTGCTGTGCAAAGAGGTTCTTCACTTAATCTCTTTTTCTAGTGCTGCTGCTGCTCGCAATCTGTAGATCTCAAACACAAGTAAATTACTAGAGGCACAGTTCATAAACTACTAGTCTAGCAAAGCAAAAAAGGAGGACCTTTGAAAGTCTTTGGCTTGTGCTTGCAGAAAAGATCAGGGCAACATGATAGACACTGTGAGACCTAGCAACTCTCTTTCTGAAACAAAAATTGGAAGTGGCCCTCAATAAATGCAAAAGGCAAAGTATACATGATGGTTTCACAGCAAGACAAAAATAACTACTGTAGGATGAAAAGTAAAACACACATGTATAAGGTAAATAATAATGAAAGGATTAGTATCAATATTATTTTATATAATATTGGCAAATAATGATCAAAGAACAACCAACCAAACTCACATGTGTTTACTCATCAGTCAAAATTAGACTGTAGCTGTAACCCAGGGCAACGTTACATTTCTGTGCATGTCTGCCAACATCCAGTTTGATCTTCACTTTGCAGCTGTTTGTGATGCCCTGCAGTGATAAATGAATACTGGTGTGTTAAATTGGAAACGCAGAAAACTGCAACAATTAAGACAAAATTAATAAATAATGATAGCCTTAAAAATGTCCTTTGTACAAAATCTGTGGCTTAGAGTTGCAATGATAAGCCTCCTTTTTTTCCAATAGTCGTAGATTGAAAGAATATCAACTAAACATTAGAAATGTTATTTTTTATAAATGACACATTTTCCTTCCCTAAATTTACATCTAATGTTAACTCCCTGATGTCTTCAAATTTAACAGTTTTTCAGACATAAAAATTATCTCTGGCCTTCTTGAAATAAAGGGTGTCTTTACACCTCATAAATGTGTGTTACCCAAGACCATGAAAATCTACCATGTGATACTCTAATGGCTTTTCTTGAAGGTAGAACCAAATATGCACCATGATCAAGAGAGTCCTTTGGATGGAATATATTTTGTCAGCTGTCCAGCTCAAAATCATAGGGTTGCTTGCATGTTGATATAAAAGGCCAAAGGTGAATCTTGATTGTTGGTTTTACTGGCTTTCATAAGAAGGTACAAGGCAGGGCTGATCATTACTTTTGAGTCTCAGTTATTTGTCATAGGATATTAATTTCTCCTAATTATTTAGTGGTTACAGCATTTCCTTTAAAGCATGATGTCTGTTATTGTTTCTTGGCTCGGTGACCGTACTGAGAACTGATATATAAATGTAACTAAGCATTTCATTTAGTCCGTAATATTTTATCCAAGACCACATCTGGATCACTATGGTGGTTCTGGGCTCCTGAGTATAAGTGAGCAGAGAGCCCACCAAAGGCTAGATAAAGGTTTTGAGTATCTGTCACACAGCAAAAGGCTGAGAGAGCTGGGGTTGTTCAACCTGAAGAAGAGGAGACTCAGGCACAAATGAGCAATTTGTATAAGCACCTCATCAGAGAAGTAAAGAAGATGGAGCCAGGATTTTTTTGAAGTGATGTTCAGCACATGAACAAGAGTCACTGGCCACAAGTTGAAATACAAGAAATTCTGCTTAATTGTAGGAGAATTATGTTCCACTTTTAGAATAGCCAAATACTGAAACTGTTCATCCAAAGAGGTTTTGGAGTCTCCGTCCTTGGATATATTCAAAACTGGACAATGTCCCTAGTAACCTTTGTACTTGGCTTTTCTTGAGCAGGGCATTGAACTTGGATGATTTCCAGCAGTCCTATGCAGTCTCTGTGATTCTGCAAATGTTTGCAGTATTTTGTGAGTTTTTTCTTTTGTAAAATGGAATAAGAAATACCAAGCTGAGCAGTAGCTTTCTGTAGAATTTGGTGTCCATTGTGAAAAGCAAAGGATAGATTATCGATGTTCATCTCCTGATTTCCATATCTTAGCCCCCTAGATGTACATGGTCATCTAAAATATGAGTACAGCCAAAATCAGAAGGCTGGCATGGAGTAAAGATTTTCATATTTGTCTTCCCAAGATTTCATGTGATACTTCTAAAACTTTTGCAAGAGCTATCAGATGTTTTTTAGCAAGATTTTCTTAGCCGTTCCTGTTTAATTTTTTTTTTTCTTTTCGTAAAATAGCTTCAGAATTGTTTGTCTTAAGACAATATAGGAATGATTGTAATACAAACATCACAAACATCAACTACAGAATATCTTTGATTTTGAGTGCAAGGAGCAGAAGAACCTGGATTCTATTCCTTATCCATGAAAAAAAGAAAGGTCTAACAAATCTCCTCTAATTGCTCAGCTTCATTTGATGCTTTGATAATTTAGGTATGTGATGATCAGAACACTTAGGTGTAAAACAAATTTTTAAAGGCATGTCCCTTTGCTAAATCGCATCATCTTCCTGAAATTAATATTTGACTTAGTCAAAAAATGCAGTTTTGTTTGTCTTCCCACTGAGATTCTGAATTCATTGTGTAAGGTGAATCTGCAAAGACCAAGTCCTGTACAGGACCTCTTACTTTAAAATAATTTTTTAAATTATTGAATAATAATAAAAAACATTATTCTAGCAGAGTGCAGGGGGCTTCACATCATATTAGTTTAAAAATATTTGTCTCCCATGCCAGTGTAGAAAAAGTAAGCATTTGTAAGGTAATTATCTGCAAGTTTTTAAATATTTACTCTAGGATAGCATTAATCACAGCCTAAAACTGGCGTGTTCTCTCCTGTGATGATAAAAACATGGGTTTTCTTTCTTAGTGGTAGACAAGTAGAAATTCGTATTTGGTCAGGTGAATTTGACTTAGAATTTTCAAAGTGAAAACAGCTTTCACTGCCTAATATATTGAAAAGTTTTGGTTTTGTGACCAAAACAGTGTTGATAACACATTAATTTTTTAGTTACCACTTGTTCATTTTATGGAAATGGTGTAGAGCCTTCTCATTACCATTTTTTTTTCAACTCATTTATCTCATCTACAATGTAGTATTTCAATATGCAGATGGACAGAAAGAGTCTATAAACCATGACATCATTATTTTCTGTCTTAAGACTCTCTGGATAAATCCATAGTGCACTTTATGACTGCTGAATACATTCCTCATAGGTTGAGTTTCAGTACTGATTCTTAGGGACTGAAGGAAGTCTTATTTTAAATCTATGATAAATATACAGACAAATCCCATTATTACATAATTGTACACAAAAATTTAAAAATTATTTTATGGCTGTGAAGTCTTCCTAAACAAATCTGTCACTGCACCAGTGTTCCAACAATGAAGTATGATTTTTAATTTATTTCAATGTGAATTTAGTTATGAGTGATGTTCTTTTGATAAGAATGGATACTGATTTGGTATAAATGGCAACAAATATTGAAGATCACTGGTGAAACAGGGAGTCTCTGAAATCTTCTGCTGTGATAAGGACAGAGGAACTTTCCAGCTTTATGTCAGTTCTATTTAAATAAAATCTTGAAAGAGAAGCTAGCTCTGCAGAGGGAAACTCAAATAGATTCAAAAAGCAGCATGATCCCAAAATCAAGAAAGTGTGGATGTGGCTGCCAAGAATCAGAAAAATTATAGACTAAGGAGAAGGAACTTGGATTTTTTATATTTTTATTTTTTAAGTAGCATTATTTTAGGGATCATTAACTCATTACACTTTTTCTTTTCCCCAAGGGAAAAGAAACTAATCGGTTTAGATATCTCCAATTTCTGTAGAAACAAGAACTCATATTCTAGGAGCTGGACTAGTAAACTAATCAAGAGTGGAAGAAAATACCAAAAAAGTAAATATTAATTTAACATAAAATTTCCAAGGATTGAGTGAATCAAAGAGCCATGAGATGTGTAAAATAAAAGCTTGTTGCAGTTTGTTTTGTGAATTTCTGATATCTCATTTCTAGAGATTTTGTTAAGAAATTAAAGGACTTTGAATTGCAATCACCATATATGCTACTGCTCCCCACCCTCCCAAGTAATTTTTTATTGATTACCTCACCTTAAAAACTACTAGCTATGATCTGGCAATGTGTGAGCTAGCAGTATGTGTTCCATTGTAAAACAGGAAGCAATGTCACACAATTATGAACAGAGTAGAGGATTTGTATGGACACAACAAGGCAGTCTATCTTCAGAAACGAATTTTGAAAAAGTGGTGACAGATAATATGCTTAACATGAATATCCAGTGCAGTGCTATGGCAGGCAAAGATAATCTATTTGTTCTTTTTTTTTTTTTTTTCTCGTTTTGCAAATAAGTGGGAAAATGTAATAGGGGCAAGAAAAGTTACAATACTATTGTCATTGTATGATTTATTTGAATCCTATAAGTCAGATGATGACACTGAAGGAAGGATATTGAAACAGTTAAAAAGGTTTTAGGGAAAAACAATGAAAGTGATTAAGTATTGGAAAACGTGCCTTAAGAGATACTGTGTCAAAACCCAGTGTGATTACTGAATAGGTCACCACCAGAAGGATATGATTACGTTAATTAAGCACCTGTATGGATGAAGGAAAGTGAGTAAACTGCAGTTGACCATAACTTTAAACAGTATTGTTTCTACTGAATCTTTGTCTTAAATGTCATATACTTAACAAAAGAAGAATAATAAACTGTATTTCTTGGGATAAGGTAACCATTGAAAAAAGAATCATAAATTACGGAGTAGCTATTTTTAAAGTGAAGAAGAGAACGACTTTGGCAGTGGTGATGAATTTTCCCAGAAAGTTATCTCTGAGTTGGATTTGCAGCTGTGATATCTATTCAGCCATTTAAAAACTAAAGTTATTTACTACTTGAAAAGCTGAACCCCCAAATTAGAGATCAGAATTTTGCATCTGAGAAAAACAAACTAAACAAAAAACCCCCATACCAGAACAATACAAAAACTGAAAGAAAATGAAGAACACAGAAAAGATCCTGAAAAGATTTTGCATTACTTCACAAAAATTGAGTCCGTTGTAATAGGAAAGAGGAGGAAGAGAATTACCTCAAAGTGCTATTTATGTTGCTGAATCATGGACAAATAATTTAATTTCTAGAAATTCATCCTAGGTGGAGCTTAGCTTTGCTTTTGCAGCACAGCTTTTCTAGACTGGTATGTTGTAATTTTGAACAGAAGGTCTGAAAGGAGTGACTCTGATGCATCTAAAGAGATCAGTAATGAATCTCTGGTCACAGAGAGAATTCTCAGAGAATGCTCCTGGTGAGATGCTGTGCCAGTGGAGCCAGAGATGGCTGTTGGACACAAATCTGTCACCACAATGCCTTAGTAAGCAAGTGTGAAAATTGAATCACAACACCTTGAATTTGAAAGCTAATTCTCGAGCAGGCAGGTACTACTAAGATTAGGGAATGATTTTGTTCCTGTCTGTGAAGAAAATGGAAGTCTGGCTTGTGCATAAAACAACAGTTTCAAAGGCTGGAAATTAAATTTAACCGTATAGGGCTACTGATAATATGTGCTAGCAGGGGTGATAAATAATCTTTGAAACAATTCCCAATTGCTACAGGATATTCTTGATGACTAAATTGTAATCAGGGAGTTGTGTATCTCTAGAAGTTAAGCTTTTTAAAACTCTAGCCAGTGGAGTGAAGAAAATTGCAAGACAAAATATGGCCATGAATCCTACGCTACTCTTCTGCTTTGTCTGTGCTGATACTGCAGTCCATTAGGAGCCAAATCACTCAAGCTGCCTGGTCCAATTTGTGAAAATGCTGATAGAAAGACTAGACAATTGACATTTGAACTTTTAAGTGAAAATGTGGCTCATCTATCTTGTCAAGTAAGAGTATTTTCAGAACAATATTGGGACAACAATTTTGAACATTTGAGCTGCTAGTTATTGATAAGTAATGGCCTGTGTTCCTTATTATTATTTTCTGTAATAAACAATCAAATGACCCATATATTATCCTCCTGTACAAAATTTCAGTAGGGAAAATAATTTTTAGATATACTACTTGCATGCAGAACAAAGTTCTTTTGCATTTGAAGTCCATTATAACATGATTTGATAGTGAGCTCTGGCCCTGGTGAAATTATCTCTGGGTGTTGCTTGTCTTTCTTTTCTTCTCTTATTCCTTTAATATTACCTGCAAATATTTTTAAAACTGATATTGTTGCCATTCCAGTAACTTTAGCAATATTATATTTATAATATTACCGACTATAAAATTACAACAGTGCAAACACAAACTTGTCATGAGCTTTTGACACCAAAAAGTTAAGTAGATTTCTCAGTATGATCCCACAGTAATTCTGAACACCCCCTTTTCCTCCATCGTCCCTGCAGTTTTATTGCTGAGTATGATGTTACATGTTGTGGAATATCCCTCTGGTCAGTTTGGGTCAGCTGTCCCACTTGTGTACTCCTCAAATTCTTGTGTGCCTTCAGCCAAATCACTGCCAGGGCAGTGTGAGAAGCAGAAAAGCCTTTGATGCTGTGCTAGCACTGTGCAATGGTAACTAAAAAATTATTGTGTTATCAACACTGTTTTGGTCACAAAACCAAAACTTAACACCATATAAGCTACTGCCAAAAAATACCAAACCAAACCAAAACAAACCCCCCCGCCCCTAAACAAACAAAAAAACACCCCAAAAAACTATCCCAGCCGAAATGATTATAGTTAGTAAGTCAGAATCATTAGAACACAGTTTGCTTCAGCTCTGTCAATATAGTGCAAGGTATTAATTTCTTTAAGGTGATGTTCACAGACCTAAATCTGTAGTAGAAATTAAATGCATGACAAAGCAGGTGTTGCAGGAACACTTGGGTCATGGATGTATAGGATCCCCTGGTGAACTGGCTTGGTTGTTGTTCTGGCTACCAGATGGGTTTCTCCTGCTCTGCAGTGGAACTATACTTTGTTGCTCCTGCAATTTGGGATAGAGGACTAGTTCTACTTTAATTGAATTTGCAGTTGACAACATCTGATGAAGGCAAAGGCCTTGAGACTATAACAGACCTATACTACCAGCCCTGTTCCTTTCTGTTTCTGTTTCCTTATGCTTACAAATTTTGGTCTTAATACCATTTATTTTTGCTAGTGTTGTCATAAAATGTTTAATTAATTTGCATCAACTAAAAATTCCCCTTTAAGAATCCTCTTTGAAATTAATAGGATTTGATTGCTCACACTTCTACATGCAAGTTAATATGATCCAACAGGCATTGCTTCTGCACACAAACAGCGTGAAATTATAATTTCAAGTAGTAAGTAGAGCAAGAGAAGAAAATTCCTCTCATTTTATGCAAGCTTTATGTCTACTTTTTTTATAATTCCTATTTTAATTTCATTTTCAACACACATTTCTTTCTGCTCTGGCAGCACTAGCAAGCATCAGGGAGCAGTTAATAGTACTGGATATGATTTGGAATACATCAGTGTTCCACACATTCTTGTGCTGTAAGGACAGTTCTAAGCAAATATTAATAAAACTGGATGTTAATTAACCTAGACTGGTCCTTGTACCTAAGCTGATTTATTGATACAGAGCACCAAAATGTAGTAGTAGGGAAAATTTTTGCAGTTTTAAACCATTACTTCTATACGTTTTTCAGCCAATTATGAACAGACAAAAAAATGTTGGTTTTGGTGCTTAAGATAGATAGTATCTGTGAATTGTTCATCTGTGTTCCTCCTGGGGTGAGGCTCAATAGCAGCAACAAGGAATCTCTATTTACTTTGCTGTCATGGCATACCAGGTTAGGCAGAGACAAGAGGAGACAAGAGACTGCATTTGAGGAATGAACACCCTTAGCTGGGGGATTTTTGTAGAGTGCAGTGGGACGGGCTCTTCAGTCTAAGAAAAAGGGTTGTCAAAATAGTGAAGACTTGGAGTGGAGTTGGAGGGCCTTTGCTGAAATGAGCTTCCAGCAGACACAGCAGGCCTCGAAGTTTATAGAAAGGAACTTTTCCTAAGGCTCAATAAGGAGTTTAGAGAATTTGTTGCAAACAAGGCAAGCTCGTAAGTGGTAGATGGGAGGAAGCTTGGAAAAGAGAACATCTACACAGCAAGGACACAGGAAGCAGGGAGGTGATATCCTTGTACTCTAATGCTTGGCACTGTTTTTGTTTTCTAAATCTACTCCATCTCTTCTAGAGGCTGGTATTTTTGCCTAATTTTTTGTTTGATTCAGTGTGGGGTTGTTTTTTTTTTTTCTTTTTTTTCTATCTAAAAGGCTCATTCTTGGTTGTGTTGTAATAAAACCTGATTTTTGAGATTCTAAAAATATTGAAGATTTCAGAGTGCATAATTAATGAAAGGTGCTGGCAGATCTACTTGAAAGATTTCTTTCTCAGGGTCACAGAAAGAAATCTGGTGTCAATACCCAACATGTAGACATAGTTTATTGATGGATATCTGCTCCACGTATTAAATAAAGATTATGCTATTTCTTGAGTTTGGCCCTAACAATCCATCAGACATCTGTGAAAACATCATACAAAACAATAGTCACTGCACTGTTCCTTAGCACTGAGAAAAGCTGTGATAGATTGATTTTACGCTGACTAATTCAGTTTTTGAAAGTGAAGCATTGTAATAGTCCATAGACTATTTAAATCACAGGAAGCAAACAGATGTATGAGAATAAATGGATCTTTAGTTTCAGCCTGTTACTAAGTTTTGTCCAAAGAACCATTGTGAAACAACTTCTGCAATGTTTTTTGCAGACAGCTTTTCTCAACAATGAGAGTATAATAAAGAATTTGTTCAGTGGTGATGCTTCATTCATTTATAGAAGAAATAATTTGATTGCAGATAATCAGAGCAATGAACTAAACAGACTTTGATATATTGTGACTCCTTGTGCTCATTTTCTGAAAAAAAAGCTAACTGTAAAAAATGACATCTTCATATCGCATGAACACACTCTTTGGGTCCCAGTTCCTCAAGCTTTTCCTTGCCTCTAAAGGGCCTATAAAAAGGAGCAACTCCTAAGATGGTTGTCATTCTCAACGTGCTTGAATTTAGAGAGGACTGTCTGATTATGGAATTTACATTGTGTCTCCTGATCTGACTGAATAAAAATAGATATTCACAGGATGTTGCAAGTTCAGAGTGAAGAACAGTCTCAGTTGTGAAAAAAAAAAAAAAAAAAAAAAAAAAAATGAAAAAGAGGTTGGTCAGAACTAGAATGTAGGGGGATTGTTAAAGTCTCTGCCCCTGAAGGGAAGTTATTCTCCTGTGATGATAAGAATTTGGAGAGAGAAAGGGAGCTCTGCTTCAGAAAGAGCAGACTTGTGATTCCAGGTGGACTGCAGAGTGGTGACAGAAGACTGAAAGGAAAATCCTTCCCACTTTGCAAAGTAAAAAGAAAGAAAAGCAAACAAACAAGGAAAACTGTGTCAGTATTTCATAATTTAATCTTTAATCCTTGATCTTGATTGTCATTCTTTTCACAGAGAGAAAAGTGCAGGAAAGCGGAATTTGGCAAAGATGTTAGAAGTTAAATGATGATGGTAGTTTAAATAATTGTCCTAACTTTGAAATGGCCATCTTTACCCTCCAAGTATGTTAAACACTATGAGTCAATGAAAAAAAGTGACACAAATGCCTACCCAGGATCCAATTTACACAAGACAAATGGGAAAAAATGTTATATGAATATTTTATTCTGCCACATTCCTGGAAAAATATATATTAGTTGCTTTTAGTCATATCTCAAAAGAAGGCCTGGAGAAGTAAACTAATTAAAAATATCACAGTTCCAATGAACTTTCAGAATGAAAATATTTTTGAAGCTTTTTGTTTTGAATATATATTTGTTTTTGTGTGCAAATCTGTTGCATAGCTTGGAGATTATTACTGCCCAAATACTGTGATTTGATTATTTCAAAGGTTTGTACAAGATTTTTTCAGCTGAAACAGCTCCAAATTTTCATTAAAATATTGGGTACACTTTCAAAAAGACATTTTTGTAGTCATAGGACATGAGGTAAAGCTTTTAAGCTAAAACAAAGTACACTCAGACTTGATATAAAGAAGACATTTTCTATGAGGGTGTTATGATCCGGTTCTTAAAAATATTAAAAATGCCTCTGCCTGAATTAAGGTGCAAACAAGACCATATGGCAAAGTCCATGGTATGGATTTTATTTAATAGTAAATATGGGAGGGAGAGAGAAAAAGGAAGAGAAAGAAATAGAAAAGAGGTGGGGGGGGGGACAGAAAGGTGGGAAAAAAAAGGTAGTGACAGAAACATATTAAGGAAAATATCACCTTTCTGTGGATTCCATTTGCGTCCTGATGATCCCCTCCACCTGGTCTGCTTGCTGATGAAGGTCCCCCAAAAAGCATACAATCCAACAGGTTAATGTATGTTCAGGCCAGGAATACCCAGGTACCTCTGCTGGTGGGGGAAGTTTGACACCCTCTCTTGCAGCAGACTCTGACTCTGTTGTGTCACTTTGCATCACGTGCAGTGCTCGGGTGCAAGGCCTCAGGAATGAGTCTAGGGAGCACTTATATATATATATATACACATATATATTTATAAAATTTATTCTAAGTGTGTTTGAAATTTGAAAAAAAAAAAAAAAGTACCTTTTCAATATTATCTCTTTGATAAGTAATTTCCAAAATAGTAATTTGTCATCCAACTACGCATATTGATCAATATGTCTGTTATTATACTGAAACAAAAGCCTTATATGTACCATACTGAGACTTTTTTAGAGGGGCTAGATAGAGCAAAAGAAAGGAAAGCAGATTTCTTGTTCACAAAAGTTGCTGAGGTTTAAATTGTTGACAGTATCTTTAAAGAGAAAAAAAGAAAGTTACCAGACTATGTCTGATAAAGTATGCATCTTAGGAATCACAATTGCAGTAGATGGAGGTATACACTTAATGTTTTTTGAATGGTGCTACGTCACCTCTGACTCCAGTGAAACTGCAAAAAGGAATTAGTTGTTAAGTCATTTGCATCCAATATAAGTCACATGATTTGTGGTAGGCATTTTCATTGCTTGTTTAAAGGGAAACTGAATGAATGTGTAATTTAGTGTCTTTGACCCCTGGGAAATACCAAGGAAAAACACTTTGTTCTCAAATGTCTTTTTCTGTTTACAGCAAAGGCCAGTGTGACTGTACTAAACATCCACTGGCAGGATGGAGGGGAGGAAAAGGACACAGAATCAGCTTAAGAGGATGCGACTGTCCACTGCTGCAGATGTTTACCTTGATACTGTAAAGATTTGTACCAGACCTTAACTTCATGCTTTGTGAGCAGTTCTGGTAAATTTAGATGAACTATCAGAGAGCATGAAGTTAAGTGAAAGTGCAAGTTTTTGCAGAATAATGAATTTGGTTGTATTATTTTTTTCCTAGGCAACAGTACAGCATGCTAGAGTGTATGTCTGATTGAAAAGACAATGGGTCTGATTAAAAGCAGAGCTTTGTGGATTTTTTTGAATTTGCACTTTTCCTTCTATTAGTTACAGAGTGTATTTTTGTGACTTTCAAACTAGCTTTTATTCTTGGTTAAGCTCTGAAAGTATTTGTTGCTTTGGGGTATTTCAAATAGAAGTATACTTTTATAATTGTAGAGTGTTTCAAACTATTTCAATATTAAACAGAAGTATTATTATTATTTTTTAAATGTTTCCTGCAATCTTGATGTCAGTGATAAAAAGAATGAAGAAATAGATGTCTCTTCCTAAACCAGAAATCTAAAACTTGACCTAGAGTTGCTTAATTCCTTCTTACATCTATATAAATGATAAATAGTTGAGATGCAAATGCCTACGAGATGCTCACTGTGAGTCTAAATCAGTCAGACTGAGACACATAAATTGATATAAGCTCCTGCACACTCAGGCTTGTGGAAAATGTCATCTTTATACTCTGTAATGAATCAAATTACTGAGATTCTTATATTCAATGCTTTTTAAACATGGATTCAGTTGCATTGTTTAGTAGGCAATTCTCATAACTTGAGGTCTTGGGTTTATTTTATCCATTGTTTCTGCTTTAATTTCCTTTGGGAATCTTATCAGAAAAGAATGGAGTGTAATAAGCAAAGAAAATGTCCAAATCAGCTTGAATAACGGAAAAAAAAGTTGCAATATGGCAGATTCTTATGTGAGAATTTCTTGATAGAAATCTCTACTCTGAAGCCTTTCTGGGATCAGTCTGCCTGGAAAGGTGTTTGCAAGGACAGCAAATTTGTCTTCTTCTTCTGAAAAGTTATAAACATTTAAAAGTAAAAAAAAAGAATATTCAAGTAAAAAATAATGTACTTTAATTAAAAAAAAAAAAAATCAGTTCAGCTGTGTGTCATACCAGTTACAAAAAGGAAATATTATCTAATATTTCATTAGATGGTGTGGGAACCAAGAAATTATGATAAAAACAAAGGAGAGGCATCAATACCTGCATACGTTAATAATGAGAATAATTCTTTTGATTGAGGCAGGGAGATTGGAGACAAAAAATGTTGATAAAGAAGAGAAAATGCAGAAAAAAAAAAAAAGAATTAGGAAAAAGAACCAAAAACTGAACAGAACACAGGGTAGACCTACTGTATAAGTGGACTGAGAAGCACTTCGGAGTAATGAATATTTTTAGGGTGGCAATGATGATTTCATAAAGAAGACAAGGGAAAGAAACTCCCTGCTGAATTGAATGAGATCAAAAAGAATGAATCTGATTAACCAATGACAAACAGCGGGGGAAAGATGAACTGAGTTAGGAAAAATGGTCAGGCAACAGAACTTTTCTTCTAAAGGGATAAACAGTGAAATAATTTGAGTATAAATCATAGAGTCATAGAATGATTTAGGTTGGAGAAGATCTTTATGATCAACAAGTCTAGCTGTTAACCCAACACTGCCAAGTCCACCAGTAAACCATATTCCATCCTCTCCCATCCCTCTAACTCACTTCCTGGGGAAGGGAAAGCCTGTGCATCTGTGAATGAAATGGTGCAAAAAGTCTAGTTTGCATAAGAGGCATTCACCATATTAACTGTAAAATAAAGTGTTTTGCCCCCCACACAGCTTTCCTTTTCTTCTTTCTTCTCTTTCTTCTCTTTCTTCTCTTTCTTTCTTCTCTTTCTTCTCTTTCTTCTCCTTTTTCTCTTTCTTCTCCTTCTCTGTTTTCTCCTTCTCTTTCATTCTCGCTGTTTATCCCAGTATCCCAGGTCCTGACCATCCACATGGCAGGATCAACATGAGATCTAAGGACAAGTGATCTTTTTTTTTGTCTTTCTCTCTATTCTGTCCTAATTTGTCTCCTCCCTTGCTTTGCCTGGGAAAACTGCTGCTATCATATTCAACCCAGTAAAATTTAAGGCTTGTTAGCCACCACTTGTGGAAGTGTATGGTAAAATTTAAGGGCTTGTTAACCAACCCCTTTTGAGTCTAAATAGTGGGCTGGTTGCTCGAGTTAAAGAGATTGTGCGTAGAAGCAGAGGAGTTCCGACACGTGGTCTGGTGTCTTTGTTCAGACTGATGGGAATCTACCATGAACATCCCCCCTATGAACATCTCATGACACAAGTCCTTTCCACTTCTGTCCATTTAGCTACCTCTGTGTGAGTGAAAAAGGCTCCTTGGGTAAAGTGTGGATTAGGGTGTTTTCCCAGAAAGGAATAAAGTGATATTGCTGAAGGCAAACACTTTCTCCTGTTGTCAAGCCCTTCGGCATAATGTGTTCACCATTCCATTTTCTAAATTGTTCTATGATTCTTTTTCCTCTCTAAAGCATTTTAGATTGTTTACGTTAAACCACGAGGCCAAGATAGATGGGCCTAGAATGTTTTTGGAACAAGTTAGTTCTTTTTTTTTTTTTT
>VZRO01001744.1:1253545-1293657 GCA_013397915.1 Daphoenositta chrysoptera | reverse complement strand
TTTTTTTTTTTTTTTGCCTCAATTTTGATAAAATGATTGATGAGTTGTACTCAGAACTGAGTGATAGCTTTGTTTTGCTATGACAGTAGAGATTATTGCATTTGAGTAAATCTAAATAAAACAAACAGTGAGAGAACAATATCTGGAAAGCTCTAAGTTACTAATATTTCATGTTCTTTTTCCTGTTTTTGTCAAGCAAATAATATCTCTGTTCTTTAATTTTTTGGGGTTTTTTTGGGTGTTTTTTTGGTTTTCTTTGGTTTTTTGGCACATTGTCAAAAAACACTTCATATAGTACAGAATTCAGGGAGAACAGGTTTGCAATAGTATGGCAAGCATAATGATGCCAGTTAGCATTTCAGAACTTAGAGATGACTGGCCATCTGGGAAAGGGGGTAATTTAAGGTCAACACATGAATAAGAATAAAAGCTGATATGCACTTTTTTTTCATCTGCAGCAGCTATGCTGCCAAAAGATTGATATTAAAGTACAAAAGTCAAGTATTGTATGTACCAGCAATAATTCATTCATAAGTTTCAGTAGATCTGTCACATTACTTTTGTTCCAAGCACATGGCTCTAGCAGATTTAAAAACTCCTCTCAAGCCAATGCCACCTAGTTCACAAGTAAAACTGGTATGGCATTATATAAGACATAATTTGGTGTAAGTTGCAGTTCCCCATGAACAACAGAAAATGAAGCTGATAATGTGATGGAAAACTAATCCTATTAGTTACAGCTTAAAATTGTGCAAATAGTCTGCTGCCCAGAGGAAAGAAAAAGTCTTATCCATACAAATTTTATTAAGCCTGACTAACTTCATCAGTTCAGTGTGGATCTGACTCTGGGGATTGTTAGAGATATATTTACTTGTTTGTGGCAGCCAAATACTGGAAACTGAGCTACTTTCCTTATTAAGGTACCATACTTACTGCAACTTCACATACAGTGAATATGTTCAAAGGGATGCACATGTGCAAAAATAAGCCCTGTGTAAAACTGCACTTTGCTATCATTGATAAACATATATCATAAATATTGTCTTGATCTTCTTCTTTTATTCCTATGAAAGTGATATTTTTTATTGCATTTGTTTTAATGAAATATTGTCATATAATATATTTGAAAGTATGTTTGTACTTCATATGTAATTGAATATGAAGTAAGAGTTTTTCTCATCAAAATCAGTGTATCAGCCTGGAGAAAGAATGACTGAATTTTTAAATCTGAAAATTACTTGATGAGTTTAAGTTAAGAGAGAAGGGCATTCAATTTTGTTTCTCCAAATTAAGTGTTGATGATTCCCAAAGAGAGAAAACCTTGTCTAATCGGTCATTTCCTAACCTTTTGGAAATAATTTCCCAGTTTTATAGACATATATACAAGTATACAGTCATCTTTGTATAAGGAGAATATACTCCTTATATTCTGAAATGGTAAGTTAATGCTTCAAAGAGATCCTAAGGAATTACTAAACCCGAGTTTTCTTCATAGATCTTCTCATTAGCCTAGTGCAAACAACATAGTCTAATTAGGAGAGAGACAAGACGCCACTTTCACATATTCCTAACAGATTTCTCATCTCTGACATCTAAAGAGAAAAATTGGTGTAAATATAGATTTCATTTTTAGCAACAGAGCAAACAATAGCAACTGTCATCCCAGTGCAGCTATTTCTAGGCTGCTAACAGCACCTGAACTAACTATTGCAAATCTTAACTTGAAACTCTGATACTGTAGAAAAGCTTATGCAGTACAGCCAGGTACAATAACAACCAAAAGAGAACAAAAAAAATAGAAAATAAAAAAGTCTAGGTATTAAACATATGGGGAAAAAAAAATCCCATTAAATTTTTAAAGTAAACTTGACATAGAAAACATGTTTTTCAGCTTGCCAAGAATTTAGTCTGGAAATTAGAAAAATCTATTTCGAGAATCTGAAAAATTTATAACATTGTTTTTCAATACTAGCAGCAGAGGTATGAACCCGCTGCATATGGATCTGGAGGAGAGAGTAAGATTGTCAGTGAGAAGATTATGTGTCACTCAGGGTAAAGAGATTCTTTTAATTTTCATATTTTTATGACTCAGTAATAGTAATTCCACCATAGGATTTTACTACTCCAGTGTGTATTAATTCTGTAGTATTCATTATGTCAGTTTGAGATTTATTCTTGTGCTTCTATATTTTAAAGTCAATAATTACACATTGTGCAATATATATTGTATATAATTATGCATCTTAATTCTTATGAAAACAATGACAGGGAACATATACTGCATGAGACATTTCAGAATGTGTAATTTCCTTTAGAGTCTGTGCATATTTCCTTTAGAATCTTCCTATAAAATTCCATCAGCATTTAAAAGATTTGCAGTGTTCATTATTCTGTACAGAAGCAACATACATGTGTGAAACTACACACAGAGTGCTATTTTTGTGAGACGTTTTGGAGTCCACTGTTACCTGCCTGTTTAATTATTTCATTCACCTCTTCTATCTTGCCTTTTATACAGGAATAGCAACTATTGTTTCCCACAAATAGAATTAAGACATGCCTTTTCTTCTTCAAGCCTGTGGATGACTGTCATATATTCAAAAGTCATGGCACAATCCTGAGATAAAAAAATTGGGTACAGCTGGTTCTAAATCTTTCCTTCCTGTGTAACAAAGTTCCTCTTTAAAAAAAGATGCCAGAAAGGAAAACCAAGTAAATTAGACCTCCCTCAATAAAACCCACAAAAAATTGTTTTTTAGATTTGCCCTAAGATATTGTGTAAAGTTCAGATCTACCAAAGAATGTTAAAGAGACCTTTTAACACCTCAGAACAGTTGTCTCTACAGAGTATGTGACAAAGTGTGCAGAAACAGTTCACTAGGACCCAAGTTCTGCCAAGGACTTCCAGCCTTGCATATAATGAGAAGTTTCAATACACAGCTAATTTAGCTCTTATTCATGTGCAATGAATCCTTTCCTAGTTGGGCACTTTATGAGCTTAGCAAAAAGTCTGCTGTGTATTTTCAGTCCACAGTTTTCAAAGGCTTATCATTCTGTCAAATCAAAACAGATTTCCTATAGGACAGTAAAAGACACAGCTCCTCAGTGAAGGTTATTTTGTAAAGCTTTATCTTTCAAATGAACTTCAATTCTTTTGACCACAGAACCCGTGGAAAATAAATGGCTATGAGAGTGATTTATTTTTAAGGTATCAATGATAAAAAAGTTCATTTTCCTACTCATTTCATGTTTAAATGGCTAACTAATTACTGCAGGAAGAAAAGGAAAAAGTTAAAATACACAAAATCAGCCCTATACAGGTGATTGTGGTTTTTATGGAGAGTGCTTCTGATAGTTGGTCATGAGCAATATAGGATTAGTAGAGAAACTTGTTTTTTATTATATTAGTAGGGACTATGTTTAATAAATCACAAAAATCTATGGATTTTCATGTTAAACAAAAATCACTGAAGTTTCCTAGAGTATAATCTTATGCTATATATTACGTCTGCTGGTGCATATGTGAGGAAAGTTAGTTTCCTTGCAGGATGTTTTCAGGCAACTCTGACACAGATTCATCTTCTAAGTTTTGAAGTGTTCTTTTTTTCTTGTAGTGCTGGAGAGTATTGCTTCACTCCAGCTTAGAAACCACTGTCTGTACCGAAGATAACTAGAATGGAGTGAAATGATAATTCTAGAAAAAATGGTCATATGGCAGTGAGGAAGATTTGTGTTTGAAATGGTCTGCTCACAAGGATGAAAAATAAATTCAAAGAAACTAAACAATTGCAGGTACAATATTATGAAAAAATCAGAAACAAGGCACTAAAACAATCAGAAGCAAAATATAAGCAAATATTTAAATTTGGCAATATCAGTTTTCTGAACAAAATGAGACAAATCACTGGAAAAAATATCTTATATTCATGAAGATAATGAAATCATGTGATCACATATTTAGTTATTCATATTCCATATGTAAGAAATATAGAAATTTATGTATAGAAAATAAGGGTTATGATATTCCATATCATCATAAAGCAAGTCTAATCTTGCAATTTCTCCTCAGAACTTGACTTTTTATGTTCAATAATGATGATATGCTAAAAGTGTGATTTCCTAAGGGTTTGACAAAGTAAAAAGAAAATGTTAATACCATAGAAGTCAGTAGAAAATGCAGATACATGATGCTGACATTTAGAGACAGTAGATACCTTCACCCCTTGGGCTTGAGTGAGCAAATGATGATATTAATAGATTATTAAACTCTGTGAACAAGATTAAGTAGAAAATGGCACAGGAAGATGATTTCTTTTGTAGAGGCTTGCAAAGAGCCGCTTTCTTCATTGGTTTCACAATATTTTCTAATGCGATATTCAGGACTCAAGCATTTAATTTTGTCCTGTGAGCTGGATGTGCTTAAATAATTACATTGTCATATGCTTTCTCTGTCCCTTGAGAAAGTGCAGTATATGCACAGTATAAATATATATGGAAATACATCTGGATCACATTTCTATCCTTGTTTATCGGTCTGTCTCTTTTACCTTATCTTTCTCCTTATCATTATTTGTTGATTCCCACATATTACTTTACTATGCTCTATTTTTTGTTTTGAGAGGCTTTCAGAAGATTTTCTGATGACACTACACTGGTTCTCTGTGTGTTCCTGTGCCCTTTGGGAACTTGTCTGCAGATTAATGAAGGTACCAGATCTTACTTACAGTGCTTGGAACTGCTCATAAACTGTTTCACCTCTGAATAACTACATGCTCAGTAGTGACAAACAAACAATGAAAAATACCTTTGGGAATATAACCGTCAGTTTTTCATGTCCCTCATGGACCTCTTTTGCTTTCCAAAAATTTCTGTATCAAACAGTCAGCTTGTAAAATTTCACACTGACCTGTTAAAGCCATACAATTATATTAGGGAAATAAACAATAAAAAATAAAAAACAAATAAGAAATAATAAATATTTGCATAATGTTAAGCATTGATGGTCCTAAAATAAATTTTTTATCTTCTAAAGTATTTTTAGCTGGTTGGTTTTTGGTTTTGTTCTTGTTCATATTTCTCTCCACCCACCGTGTCTTACACAGGAAATATGATCTCAGCATTTAATTATGAGTTAAACTTTTGCACTTGGGCTGTTCAAAGGAATTTCAATTAGTCAAATGAGACAAAATATCCTCGTTGACCTTCAAGCCATACTGCAAATAAAGCAAGATCAGTTTTTCACAGTGTCTCCCTCTGCTGAAAAGCCTTAGACAGCAGTGATAGAAGTGAACGGAGATGCTTTTAAGGATGATGCTTTGTGCTAATTTATGGTAAACCAAAATGTTACATACTATGCAAACAGAAAGGGAAACTATTTTCTTACTGCCAGTCTGCCATACCACTTCACATGAACTCAGAGAGGAGAACAGAAGACTAAAGAAAGCGTTTTCTCTGCATGACTCAACCACGAAATGGCACAATCAGGGTTTCTAGCCTTTTCTGAGCTAACACTTTCTCACAGACAAGCTGCTGCAGTCCAGTTTAGATGCTGGATACAAGACCAAAATTCCTCTATTGAATTAAGTCATATGATATGAATTTTAGTTCACGACTATAAACTACTTCAAAAGAAATGCCCAGAAAACACTCATGGAAATATTAGATATTTATTTCCAGGTTTTCAGAGATAAGTAGTCATTCTGGATGTCTATCTTTTTCTGTACTTAAAATGGAGTAGCACTGAGTGGGAAGTTCTCAGTATGTTCTGAAAATCATACCTTTTAAACCAGACCAAAATAGAGAAAATTAGTATTTTCAATTTTAAGAAAACTGAGATATGAATATACAGGGGAAAAAAAGGAATTATAATGGAAAAAAAAGGATCTCAAATTATTATTAAACAGATAAAGGAAAAAATATAATTCAATACCATAGGTGACATGTATTTGATGGCTTTACTTCTGTTTCTAATGTATCCCTCACTGGTTAGTGTGGGACATCCGTGACATGACGAGTTGTTGATTTGTCTTGAAAATACAGTTCTTGTTGCTGCTAATACATACATGTTTGCAGCTGGTAAGTTCTTTCTTAAAGTAAAACTATCAAGCTCAAAAACCTTGAGTCAAAAACAACCTCTAAAATTAGCCTAGTTATTCTTGTCCTTACGTCAAGCTGGGCACAGCAGCCAGAGTAACATGGTTTGGTCTATTCAAGCCATGAAAAGATTGGTCCCAGCATACACACAGAATGAGGAAGTATTTAATTTGAATTTAGAAACACTTGAGGCACATTAGCAACATTCTTTACTGCTAAGTGGAAACTTGCATGCCAACTGGCATAACAGGAATAATATTCTAACTTATTCCCTAGTGCTAACCATTATAATTTTAGACTGGGCTTTTTTGAAGACTTTAAATTCTGTTCACCTTTCCATTTCCAAAAAAAGATTATTGAATTCCCTCTTCTCAAAACAAGATGTTTTGCAAATGACAGCTCTTTTTATGTTCTTCTTTGCTTATTGTGTGCATGACACAAATTGTCGATATCCCATAGAACAAAAATAGAAAAAGAAAAGATACTCAGGCCAAGAACTAGCATTGAGCTGACTCTAAACTTTTCAAACTAATGACTTGACATTTATCACCTTATGCTTGGCATAAAAATAGTAACTACATGATTTATATATAATGGTCCTCTCCTATAGATTTCCCTATAAAATAATAATAAAAAATCCTTCTTCCTGATTTTGGCTTTCTCTTTTACACATGCTTATAGATGTGGAAAACTATGGACACTAAAGATATCCTTCTAAAATAGAAAATTTATAAATATTCTCTATGTTACCAGTAGTAATGAATACAAACTTAGTATAAAACAAGAAATCCATGAAAGACAGATATTTTTGCATTGGATCTAGTCCATTCATCTGGGGAAAGAAGTAGAAAAGAATCCATGAATGATCTTTACGTGAAGAGTAGATTTCAACCTCTTTGAAGTAGGAAGAGGACAGGCAGGAGCCAAAGGCCATGTGCTTTCTTGGGAGCAGGCTGCTTGCAGAGCTTTTTTTCACATGCTCTATATGAATGTGCACACTGAAGTAGCTATTGATGGGTGCAAATAAATTATTTAATGACACAGCCCCTCTTGGATTCAGACATCCTCCACATATCTTATAGAACTCTGAGGGAGACCATATTTAAGTACTGGCTCCTCATAAGCCCTTTCTTTGCACTCAGCCTGCCCTCTGCGCAATGTGATTGCATTGCAAAGTGGCTGTGGAAACATCAGAGAAAACTAGAGACTACCCACGGGCAGTGCACTGGTAACCACACAGGTTTGGCATCACACAGCTTCTCACTCCAAAAAGCAAGCATAAAGCTGCTCATCTGCAGCTGGCACCCAAATTAGTATATATCAAACCAGTTATTTCTAGACTTCACCACTGTCAGTATTGTTATTTTACACACAGTCAATTACATTATTCCTGTGGACAGCATTAGCGGCTTCTTTAGTCACGTTGGTGAAGAAAATTGTTTGCGTATCCCAAGAGTTTCTTTGTTGATTCATGCTGGTATCAAAATACTACTAAATCAAAGTGACTGAACAAACATATTTCCCATTTAAGAAGCTTGATTTAGAGTGTGACTTAATTTTGCTTATGTCTGATTGGCTCTGCATTTAACCAAGGAGATGGAATGAAGAACCTTATTCCAGAAGCACCTAGCATGAATGCTTTACAACACCGCAGTCTTTAATTGATAGTTCTTGGAGCTACGGAAGGGTTCCACCATCAAATAACATGATTTTTACTTGTTTGAATAATGAGGTAAATGTAGAATTGCAAACTATGTGATCCATTTTTTTGTTGGTGCTATTGAGTCAGTATCTGAGATGGCAATAGCACTGTTCAAGAGTGATACTTTGCTGACTCAGAGTGGCATTTCTCTGTTTGACCCACACATTTTCTACATGTTTCTGGTGGCTTATTTCTATTTCTATTGCTCACTTTGCAGTGTTTTTATTTGAATTGTCTAAAAACACAAAACATAGAAGTTATAAAATATTATGATGATTACATTTGGCTTTTGTATTTTTCTCAGTTCACTTTAATTGGTATAGTTATTCTAAGTACTTTTGCATAATTAAAATTTAATTAATAAAAAAATTTAGCTTAGTTTTAACCTCATGTTCTTGCACACTGATACTTTAATGTTCCTAGAGATCTCTCTGTGGAAGGACAGCTGCACTAACTGCACAGCTTTGTGCAAAAGTAACATCCAAATATGTGACTGGGGATCAAATTGTTACTACTTCAAATGCAGCTAGAGATTCTCCTCCTTTTTGATTACAGAGGGAATCCAGAGCTGCCAGCTTGTCACTTTTAATACCCCAAAACTTTTCTCAGCAGCCTTTGCTGTTGATGGCATTACAAGCTTCTGTGTGATGACCACTAACATTTTCACAGGAAGAATGGAACATAATTTGATCTTTAAATCACACACTGCTGCTGCGGAGGAGCTCTTGCAGTTGCAGTCTTGAAGACTTAAGTCTTCAAGTTGAACTTGATGGAAAAGACAGGACTTGCTACCAATGTGTTGTGGCCATGGTGTAGTAGCAAAACAAACAGAAGAGTTGGGGCTGATCCTGCCACACACTGCATATTCTGTCTCTTCCACAAGAGCATTGAAACACATTAGCACGGCTAATGGGGGCTGTGCCTTTCCCAATTGAAACCTTAGTGCATTATTGTTTCATTTCCCCAAGGGTTCCGTTTGTACCGGGTCAGACCACATAAACATTTTGTTTGGTGTTCAGTTATTTCTCAGCTCTTTGCCTCAAAACCCATGTCCTCCTTTGCCTCTAAAAAGGAATATAAGACAATATTCAGAAGTATCTGTATAGCAGGAAAGAAACTGTTAATAATTTATGTATGCATTTAACAATTTTGGCTTTCAAGTTATCTTATTCTTACCATTCCTTTTTCTCCCCATAACTTAAAAAAAAAAAGAAATTCCTTAACTGCAGTTATATTTCTCTTGTCTATATATATTTTCCTTGCATATATTCCCACTTGTTATTGACAAATTTCTCTTTTATATAGAAAATCAATATTGTTGCTTTAGCATTTTAACAATTACAAAATACCTTGAGGGCATTATTCCACTGAAGCATGACTTTCAGTAACCCCTAATGAGTTTCACTTGCTCATCAAGGTGAAAATATGCCCTATAATGCTGCATCTAATTTTCCTTCTTTGTCCTTTTCCTTAGCTAACTGCTTAGTAATGAGATGCTAATAAGGCTGGGATAGAATATTTAAAATTAAAAAAAAAGTCAGAAATGTATTTAGCTCAACACTTCGATCAGTCTTTGAATATCGTCATACAGCAAGGCAGGATAGAGCACACTTACAACAATACTTCTTACAATATTTAGTGTGATTTTAGAACTCTTCATCTGTCATGTTCACCATAGGAAGAAAATGATTCCTTCAGTCCAGAATGAGTTACAGTGATCCCAGTATTGGCTGTAATGCCTTTAAAAAGGAACACTTGACTTTTATTTTGATAATGTGAAATGTCAAATTGATTGTTTCTTTCCCAGATATTACCCTGGTGAAGTTTTCCCAGTTCACTTTAACCTTGCTGTCAGCTCACTTTAATAGAATCTTATCAAACAATCTTCATGCTCTTCTGTACAGAGTGCGATTTTCCTTCAGTTTTCCTAAAAATGAAGATAGGGAAATCCTCTTTGTTATTTGGCTGGCACCTGTCTCCTGAACTGACATGAGATCCAAACCAACTATTATTTTCACCACTGAGGCAAGAAGTAATGAAAGGAAAATTTAGTGTACAAAGGATTAACTTTGGGATTCTTTTTAAATTTATATATATTTGTTCCAACTTCAGATATGAAGTTAAGTTATATGTGGCTGTTGATATGTAGGCTCAATCTCTTTTAAATTTTTCATCTCTTACCACAGGTCAGGCCTGTATAAACTTTTCTTTCACAAGTCCAGATGAGATCAGCTAAGCCATTTGTGTATTTTCATGATCCCGTTTTGGTGGACATGACACTGTGACATACAGATAGGACAGTAATAGAATGTATGAACACATGTATTAGTCTACAGATTATTTTCACCCTTATGTCTGAAGCACTTTCAGTAATGTGGATACTTTTCACACAGATAGTATCAGTTTAGGGTTGCTGTGACTTTTCATATTTTTTAAATGTTCATTTATCAAACTTATATTAGAGAAGACAAAATATTACAATGAAAGACTAAATTATCTTTGTGAAACTTTTCAGAGGGTTTCCCATTTCTCTCAACTCATTCCTCCACCATTATTTTAAATGGGAAATACATCTTTTTTATGTTAAAAAAGATGTATTTATGTGCTCTGTCTAAAGCAAGAAATTCCACAATAGTCAAGATTCTTTTATCCCTAGCTTTTTTATTTCCAAGAAGTTATCCCACTGTCTCACAGATATTCCACCAATGAATCTTCATCATTTCTTGGTAAACTGTGACATCCTTTCTCTCCTAGCCCTCAAGCCCAGAAAGATACCAGCTCTACCTTATTTTTCAGTGTTGTTTTCCTTGTCCTTTGTATTAACATTATGCATTTTCTTGAGACCAATCCTTGAGATACAAAAGGTGTTGTACGTTTGTTATTTCCCAAAGAATGACCTCATACCTAGATCAAAGAAAGAGTTTTCAGTTTCTTTGGCTTTGCACCAACCTTCTGAGTCATCTGATATTCATTGATATATTAATCTTGTTTGCTCTTCTATTATCCATCAGCACTACAGTGTTAATAATTAGATTTGTATTTTTTCACAAATGAAACAGAAGTCTTGATGTAAAAAGCCTGAAAGTACTTCAGAAATGCAGATTTAAACAAGTGATTTCAGATTTCCTGGTTAAAGACTCCTTAAAGGAGATCAATTAACTGAATAAAAGCAACCAGCAAAGGTGTTTTTTTTTTTTTTGTTTGGTTTTGGTTTTGCTTGATTTAAAACTTTTATTTTGTGTTTTCTCAGATACTAATGTTTAACACTCGAAATAGAACCACTCAATTCTTAGAACTAATGTTCCACACTTCTTACATTTTAGAAAAAAATAAAACTTTGGAAAAAAGAAAGTAATAAAAGAGATAGAAAGTGTAGAGAATGCATTAGAATCCTAGAAATACTGATTTCCTCATTTTACGCAGGAACTGTTTGAATGGGTCAGATAAATATCATGTCAAATGTGGAAACAAATGTTTAGAAATATGCTTTTCAAACTATAATAGTTTTGTCTGGTTGATATTGGGTGACATTTTGTGCTAGCGTGGAAGCTAAGTACAGTACAATAAAGTAAAACAGTAAAATAGCGTCACACTACGGTTTAAGATTCTAAGACGTGGAAATGANAGGAAGCAACTAAAAATATTTTAAAAATAGAGAATGTGTCTCTCAAACTGAGAAGAACAATAAAAATATGATTCTTATTCTGAATTGCTTTCTTTACTTTTGCATCTTTACTTTTCTCACAAATAAAGGAATCCTTTGTATTGCAGTGTCTCTATTGCTATATAAAACAGANATTTTGTGCTAGCGTGGAAGCTAAGTACAGTACAATAAAGTAAAACAGTAAAATAGCGTCACACTACGGTTTAAGATTCTAAGACGTGGAAATGAAATGTTGGATGATGTTTCTTAATTGTTTTACAGTTTACAGCTGGATTCATGCTGATTAAGCTAAATTCCAAAATGGGCTACCCTGGCAAGACAGTGAACAGACAGTGGCAAGACCCAGGCAAGACAGTGCCCAAAAAGCCAGAAAATTATTCTTTTANTTCTGAATTGCTTTCTTTACTTTTGCATCTTTACTTTTCTCACAAATAAAGGAATCCTTTGTATTGCAGTGTCTCTATTGCTATATAAAACAGACTATTTGGTAAGTTTTACTGCATTCCTAAGGTACTCCCACAAGTGTGACATTTGTGGAGACTACCCTTCTTAATAGTTTCTTGTCACTGGATCCCTTGGACTGACTTGTTTCCTGGAGTTAAATTCAAATACACACATACACAAACACACACATCTTTTTATATATAGGCATTTACATGTGCATATATACACATACATATTTGTATATATGCCTCTGTGTGTCTATATATAGTCACATACGTATATACGTATTTGTATATGTAAACATATATATACACACACATAGCTACCCTTAAAAGAATTTCCAAAAGTGCTGCATTTGAGCCTCAGACACTGGATAATATTGACAAGAGGAATTGACAAGCAACATGGTTAAGCAGCTCTGGAATTCTTCAGGATGCTTCATGATGCAGATAAGTTTGAAAGGCAGAAGGAGAAGCCCATAAGGGCTTTTAGGTTCTGGCTTTTTTACATAGAGCTTTCAATGTCTAAGAGGTAGCCTGAGCCCTTCAGAGCTTTTTGCCTCTGTGCCTCTCAGACTCTCAGACTGGAGGTTTTAGTAAGACCGTCAGCCCCACTGTGTACACTACCAAGCAAGCTACAGGATCATGGTCACTGTTCTGTTACCAGACAATTCATTCCAGAACTGGGAACACCAGCCAGTTGCTTCCAGGGCAGATTCATCATGTAGACTGACCCAGAACAAATAAGTTATGTGAACCTGTCCCAGCTTTTGACAACCAAAACTTTCAGAATTCCTGCTCTGGAAGTATTCTGGGCAATCGGTCCCAGACCTGCCAAACTTGGCAGCAGTAAATTGATTGCTCTGAAGCAGCCTGGCAGGACTAGAGGGTTTGCCTTTGATTTGGCAAAATGTAGTCAAACCTAAGATGAGTCAATCAAAGCCTTCAGACTCAGTGAAATGCTTTTGAACAAAATATTTCCCTCAGAAATGACGGGCCATCTGTACTCAAGTTAATAGAGCCGGTTCTCACTAGGGTCATTAATATGTATTACATGCATGTTTCCCCTTAGCATTACACTCTAATCACAGCGGGCTTTTTGGTAAATGTTAAGCCAGGGGTTTTGCAATGCACCTAGTATTTCACATTTAGACCAGCAATTTTTGTGTTATGTTTCCTACTTTTTTTATTCCCTTATGTGTTCTGTGTGTATCTTCCTGAAATGGAGCATGCTCTGTGCAGCTGTTTAGAGCACTCTCTACATAACTTTTTCCACAGTGTCTAATGTTTTCTTTACCCTGTCTGCACCTGAAAAGAGAAGCTGCCTTACAGACCAGAGTTATTAAGGTTATAAGACAACCAGAGACAGTCCAGTTTGTGACTCATTATTTATACATATATTATTTATATGTGACTCACTCTTCCTGGACACCCCAGAACTATCATGGCATTAGAGCACAAGTAGTGTGCACATTAATCCCTCTCCTACTTGGATGTGTTCGTACATCAGAAGGGTTCATCAGATCTGCTTAAAGTGCAGATTAGTCTGAAACAGGGAAGGTGGACCTTGCTTATACTAACCTGAAGTTATGGAAAAAATTATGATCACTGGAAAGGAGGCATTCACACAGAACTATGATGCTGAAAGCCTCGTCTGCTGCACTGATCTTCCTCCTTTGCATATGGCCAAAAATTCTTCAGTTGTAACTGGATAACTTGATTTAATTCTCTTGCCCATGCCTCATTAAGACTCACAAAATCAGTATTTCTCAGACTATTTCTCATCAAGACTTTTATTCAAACCTGCCTTGAAATTTCTCTTTTGCATTCCGCTTTACATCTAAAATGTGAGAAATCTGGGTTGTTTTGGCTAGTCAGGTGATTGGGGGTTTTTTTGGGGTCTTCTTTAGAGGAAATCAGTTTCACATCTATTTCCTAGGAAAAAGTGAGTGGTGTGCCCCTTTTCCACCACCTGCCTCTGATTCTAGGGGAGTAAACTTGCCAGGCTGTGATGAAAATAAGAGGCAACACTTCTTCCTAGTTGAGTAATAGTAATGCTTTCCCCTGAGAATGAGGTGGTCTTGCATGTTCATCCTAGATCATAAAGGTCAAACTAGTAAACTGAGTGTTCAGGGCATGAAGTTGGGTACATGATGATTCTAACCATTGAAATAATCCCTGATAGTTTAGGTTCCTGATAGCTAATGCCTTCCCAGGCTGTGCCAACTAGTTTTTGAAGTTTTTGAAGAGACCTCAGGGTATTCCTGGTGTTCCTGACAAACAGTGTGGATGAGGTCTGTAGGAGGGAAGAATCCCAATTTAGTCATGCACGTGTTAGCCCTAGTCCATTCTGTTCACCAGCATAAACAAAAGCAAAGCATCTGTGAACCAAATAAAAGTCAGTGAATGAAATGCTGAGATAAACCTTTCAAAACACAGTTTTCGGGCTTTCTCACACCTTTCTTGAAGACACTTATCACAAGATTAAAATCTAGCAGCCTGCTCTTTCCAGGTAAGTGATATCTGTTACTGTATGTAAAGTGAAAACATTTTCAAAACATATCTGGTATGTTCATCCTGGTATCCAGAACAAGTGAGGTAGAAGAGTTTTGATGGGACAGCACAAGTGAGAGTCATACACTGTATCTTCTCAAAATGGAGAAGAAGGAACTAAATGTGGGTGTAGATCCCTGTTTAGCATGCACGTTTTTGTGGAGCACATTTTAAGATGTCTAATTTCGCTAATTAATCATATTGGGATCTTTATGATTCCATCCCTGGCACCAGTGCTTAAAAACTGGGTATTTTGATGTGTTAGCTCCTAAATTCCCTTTGAATCTAAGCCAATGAGACTTAGCATTTTAAAATCCCCATTGTATAATAGTGAGATAGAAGAAGAAAACTAAGTTTTAGTCAATCTGCCTGGGAATAAATCATAACCCTGAGGATATATTTTTATAATGCCTCTAATGGGAATTCATTGTGACTTTGAAGGGAAAGACAGAGAAGTAGAATGCATCAAAGTATTCCAGAAACCTCAAAGGAAACAAATAGAATTGGAATTATTCAGTGTGATTACATATATCCTAAAACCGTCTAAACAGACTGGTCTTAAAGCATACATTACTGCCCAGTGGAATAATTTGGAAGAAAACCAAGCTTCAATAATCATCCTGCACATATAAAATTTGCATTTAAAAAACCTTAATGAATTAAGTGTCAAAGTCATAAAAAGAATTTAAAAAATGCTTCTTGGTCAAAAAAGTCAGTTATGTTTTTAGAAGGATGTGTATAAATGTCTGATGAGTTAAAAGAGTTGAACTTGCAAATTTTCTCTAAAGAAATATTGAATCCCTCTCTTCACTAGGCCCTCCTATACATTTACAATTTCCAGTTCTGGTGCGAGACAGATGTTTCAGTTCCAGCAAGGTCTTGTTCTGAAGGAACAGGATTTTACAATTGGCGATTCAAACATACAAAATGTTAGCCGTAAGCATTTGTCAACTAATTTCCTTGAATAAGTCTGAATTTTTGTGAAAGGGACTCTTTTCTGCAGGAAAAAAAGACTGTTTTAATTATCGAGATTGTACCAGTCAAGCACAAAAGCATTTACTCTGATCATCTATTATTGTGGAACAGACCTCCTAAATCCCCCAATCAGAATCCACATTCATCCCAGGCACACTTCTATTCCCTTTTGGGAATCCTTCTGTTCCTCTGTAGAAAGCTCTCTTAGTCAGGGAGATGTTTTCTGCTGAGGACTCTCTTCCTTCCAGCTGTCTCTGGCTCAGGAAGTGAATAAACAGGCTCCACCTTTATTTTTTGATCTTTGAAAATTTGTCAACACTTAAGGTTGTAGATTGGTCTTGGCTGGTGGGTTGGTTGGTCGGTTGGTTGGTTGTGTGTACTTTGAGACAATGGTATCCTAAAATTCTGTGCTGCTGGAACTCACCTGATCATATAAGGGAGACATAGGCATTGTTGCTATTGGAACATAGAAGGAACATATACAGGGTAATTCTTCACTGAATTGGGAACTTCAACTTATTAAAAATCTGCTGGAAATAGAATACAGTGAGAAGGAAACAGTCAATGAGATTCCAGGAGTGTGTGAAAGATAACTTCCTGAAACAGCTGGTGAGGGAATGGACCAGGGAAATGGCCCCCATTAGACTTGTTCTTTTCTAACAGAGAAAGATTATGGGTGATATGATTTGTGTTTGGGGGCAATCTTAGGCATAGTGATCGCAAAATGGCGTAAGTGTTGATCTGCTGGAGGATAGAAATGCTCTATAGAGTGATCCAGACAGGCTGGATCAATGGACCAAGGTCATTTGTAGGAGGCTCAAATGCCAGGTCCTGTACTTGGATCACAAGAACCCTACGCAGCACTACAGGCTTGAAGAAGAGTGGCTGGAAAGCTGCCTGGTGGAAAAGGACTTGCAGGTGTTGGCTGATAGTCAGCTGAACCTGAGTCAGCACGTGTCCAAGAAGGGCTCTTGCATCAGAAATAGTTTGGCCAGAAGGACCAGGGCAGTGATCATCCCCAGAATCGTGAGACTGCACCTCGAATCTCGTGTTCAGTTTTGGGCTCCGTATTACAAGAAAGACATTGATGTTCTGGAAAGTGGGCAGAGAATGGCAACAAAGCTGGTGAAGGGTCTAGAGCACAAGTGTTATGAGGAGCAGCTGAGGGAGCTGGAGTTGTTTACCCTGGTAAAAAATGGGTTCAGGGGAGACCTTATCTCTCTCTACAACCACCTGAAAGGAGGTGGTAGTGAGGTGAGGATTTGTCTCTTCCACCAAGTAAAAGTGATAGGATGAGAGAAAAAGGTCTCTTGTTCTCTTGGGTAGGTTAAGATTGAATATTAGGATAAAAATGTCTTCACTGAAAGGGTTGTCAAGCATGGGAATGGGCTGCTTAGGGACATGTTGGAGTCATCACCATACTTGTAGGATTTTAAAAGACATGTAGATGTGTCACTTAGAAAAACAGTTTAGTGGTGGGATTGACAGTGTTAGTTTAATGGTTGGACTTGAGGATCATAAAATTTCTTTCCAAATTAAATGATTCTATGATTCTGCTTTTTGACACATTGAAGAGAAGTCCTCTGGCTCATGTTGTTGCTTAACTGGAAAATTTCGGTTCTAAATACCAGTTGATACGGAAACTTTTTTGTTGAGTTATCTGTATGGGGAGTGTAAGATCGACATCTCTGAAGTGTGTTTTTAAAGTGATAGTAAAATCAAGATGTACTAAAGTTAGTGCTATATTTTAGTAGCTTTTTTCTTTTAAGCCACTAGTGATTCTTTCAAAATGTGTTGTAGCTTCCTTTGTGTGCAGCCCTTGTTGAATAGATGATATTAGAGATAGGTGAAAAGAAAAATGTACCTTTGACAGGTTGGAGACTTTATACAAAATTTGTTTCACATGAGAAATAGTAAGTGGTTAGGCATTTCTGTAATATTGTGTTTCAATGTTTTCAAACAAAATATGTCTTATTTACCTTCAAAACCACTGATTACAGTACAATATAAAGTATGAAATTTAAATAATGAATATTTAAATTAAGGTAATACTTAAAATACTGAAGTGGTGTTTTTCAGACTTTTTATAGCTCATGAAGTACTTAAGCCAAAATTTACAAGAAACATCTACCTGCTTTGTTAAAGAAAACCACCCCCCAAAATCCAGCACTGGATTTGTGCCACCTTGTACAGTATAGACTCTATGATGTTATTTTTAGCTTTTCTTAAAAGCCGGAGTCTTGCGAGTTCACAGAAATAAGCTGTTATCTTTCTTTTCCATTCAATTTGTTTTCTTCCATGTGACAAAGAACATATGGCCAGCTACATAGTCTTAAAAAAAGAAAATACATTCAATGTTTTCATATGTTCCTTCTATGGAACATAAGCCCAGTAATATTATTGTAGTACATTTTCATATATTTTTCTTCATTCTTGATCAGAGAACAAAAAAAAAATTGGTAAAAACCTGTGTGAAATCCATTCTTCCTCTTGAGTCTGTCTGTAAGTAATTTCAAAACATATTAAGAGGAATCTGCTTGAAAGATAGTCTTTACATACTGATTATGTCAGTTGTCTGAGAAGTGTCTTGTGTATTAGATCGATATCACTAGCTGTACATGTCCATGAGCACACAGTGACGTAACTTACATTTATTTCTACAAATTGCATCCAGAAAATAGCTATTTTATTAATTATAGCAAGTTGAATTTATCTTGCAAGGCCAAGTAAACAAACAGTATAGATGCCCTTTGGCAACAAGAATTATAAGTGGCTTCTGTGGTCCCTCCAGTACAGATCAAACAGACAAGAAGCAAAAAGTGGAAAACATAATGAATCTAGCCCACATATGTGCTAGGTTTTGACATGCTTGTCTGTACATCAATCAATACCAAAGACTGTACCTCAGAGGAAGAGAAAATGAACAGCTCTCAGGGATGCCACTCAAGGAGACTGTGTTCGTCATGTTGCATTTTTTCCTCATATCTGCAAAATCATTTTCAATGTGAAAAGGGGAAGATAAGAGGTAGCGGGAAGGGAAGTTTCAGTTCTATTGAAATTCTTATTTTGTGTCTGGTATAAGAAAAACATCTATTACAGTATTTCTATCCATTACTAAGATGTAGGCTTGGGAAAAAAATTATTATTCTAGTGAGTAGAGATACTTAAATTGTTAAATACTTTCTTGATACATTAAATGTCCACTAGCCTAGATTTGTTTCTGTAGATACAAGCCTTAAGGGGTAGAGACAAGGCAGATTACAGCTCATCTCTAAAGGCAGGGAATTCCTACAAAAGAGTAATATTTGGAGCTGGATATTCATAATCAGAATCATGCAACCGATTGCTTTCTGTGATCAGACTCTATACTTTTACAGAAAATCAATATTGTAATCAGAGATTATCATGATGAGGACTAAAATTCACGCCTAACAAAACGGCGATTTTAAAAAGCAAAGAGAAGAGAAAACCATAACTCAAAACCTTTTCTCTTAACATTTATTATTGTTTGGGTGATCATACATCTTCCTTAGCCAAGATGAGTATTGTTGAATTGGTTCACCTTGCTTAATTAGGAAAAAAAAGAAAAAAAGAAACAAACCCAAATATCTAAAACAAAAACAAAAACCATAAATTTAGGAGTTTTCACTTAAATTGTCAAATAATTGCAGAGAGCCAAGTCAGTCTAGATTGCTTATTAAACAAGGTAGACATTTCTGTCTCAGTGCACATATCACAATGTTTGAAATATTAGCCGTCCTGTGCATTAGATTTAACTTATATACTTGAATTTGAAGCATTAAACTCTGACAGAACTATGCTATGACAAGAAAGCACTCAGCAGAGAAGACACCAAAGCAGTCTATTAGCTGTACAAGTAATTATCTTCATATGCATTTGTGACGTTTTAGAACAGCAGAAAATTTTGTTTTACTTGTACGGTTCTGAAATACAGCTGATTAAAAGACTGAGCTGTAAGTATGAAATTGTATGCTGTCATTCCAACCCTTTGTACCAAGGCTCTGAGAGAACAAATAATATTCAATACTACAGTTGATGGCGTTAGTAAAGCCTAGATAAGTTTTGGCATAAAATTGATAAAGCTACTCTAACAACATTTATGCTGTATAAAAAGGATCACACACAAGTTTTGTATTAGAGGAGGTTTGAAAAAAATAGTTTGACTAAAAAAAGACAAAATATGATGCTTTGAGTCGGTTCATTGATAGTTCAAAAAATCCTTAAAACCTTGAATCCATTTGAAGTCTCAAAATGGTAAACAGTTTTACCCCTTCTGGGGTAGCTCTGACTCATTTAGAAACTCACCCTTCTGATGTAATTTTGCTGTGAATGTTAGGAGTACTTACCTGTATTTTCTCACAATTATTTTCCCAAACACATGTTATGGTGACATTTACAGCAAGCACTTGCTGTAGGATTTGTTTAAAATTTTTGCATGACTCTTGAACCTATTATTGTTGGGAATGTATCAGTACAGAACCATCCATTCCATGCCCATACCCATGCATAATAAACCACACAGGTGCTCTGCTAGGATAGCTGCTACTTTTAATACATTAATTCATTCATTCGTCTTTATGTTCTCCCATTTAGAACCAAAGTGAAATGCTGCATTAACAAACGACCCTTCTCTCTAGGAGGATTCGACTATTGGAGGACCCTATGAAGAAAACATTGGTGGTGACCATGGCTTGCCTTCTTCTCTGTGGCTTTGATTCTATTTTTCTGAAAGTAAAAGGTCTGTTTTAAATAGTGCTGATAGTTAGAAATCTTATTCTGCGTGCTTGAGGATTCATACATATTATTATATTTTCCTTTCTGCAAGATCCAAAATTTGTTACTAAATAGGAAAATGGATACAAACATTCAGCAAAAACTGCAAACCTCATGTTCTTCAGTCAGTGGTAAACAGTTCTTTAGGGGAAAAAGTATATGCAAAGCATTGTGGTAGCTTATAATTACCCTCCTTCATAATTTTTTATAAATAGTTACAATGGTTATTTCTTGGTCATTCACCCATTTGCAATTAATCAGATAAGGAAAAAGAAGTAAAAATATACTTTTATCACTGTCTTAAAGGAAATTCCTCCCAAAGGACAAAATATTTTCCTTATATATATGTATCTTATTTATTATGTCTGCAGAGACCCTCTACCATATCTTACAATAAAATTTGCATTTAGAGCTCATTAAAAGCATTCCTTGATTGTTTACGTAGGGTCCTCTTGTGGGTTCTAATAACTATTTCTTTGTCTTGAGCACAAAAAATCTGAACATATTAACCAAAAAGACCCACATGACATTGTTCATACAGTACTGCTGTTAAATATTTAAGATCACCCTTTGAAGAAAAATCAATAATGTTTTCCTAGCCATGGATTTAGCAACTAAGTATGACATTAAAAAGAGTCCTAGGATTTTGGCTCCAGAAATTGTAGCTTGACCTACATGGAAGAAATTTTGGATGGGGGATAAATTTTGCAGAATTTTTTAATAATGTGTAATGCTGATGTTTTTCATGCTTCCTAAGTACCATGTCTGCTGCAATTGGAAAGTCAGCATTTGCCAGTGGCCACCAACTGTTAGCAACAGTTAGAGTAGCTGAAGTTATGTCATTTCCTTTGCTAATAACAAACAGTGTCATCAACTGTTTTGTTTTTTTTGTAAGTTCATACCAATTACAAGAAGTAATAAATTGATAGTAAGATGAAACATTACAAATAACAAAATAAGGTAGAGATTATTCTGAGAAATAGTATAGGATACAGAGAGTTAAACACTCTGAAAAACAGCAGGGCAATGTATTGTTGTGGGAGTCAATGAGGGAATAAATACATTCTGAATCTAGAGGTTCTGAGTGATGAGTAAAATGTCAACCAGCTTGTTGGGTAATGAAAGAAGCCCACTCCAAACTGCTGTTTATTGAAACCTGAAATACTACTGTAGTCTTTCTTCCAAATGCAATAATTATTTCTGCTGACTCAATAAAGAAGTATGATCCCAGTGGAGCTGAAACTGGAAATATAGGACAAACTGGTATTTTCACCTTAAGGATACCTTCACAGTTTGAAACATATAGCAATGGGGAGTAATCATGTAATCAAGAGTTGAGAGACCACTATTATAACTGCAGCAGAATTGTCAACAGGGAAAAGTAAAATATCAGATACAAGTCTGATCATATTAACAAGTTTCTTTTTCATTTTCACATTAAAATATCAAGATGTATTACACACAATTGTGCTTTTTATCATAACCATATTAGAATTTAAAGCAAACATTTCAATTGCAATAACTTCTGCAGTACATGCTTTGAATTTACATTACTCATGGAACATACTCTACTTCAGCTGAGTAGAAAAAAGTAAAACAAATAGCTAGTTATTCCAGAAAGCTGTACTAAAGATGTGATATAATTTCCATATTGTATATAATTTTCTATCATCTTGGAATTTTACCACATAAATTGCACATAAAGTATCTGTTAAATAATGGGTCTCCCTTTCTTCCTACATCTTCCTTTTTTACTTTTTTACAAATGAAACTTTAATAAAAAAGAAAAGTTCTAGCTCAAGGTGCGCGGAATTGTGGATTCTAAAATGCTTAAAAGCTCTGACAGCTGGTAAAAGCATAAACTATGTTAGGGAGAAAAAAAAGAAGCAATAAAAATACTCGTGTTCTGGTAGAAAAAGTTATATTTTCTAGACTTAAGAAAACTGCATCAACTTTTCAATTTTCTTGACTTCTTTCAGGCATATTCTACTTCTTGCCTATTTTTTCTGAAGTAGTGACTAAGTCTAATTTGTCATTATCACAAAATTTTCTTCTATAAATGCACTTTAAAAAATATTTTTGATATTTCTCCTTTTTTTTTTTTTTGTGTTATCATAACAAAATATTTGGTTTCATTCTCTGCTTCTGCTAAACACTGGGCAGCTGGACCTTCATTTCACTTTGCTGATGTGATTTGTATATCATCTGTTTTGAACAAACCAAAACTGTCTCATTCTTCTTAACATGACTACCTGCTATTCCAAGGAGTTAGGAAATCAAGCTTTTCCTGATTTTCTCTATTTATAAATGGATAATCATCTATTTTTAATATTATATTATATTTCTGCTGCACACAATGCAGACTAAATGAAAAAAAAAATTCAGTTTAGTGAGTAACACAAATAATCAAGTTAATGAACACACAAAGAAGTTACAATGAGAGTTTTACTGGAGAAGGTAGAAGTGTTTTGATGCATATTTGGCTGCCTTGAAGAATAGCAGTTTGGAAATTAACCACTTTATGTAACTGACACCACATGCAGTTCAATTATTCCAGATAGATTTCTGTAGACATTGGATTTTTTAAGTTCTCTCCATCAAGTCATTATTTTAAAAATATTTGTGTAAGATTATCTAGATATATCTAAGTTTCTGTAACTTATGTTTGGGTATTACTTATTTTTCTGATACAGAAATTGCGAATTTTACAAATGGACACAGCTCACACCGAACTGCTATGGCTATAGGTTGAAATGAGAATTTTTGGACAGATTTATTTTCTTAAAATCACCATGTAATTCAGCTTGGGGATGATTTTCATGGGTTTTTTTGTAATCACCTTTTTTGTTTCAAGGCTCTTCTTTGTCCTGAGTGAGCTACATGTTGATTTAAAAAATGAGCAATGTTAGTTTAGTCTGTGCTAATCACCCAAACCATTCAGTTGGGTAATTCAACATATGATTACAGCACTTTTCCTCTCTTTGAATTTCTAAATTTTGTCCTGCATGTTCCAAAACTTCTTAGAAGGGAAAAGAAAGAAAGCAATGCTATTATCTTTCTGGTCATCAGTGAAATAACAATATGGAATTTGATTTCAATTGACCATTTTAAATTTTTTCATAAACATAAAAGCAAAAAAATATTGGGGTGGAACAAAGTACCTTGAAGTAGGACATTTGTTCTAAAATTATTTTACCTTTCTGAAGCAGTTGAGAAACAGAACAGCAAAATGCTTAAATGATATTCACTTTGTAGATAACATATTACTGTTATTAGCCTGTTCACTTGACAACACTCATTGTAACAGGCAGGTATCTTTGTAAAATATTGTTAAAAAAGATAGATCTGAAGTTGAAAACCACATAAGAGTGTAAAAATATACTGCAAAAATCGAAGTTTGAGAAATGTGAGATTATAAGGTACTTTGAATGCTAATAAAATGGTGAAAAGGTTTTTAAAATTGGAATAATATTTTTGCATTTATTTCATTGTATACGACATGTAGATAAAGCAAGAAAGTAGTGTCTCATATTGTAATTTCTACAGTACCTAAGAACCTGGGAAATATGCAATGACTAAAGTCAAGTCCTCATCTGATTGAAGGATATTCTACTTATTTAGTGTTTCAAAAGCTAATTGGGATAAATTCTCATTTGGTGTGCATGACAGTTCATGAAATACAAAGCCAGTATCCAAAAAAAATTCTTTGAAAATGGTCACCCATTTTTAACAATTGTCAAATGTGAGATCTTTCACAACAATTTGCTGAAGATGCTGTACATTCACAGTAGCAATTAAAAACAAAGGGACATGTGCCTTGAACATATCAAATGCTGCGTAATGAAAACTGCTTAGTCATAAGAGGTTCCAGCTGCCTCCTGCACAAAATGTAGCAATCTTCCTCTATTTTGGCTCTCCAGCTATGAAATGAAATGATACTGCTCCTTCACCTACCAAATATATTTCGAGAACTTGTCATACTATGGTGCTTAGACTAGTCCAGAACACCCTGGGATATAATGGATAACCTGTAATACAAAGTGTTGAAATAATATCAAGTAAATAAATCCTAAAGCTATAGTTTCAGCAAAAAAGTTTTAAATGAAACTAAAATACAAAATATTATTGTACTAGCTGGTGCATGTAAGCAATGCTTATTTTCTACCCAGTGAAGCAAAAGAATAGAGAAAAATATAGCAATATCAAAAAACACACATAAATGTTTAGAATTTTGTGATAAGTTTATGAAGGTCGTTTTAGTTTTCAGATTAGTTTTTCTTTGCCTGATTTTTCAACTTTTAGAATGTTCTTTTATATAGGCATAACAATTGTGAGTAGTTGAATGGAATATATGCACCATTTATAGCAGCTGCTTCATCAAATTAAATCTGTGATTGTAATCAGTCGTAACTGTGAAAAAACTAATGATACTAAATAAGGAAGATAATGTGCAAGGAAAACATATACATTATTTCAAAATGCACACTACATTTCTGCTTACTTAACCTAATCATCTCATTGCATCTCAGACTGGCTTTTTTTGGTCTTAATAAAACATTGTGTTCTGATTCCTAACATTGCAACTCCCAGATTGACTGTTTGTGAAAACACAGAGACAGAACAGCTCACTCAAGCAATTTCATATGATATTTTCCTTTTCTCAGGGGAATGTTAACTTCAAACAGGGCAGATTGACGAGCATGCCAAGATCTGTAGTGCACTGGAATCACACATTGAAGAAATCATTCAGATGGAAATTGTTCAGACTATGTTTCAACTATATATTTGACTTTGTCTTCAGCCTTATCACGGCTTTGTCATTACTACAGAATAAATAGACACCATAAATAAATTTGATGAAAATAAAGTCAAGAAGGTAGTAAGCTCGAAGACTTGTAATTTGTATGGAACAAAGAAAAAAGCTAGCGTAGAATTTCTATTTGTTTTCAAAATGAATCAGATTTATGATTTATCTGAAGCATTGAACTAAGGAAGGTAATCTACACAGAAGGGGAAATTTCTTTGTCTTGAAATGAAACATAAAGTCTTTAGGACAAAAACTACATCTTAAGTTTTGAGGACTATTATTTGATGTAGTTAATTCATATCCTCCTTATAATTGTATTATTTTGAAGATAGATTTTTGATTAACTCACCTCAGACTGAACTCAGTAATTTATGTTGTTAACTTTCTTCACTGAGGTAAGTGCTAAACTGGCCATCAATCAGGATTAGATTGTGTCTTGGGACAGACTGTCTTTACTTGATCATTCAGGTAAATACTGTCAGTCTATTTAAACAGGATCTTCTCTGTTACTGTGATAGAGAAGCCATTGTATAGAATAGAATCATAGAGCAATTTAGGTTGGAAAGGCCCTTTAAGATGATGGAGTCCAACCATGAACATAACACTGCCAAGTGCACCATTAAACCATCTCTCTGAATGACATGCCTACGCATCTTTTAAATACCTACAGTTGTGGTGACTCCACCTCTTCTCTGGGCAGCCTGTTCCAATGCTTAACAATCCTTTACATGAAGAAATTTTCCTAATATCTAATCTAAACTTACTCTGGGACAACCTGAGGCAATTTGTTTTCATCCTAGTAAAACTGTTTTTCACTGATTTTCTAGCCTATATTCCTTTATCTGACATAAATCCCACCCTACTCACATGCTATTATGGCACATTGTCAGCATCCCTATTTTTTTGCTGAAAGAAGTGCTGCATTGACAGGAGGTTTTGTCCTTCTCAGTCTTGAGGGACGTTGCTCAGGGTTATTGTTATATTTCTTAACCTGTACTAGTTAACAAATTACACACTGTATTTATTTACACTGAAATACTAAATACTAATACTAAAATATTAAGGTTATGTAGACTTGTAAGACCATTTTTATTTTTTCTTTATATAGTGTGCTTTATTTTACGATATGAACCATACAGTTGCAAATGAGCAAATTCAGCCAAACTGAAGGTAGCAGGAATTTAGATAGTAATATGCCTTTAAAATTTAAAAATCAAGGCACACGTAATAGGTCTGACCATTTTAGGATAGCAAGTAGAACAACCTAGACAGTAGTAAACCTGTAATAGAGGAAGTTGGCACCACAGTACAATTTTCTGGAATTATTTGGAAATACACATAAAATTCAGCTAAAATGTATTCGAAATCGAACAAGTCCAGACAAACTTGGTCAATTCTGCAGTATGGTATGGTTAATTATTTTTTTAAAACCCGAGGATTCTTGCTGACACTTGGAAGCCTGAACTTGTCTTGGCCACAATTTACTGAATTGAAATTGCTATTCAGCTATTTCCTGCCAGGGACCTCTGTAATACTTTGCCATACTCTTTTTCCAATCATTAGATTTCCGAATAGAGAAAATTGCTGTATTTGTCATTGCCTTTCACTGTGGTTAATTGCTGACCATTCCTTCAATATTTTTGCTAGTATTAGGACAATAGGGGGTCATTGTCACTAATTGAATCAAAACAGTTTTTAACACTTCTCAGCAAATCTTATCTTAGGTAATAGAAGAAACATCTATTCATTCACATAAATAAATTGTGCCAGTGAAGTCAAGAAAAAAAAAAAAAAAAAAAAAAAGAGGTGCTGCTTGCATCAGATTTGGGGTTTTTTTGATAAGTCTCTTGGTTATAAATTACAATGTCATACTGACAAGATTCCATCTTGCTTAAACAGAATTTGCCTAATCAGCTGGTATTTGTAATGATCTTTTTTTTAGATCCTCTCCAGAATGGCTAAAACAGAAGTGTGTTCACATGAACTAATTACTTGTAAGCCATAATGCTTACTTAATTTACATAATTTATCTTATCAATTAATCATACATGCAGATGAATAATTCCCTAAGAGACCCCTTAGTTTCTTAACTAGTGTGGAAAAGCCACTTGGGCTTGCTTACTTATTTCCCTTCCCCTTCTCCTCTCCTCTAATAATTCTCCATAGAGATGGAGTAGAAGTCCCTGCAAAGTTCCATATTTTTCCGCTTGTAACTGCTAATATATTACAACATATAATTCCTTGTCAACTCTTCTCATTTAAATTACATGTACAGTAATAATGATAATAACATCTGACTTCCCTATAGTATTTTTTATCAACAGATTTTAAAGTGCTTTGCAAAGAAAGTCAAAAGCTTTATTACTATTAAAATAAACTACATGCATCTGGTGTTTTAAATAGAAAACACAATAACCTGTTAAAAAAATAACCCTACTCCAAGGCACTTCCAATTTAGGACTATATTCACTATGGAGAG
The DNA here is from genome assembly GCA_013397915.1 of Daphoenositta chrysoptera. Taxonomy (NCBI): domain Eukaryota; kingdom Metazoa; phylum Chordata; class Aves; order Passeriformes; genus Daphoenositta; species Daphoenositta chrysoptera. The sequence goes on along the minus strand of VZRO01001744.1, from coordinate 1,266,147 downwards.
AACAGCTTTCCCCAAAGTATTTACCTGTGTGCTCAGCAATTTATATATTCATTAGTTACTGAAGAGAGACACATTCTATAATTTCTCTGTGGGGTTTCAGATTTTTTTTATTCCCCTGGAAATATTCAGCATAAATATGAAGTCTGTCTTTGCTTACAGCAAGCTATATAAAATTCTGTAGTTTTCTTCTTGCATTTCTAAGGTTTTTATGCTTTTACTGTTTATGAATATTTCCGTGTCAGCCTTTCTTCCTTCATAAAATTATTCAATAAGTGGAAAACTGAATTTTATTTGTAAGTGTAGCAAATATCAGACAGATGTTTTATTCAGGGACTTTTTTTGTATCACGTGTGTGTGCTACTATGAAGTTCATACCAGAAGGTTTGCCAGTTTTGAGTCTCAAGGTCAAGATAACAGGGAAGGGTAACCTGAGGGATATTGGGTAGGGATCTGGTGCAGCCTAAGAGGGGGAAATAAGGCATTTTGCCAACAGTCACCAGAGCCTCCCATCCTAATTTTCCTCATAGGAGTCTTTCTTTACTAAGAGAACTGCCAGAAGGGAAAAGATACCTCCACACAGGTAATCCAAGGAATTGCTCTATTGATGTCATGGTTTAACCCTCACTTTCCTCTGCAGTGGGATGGGGGAGAGAATCAGAGGAGTAAAAGTGAGAAAACTTGTGAGTCAGAACAAAGATTGTTTAACAGGTAAAACAAAAGGCACACACGAAAGCAAAGCAAAACAAGGAATTAATTTATCCTATGGGCAGACAGGTGTTCAGCCATTATGAGGAAAACAGGGCTCCATCAACTGTAGTGGTGACTCGGGAAGAAAAATACCATCCTTTTGAATGTCCCCTCCTTCCCTCTCCTTCTTTCACCTTTATGCTAAATATGACAGCATATGGTAAGGATTATCCCTTGGGTCAGGTGGGTCAGCTGTCCCAGCTGTGTGCACTTCCAGCTCCTTGTGGACCCCCAATCAACTCACTGGCAGGGTGGGGTGAGAAGCAAAAAAGTCCTTGACTTGGTGCAAGCACTGCTCAACAGTGAAGAAAACATCCTTGTGTTATCAATGCTCTTGGCAGCACAAATCTGAATGAGCTCTATAAGAGCTACTGTGAAGAAAATCTATCTCAGGCAAAACCAGCATAACATATGTGAGCTTCTAAGAACACAAGTGTTAACATTTTTTATAATATCTGTGTGCCTTCCAGAAAATGTCATTATATTGAAAATTCTCTTCAGTACTTTGGCTATTTTACAAACTGGGAAACAAAACTGGCTTCAAATTACATAGTTCTGAAAAAGCTCTGGATATAATATCTTGCTTCTAATATCTTGCTTGAACTAAGTTAGCATATATAAATAAATAGTAGTTAAATTGTTTGAAATTTGGCTTTCTAGAAGAATTATAGAAAATTAATATAGCAAGGCAAATTTTCTTATTTCTCTGGTTGTTGGTTTGTTTTTCTTTTTTTTAATCTTAAGCTATATGGACCTTTATTATGTCCATACAACTTCAAAAAAAAGTCTTTTCCTTATTTCGTGTTGTCCAGAATATTTAGAGAAAAATCATAAAATCTCACAGTAACCCATAAATTTCCAAGATTCATCTCTTATGTATTAGTAATTCAATTTTTTTTTTTTTCTGCGTTCAGCTCATTGGTTTCTTTATTCTACCATTAACAAACTTAACAGGTTTGTAGTTGGTGTCTCTGCCTTGATCATCTGTATAATTCAGCTCTAATATGTACCATGATTCAACTATCTATGTTCCTAGAGCAATGGAACATTTCCTTTGACTGGGAGTTTTAAATCCTGCAGATAGTTGTCTGCATGCTAGTTAGCCCTGAATCATAGGTGTTAAAAATCCATTTAATGCTTCTTTTATCTTTATTCGTTTCCATATTTTGTCTCACAATGAATAATGCAAATCTCTTGTTCATATTTGTACATCCAGCTTCTGGTCTTGACTTTATTTATTTAGTTATTTATGATTATTTTTCTGTGTCTCTGTTTGTCTTTTAGAGCAGGTATGATCGTCCTGATGCAAATAAAGCTGCACATTGTTCAGCTCTGAATTTATGACTAGACAATCAGATAATATAAATATCAGTTTAGGTAGCCAATAACAACTTTGTATTTTTTAAGGGAAGACTAAAACAGTGACAAAAGCTTGTTCTTTTACAAACCATTTTTAACATTTAATTTCATATCAGTTTTCTAAATTTTGTTTCTGCTACTTACTAAGATTATAAAATGGGTTCATTTATGTTAATTTTTGCTAGTGACTTCTCAAAGGCGGTCCATGTACTAATGAAGGACTGCAGTCTGTGCTGCTAGAACTTCCTTTGACAAATTAAGCAGGCCAGAGTAAGATGTGTGGCTTTCAAACCTGAAGGTTTGATTTTGTTCTATGTCACATTTACACAATATTGCATAAATGTTACTACATAAAAATAGTAGTGTGTATGCTTAAAATGCAAGAGAAAAAAAAAAAAACCCAGCTCATCCAGCTGGGAGATGTCTTGTGAAGTATTGATGATCCACGTTAGACATGTCACCCAGCTCTTCTGGAGAAGGTGCTCACACTTCTTTATACAGAGAAGTGGTCTGGAGGAGGATGACATAGGTGACATCAATCTGAAGAATGACACATTTAGCTCTGTGGGATGCACAAATGTGAAAAGCAATTGTTTGTTGGTATAGTTAATTCAATTGTAATACCTTCTGTGAAAACTCACTGTTAAGACTGCATTTTCTCTCACCCCCTGTCTTAAGTTCTCATGATATAATATTTTGTGAACAGGTCAAACCACCACATCTATCAAAATATGAAGTATTTATAAATCTAATAAAATTGAAACTCTCATATCACACTTCCAGAAACAGTTGTTTTAAGCTAAATCCAGATCAAAACATATTGTTGTAGTTTGTTGCATGATAGCATGCTCTTTCATTTTTCAACAGTGTGTAACCATAAAGGTAATTACTTTACTGCTAAATTTGGGTATGCAAATAGAAATTACATATAAACCTCCATAAAGATGAATACCTTCTGAAGTCTTGAAGGACCTTGATGGGAAGTCCAGGATGAGTTATTTTATTATGAACTTATATTCCACACGTAACTAATTAGTTTTTCTAATTTACATTTGCTTTTATTTCTGAATTTTTGTATCGTAAAGGTTAAAAGACAGATACATTTTATTTTACTAATTTGCATTGCAGTAGGTACATTAGAAAACCATCAGAGCCAGAGAAAATTGATGTGTATGAAGTCTGTTAAGAAAAAGAATATTCTCAACATTAGCAAAAATATCTTGACAATGCAGTGTACTGTACTGTACTTTATTGGTAATAAAGCATGAAAAAGTATGCTGTATCTGTCAGTGGTAAAATCTGGAAAACTGTAGTATTTTCAGTGTTATGTTGTCAGAATCACTCCTTCAAAAACAAAGTAAACCTTACTATCATTTAATCCGTGCTCCGAGTTCATGCCACACAGTAGGCTAGTAAGTTAAACCTGTAGTGATTGAAAGGTAGAAAGAAGATAAAAACTCTGGCATTTAGCAGTTTTTCAAATTTATTTACTAAAATAATAATCACATGCTTTTAAAATCTTCTCTTATTTTTAGTTTATAAATTAATCTTGCTTGTTGCACCTGTCCATCTTCTAGCTTTGTGCACTCTTGCATTCATGACTGATTGATTTAGAAGTATTTATAATTTTATAATATCAATAGCTGTGAGACAGTTTGACACAGATTCTCAGCCATATTTTTATTTTCAGACCAGATTTCATCTGCTTTATATTTCTGTAGTTTGGGTTTCAGTGTATAACCTTCCTTCTTATTCTTTACTTATTTTTATGGTATGTTACAGTTTTTTCTGAATTATTTAATGTAGAAATCTCTTGTACTTTGACTATTTGACTATCAGTAATAGTGGTTCTCTTATTCACATTTCCATTTTGCAAGAATTAATTTCTTGACTTAAGTCATAAGAGCATATCCTAGCATTCTTTTAATTGCCTGGAGTTCTTGGATGACTGGTTCTCTAGAAAATGTCTTTCTCAAAATCTGGGATATAACTACACTGGTGTTAAACCGACTTATCTAAAATGACTAGGCCTGCATTTTTAGGCAGGTTTTCTAGGTTAGATTATAAAAGCGTTTGTAAAATGGAACCTGCTCCCTCTTCCCAGGAAAACACACTTTTTTTTCCAGAGGTGTTCCTATCAAAATGTTCTCTAACAGCTTTAGTTAAAAATTGAATGACCATATAATAGTGTTTCCTAGTAATTCTCAGAAGCAAAATATCTATATTTTAATCCGTTGGTAATTGAATCCACAAATGTAATCTTATTAAATTATTAAATGTTCTCTACCTTGTCTCACTATCAGTTTAGCTATAGATTGCAAGGACTTCTGAATCTGTCAAATAGGTCCGTTTGCACTTAGGTTTCAAGTAATTCCCCTTACTCATGCTGCTAAAAGTGGCAAGTGTCATGATCTTCAAAATTCTAGGGAATAATTCCGATTAAAGGCTAGTGTGAAAGGCGTCTCATTTCAATTGGATCAATTCCATTTTGAAATGGTGATTATTTTTTAATATCAAGTTAATCTGAACTTTTCCAAGCTTCAGAACAAAATGTTGTCCTTAAAATGTCATGTCCTTGACATAATGGTTTTGCTAAGAATTCCAGGGGGATGCTTTTTATAGACAAAATTGAGCACTCATGCTATGACTTCTCCTTCCTTCCAAAACCAAGTAAATTCATATAAATCCAGAAATAAAGAAAATTATAAAAGTTTTTTTTCTGGTGGCCCCTGGCAGGCCCAATCATCTGGAAAATGAAAGCCATCTTATACATCTTCAGCACTATGGTTTCTTACAGGCATAATAGGACATAACAAAATGAGCAGAGCATCTGTTCCTGTATGCTTGGGTTAAAACTTCTTAAATGCTAAGTAATTAGTTTAGGTTTCTGGGTTCTCTGGAAGGAGCACCACTTAGAATTATGATCATGGTTACAGCAAATGTTGCAACTCATTTGGAAATTGAGGATCAAAGTTTCAAAAAGAATAAGTAATTTTTTGGAAATATTACAGTGATCTTTTGAATTCAACCATTGTGTCAGTTCAAACTCATCTTTTATTAGTAATTTCTATTTCTATGCATAGTCATGCTTTTAGAATCATTACAGAAAATTTGAAGTTTGATATAATTTAAGTAAAACCTATCAGCAAGGTTTTAATGGAGAAATTGGCAGACATACTCAGTTTTATTGGCTAAGATGTGTAAAATTCTTTAATTTGAAGAACTACATTACATCACTCACAGATTTTATAATATATAATGGACTAAGAGGCAAGTTCAGGATTGCAGAATAAAGTATCCAGGAGTTCTGTTCTTCACAGTTAAGAACAGAGTGTTACTGGAAAAATACATTACATTTAAGTACACAAGTATCTATCTATCTGTCTATCTATCCATCTATCCATCCATCCGTCTCTGTCTATCTATTTAATATGACAAAAGAGCTCTTCCCCTGTTATTAACACAGACATTCTATGATAATATAAGAAATTAGGTTCATATGCTACACTGAGTTTATGTACTATCTGAAGCCCATTTTCTGAATCTGACGGAAGAAAGTAACTTTAAAAGCCTTTCTAGCTAAATGTTTTTAGTGTGCAAGCTGGTAAAATTTATCAAAAATGCATAGGGAAGAAATGCATAATTCCCAGTGTGTGTCTTCTTTTTTAAGAGCAGATTTAACCTATGTTTTTTCTCTCATAATTAGCTGCATTTAATTTAATTTAATTTAAAATGCTCTTTAAATATCAATGTCACAACAAAAAGACTATATTGAAAAACTTATTATTAAAACCAAGTAAAAGCCGTAAGACAGCCATCCCAACACATTAATATTTACATCCACCTTGAACACTCAGAGGAAAGTAAAGGCTTTTACAGACTAGTTTAAACAAATTTGCAGTTTATACAAATTACAACATAATTTTCTTTCAAAATATCTGAGATTTAAAAAAAAAAAAATGCCCCTTATTTTAGGGGGGAAGAAAGGTTGATTTTGTCTAGCTGTTTTTTGTTTTTCATTTTCTTAAATTACTCTTTTAAAATCGCTGCCAGGAAAAATAGGGGTTCAGGTTTTGAAGATATATTGAATTGCTGATGGTAAAAGAGGTATTAGTTAAGAGGCAAACAAAATGATAGTGATAGAAGTCTGAAAAGAGGATGAGTATGAAACTCCAAAACTTAGTTGAGTTCTAGAAAACAAACTGCCTCAGACACATTGCAAGGACTTCTTAAGGAAATTATTAATTTATTTTCTGTAGATTCACAAAATTAAAATAATGTAACAATGAAATATTCTCATCACTTTTTACCAGAGTTTTCATTTCTATAGCTTTTAAAGAATAGGTTATTTAAAGGAAGCATTTTTTTCCACTCATTCCTTTCTTAAACTCAGTATGAACTGGATGAACAAAAATCTGTCATTCCTACTTCACTGCTGATGTAAAATCCTTCACACTTTATGAAAGTATATATAAGAAATCTTCTTCCTCTGCTAGAGATAAATGAACTTCAAGACTGAAAACATTCAGGAGTTTAAATACAAATATAAATATACTTAAAGCTTTTGAATCCGTATTGGTTTCTGGAGTTTGTGAGAACAGTTTCCTCAAATTTATTTTTGAAAGTGTTTATATTTCCTTTTTTTCAAAATGAGATTATTACCTATTTACAGCAAATACTGCAAATTAATCAATTTAATACAACAGTATTTCTGTCCTTACTGACAGAGGATCATGTAGCTTTTCCCTCCCACACAGAGGTATTGTTAGGCATAATATATTATTATTTCATAGACTCATAGAATTATTTAGTGTGGAAAAAATTTCTAAGATCATCAAGCCCATTTTATATTCTTTCAGAATTTCATTAAAAGAATTTATAGAATGAAAATTTTAATTGTGTGCTTTTCATTGTTTATTATTATACTATCTTGCACTGCTGTTATTTAGAGAGTCTAAATCTCTCCAGTACAGAACTCTGCAATGGGAAAGTCCTTAGTAGTTATATGCTGAAATTATGAGACACATAAAATGTTTCCATTTCTTTTTGTGTTTGTCTAAGTAATGTGTGAGTGCCACTGGCATAGACAAAGGTATACTGGGCATAAAAATTACTAGAAAATTTTTGGTGATATGGATTCATTTTTAGTTTTGTTTGTTTTGGGGTTTTTTTTTGTTTGGTTTTTTTTTCTGTTAACAATTATATTTCTTAACAGCCATTTGTTATCTCTGCATGTGAAATAAGACTCTGGGCATGAACAATGGCTATTACTTTGGGTGGTGTAAATTATATGTGCATAATCTATTGGATAACCTAGAGTTTTCCAAATGCAAAAATCATTATTATGAGATATATTCTTAGGAAACAGGAAGGTACTTTGCTATTTTTCTGTGTGTTCAGTTTAAGCACTCAAATCACCACTATTCTTCTGTCCTATTGATTATATAAGTGATGGTCAGTTAGTCAAAAGGTGAGTTGCCATCCATCACTTGTGACTGGAACAAAAATAACACAATTTATCTTTTGCAGATCAGAGGGTCTGAATCTATAATAGCATTTGAATGAGTTTTTCAGGATTTTTTGGTTTATTTTCAGAACGAACCTAAAATAATGCTTTACTTATTCTAATCAGTTGCTAAAACCACCCCAGATTTAATATTTTTGTCCCTATATGGGCTGCCAAGTTGCAGCAAAAGAGAGCCACAAGCAGAGCTGACAAGGCAAAACAAGGTTGCCTTTCAACAGCACACTAACAGAGGAAGAAGAGCAGGTCCAGTGGTGATAACCAGGGTCAGCCACACTCCAAAATGACCAGAAATGTTTTCAGTGGTGTGGCAGATCCAAGGTCAAGCCAGGAAATGAAGCCAGAAGGTAAGAATCAAGCAGGTACCTGGCTAGGTGCAAAGATAAGTGTTGGACTGGCTTTTATAGATCTGGCAAGGATCAAGGGCAAGAACTGGAGCTTCAACATAGTAAAGCTCACATCAGTCTGATCCAAACATGAGTAAAACCTGAATTTCATTATATCTGAGAGCTAGTTAAACTCCTAGAGTGCAGAGTTGGGTGAAAAAGGTTGCAAAGCCTTTTGATGCACTCAAGTCCCTGAAAGCAGCTTCAAAAGAGCAGAGTGGTTTGATTTTAAACTATTGACATAGTGGCCTAAAAGATTATATAGGATTTTTTTTAAAAAATGCAGGTCTGCCCACACAACCTGTGGAAACAGAAAAGTTTAAGCTGAAGAATCGGTAAGTGAACAAAAATAAAAGTCTTCCACAATTAATTTAAACATTTAGTCACAGAGATTTTATTCAGTTCTGTTTTATGATTTTGACTTTATTAATGTCTCTGTGCACCAGGTTTGAATGCATGAGGCTGCTAGAGAAAGAGGTACAGGGAAGTAATTTAAAATGAGGAGTAATACTGCTGAAGGTTCCTTATAATATCAGTAAGAGGGTGAGAAGAGGATAGTAAACACAAGTACACCCTGAATTTTTAAAAGTGTTACAGTGCTTGTATGACATTCTTAATTTTACACTTCTGAGTGAATTATTTGTCTGATGGGAATAGATATAATCATAGATTCCTATGAAGCACAGCTGCAGGCTGATTCTTTGTCAACCTGCTGTGAACTTTCACCAAGAGAAGAACTGCCAGTAGGACTTTGTCAGCCGAACCGGTTCTTTTGTTTGCAAAGAAACTGTGGAGGGCAAATGGTTTTGTTCAGTTGCACAACGGCATTTTTGGCAGTTTATGTGTTCCCCAGAACACAGGAACAAGTATAAGCCTGATTTGTATTAGTATCCAACTCTTGTGTACAAATACCACTATTTCAAAACCACTATAAAACCTAGTGGTTCTGAAATAGTGATATTTATACACAAGAGTTGGGAGTCCTTAGCTGTGTTGAGCTCACAGGAGAATGATTTACTCCCCAGCAACATGTAATACCAGGTATGACATCTCCACTTAATAACTAACTTGAATATGAGAAGCTTTAATTTTTAAAATAAGACTTAATAATATATTATAGTTTTTCATAACATGTGAACTTATGAATCCTCAAGAAAAATATTTGAAGAATAAAGTATATTCATCCATGGAAATAACAGCTGTGTGACAATCAGTAATTGTACATCCCCAATCTAAACCAAGTAATTGATACTAAAGATGCTATTTGGAGTGTTAAATTAAGGTAGGAATATGCTGACTGGGTTATGTGGGACTCAAAGATGCAAAGAATGATCACTGGAAAACATGATAGGCTCAGGCATAGGGAGTAGCATACATGCTTTCTATCAGTAGTCATAAAATGGATTCCATTCTGAGCTGCATTCAGGAACATTAATGTACAGCTGGGATATACTAAGATGCCTTGTCTGCCAGCTCCAGCTGTGAGCAGAGCTGACATGATTACTTGCCCTTGACATCAGTAGGCATGCCCAAATTTCCCTTAGTGTGTTAAGTCCTATCCTATCCTAGCATCTCATTGCAGTTAGCGGAAAGAAACACACACTGTAAAGCATATTAATGGCTTTTGAACTTTTTCATATCACTATTTGCAACATTTTAAGGAATCTCTTATGAGCATGGGGATATTGATTTTATATATATATATTTGCTTTTTTAGAGGAAGAGTGATGCATGCATTTTTCTATGGGTTAGCAGATATTGCTTTTTCAGAAGACTAATTTGAAAAATAATAAAATTTCCAGGCATGATAAAGAAGAAACTCAGAGAATTAAGGCTTACCTCCAACCCAATTCTTAATTTGTAATTACTTTAATTGCTGCAGTTTGAGCTGTGTCAGCTGACAGGGCCCAAAGCGAGACTGAGATCCTGTGCAGTTATATGCTTAGATAATTGTTCCACTATACGACTTGGAATGAGAGAGGCAGACAAGCCTCAGGAAGGACTATAAAGAGATTGAGTGAGTTCTCAGTGGGTATGTTAGGTGTTTCCAATGGACATGTGGTCTCTCTGTGCTTACTGGGATTTCTGGAGGGACAGATCATCTGCATTACCAGCATGAATATGTATTCTGCATGCCTTTTCATTCCTTACCTCTTCCTTTCTCTCATCTGTTTCACTGTTTGCCTTACAGCTCTTTCATCACTGAGCTCCCTGAATATCAAATAATAATGAAATCTGCAGCTAATATAAATAGGTTCTTTTGTCTCCAGTGGAACTATGCTAATTTCCACCACCCAAAAATCTCATTTTTATTAACTGATTCGTTTTGTAACCGTATTTCATATTTTTAAAATAATTCCTCAACTAATATTTTTTATTATGGAGAAATACATTTCTAAACTGGGAGTATCATTTTCTTATGGTTCTTTTACAGTGGTTACAAAGCAAAAGTGAGAACCATGATTATGTCATGCTGGGATACACATTTCACAAGTCATAGATCTCTTTGCATTTTGTAGGGAATATTTGGGGTTTGTTTTTTTTTTTGGGTTTTTTTTTTTTTTTTGAGTTATCTTTCCATTTTGGTTACATAAAGTGAGAATGTTTAGAACATTCACTTGTTTTTTAATAAAATTTGGACTAATAAAGTCATAAAATTCTGTTCTGTCATGACATTCGGTGTCTAGTTTTGAAAGAAAGATAGTAACCTTTTTGTCATCAAAGAATGTGCAGGAGTTAAGGGTAAGTACGGGGTATCACCATCTTTGTCAGAATATTGGCTAACTGGTCAGTTTTTTAATAATATGGGTGGTGAAGAAGTAAGAAGAAATAGAATATTATATTTTAAAGACTTTTCATCCTATGCTTTTAAATATATATAAACATGTATGTAGATCATAGTATTTAGGGAGTTCAGATTGATTTTTTTTCCCTTAATTTGTCCCAAACTTGGATTCTCTGTGGGTTTTTTATTAAAAATCAGATTCCCATTTTTATACAACAGCATAATATCTGCAGGATACACATAGGAACTGGAAGATTCAAGACCCATTCAGTCTTCTGCAAAAGTGCTCAAAAACATATCTTCCATATTCCAAAACAGCAGGACAAAGAGGAGGAAGATCTCTATCCTCTCTTTTAATCCATTCTACAGTTAATTAGGCCAGAAAAAGAAAGTGCTGTGCTTTCTGATGGAGTCCTGGCTGTCAGACATTATCACAGGCACAGGTGACACTTTATCTTTTATGGGACTAGTGCTTTCATTATAAAAGTGATTGAAAATAACTATTTCTAGCAAGGGTTAACTGTTATCTTTGAAAAGTTTTCAGGTGCATTTAACTTCATTATAAAAAAACCACAAGCCAAGACATTCAGACACCGTTCTAGGCTCTGGATTGGGTTAGTGATGCCACTGTCCCTAATATGTTGGGGTTTATGCCCATTTTGCATATCTAACCATGAACCAAGAGACTGAATTTTCTATTGGTGCTGAGAGGGTATAAGAGAGTTTATTTTCTCCTCCAATGCAAAACTAGTTTTCTACCTTGTCTGAGCTGCTAATGAAGATATGAGGCCATTTGTAGAGGTCAGTGTAATGAAAAGAAATTGCTTGTTTTAAACACCTTGTTCCACTTCATGGCGGACTTCCAGTGTGATCAGTGATCCCTGGTATTTGGCAGGTTAGGAAATGTTAAGGACAGACAGGAGTTATTTATGTATTACCTCCTGCATCTAAGGTAGAGCTCTCATGCTTTGTAGCTAAAGAGATTGAGAGAATAAACCTTCCTGAGGACAGATAAAGGGAAAGCCTGTCATATCAAGCTGTCCCCAAGTCCATATAGTCTCACTGACTGCCTCCAAATTGTAAAGACTGTTAACTTCATATGACGTGCATGTTTCTTCACTGTATGCAGACTGATCAGGTCCCAAACTTAATTCACTTCAAACTGAGGAAAAATAATCTCTTCCTGTAATCCTAAGCAATCATTCCCCTATAAACTGAAGGTTTCAAAAAGTTCTTTTTGGTTGATTACAAAGTTCAGACACAAAGTTCAGCAGTTGCCTGTGGTTTTTTCATAAAGTTTTATTTTGAGACAAGGTGTTTTTCCCTCTATTTATCCAGTCACTAATATAAGGAAATAACAACCAGAATATTTTTTTTCCCCATGAACTAGTAATGTTTTCAGGGTAAAATTAAATTTATATGCTGTTCTGTGGAAATTTAATTTCTGTGTTTAGACATAGGATTTTAAAAATGTTTTTTACTCCTATCTGTAAATGAAATATAAAATCCAGGTATTATCTGATGGCTCTCTTCTTAACTTATCAAACTTAGTGTATGATCTACTGTAACCAGTTTGTTTTGTGCAATGTGAGACAGTGATTAATTATTAGGTGATTTTATGAAGCTTATTAGTCTGCTTCCAGTCGTAGTTGCAACCACTAAAATCTACTACTTCTGTCTTGACAAATATTGATTTCAAAGACAGTGAACTTTTTTTGGAAAATAAAGGATTTTTAAAAAAAATAGAATGTAAGAATAGAAACATTTGTGCAATGGGGAACATTTAAAAGCCTTTAAACAT
>VZRO01001744.1:1232868-1253519 GCA_013397915.1 Daphoenositta chrysoptera | reverse complement strand
CCCCCCCCCCCCCCCCATTTTGTTTCTTTATTCTATGTCAAATTTTCTTCTCCCTCCTGTCTTTAATCACAGGAAACTATTTTCCTTGAAAATTCCTGCAGTGATTACACCTTAAGAATATATGGTTTTTTGGGGTTTTTTTGGTTTTTTTTGGTTTTGTTTTTTTTTTTTCATGTTGTCACTGAGTTTGCTTGGGATGAGACTTAGGTCTACTTTACTGGGTTCAGTCTTCCACAATGGAAAGAAGCCACTGGCAAGCAGGTATTTTCTTCAGTAGTACTCAACCTCATGTAGCTGACTATGACTCCAAATGCCCAGTGTAATGGCTAGATTCCAGTGCTTTTCAGGAAATCTGTCAGAAGGACATTATTTTTATAAAAAGAAAAGAGCCAGGTTTTCTTGTAATAACTCTGTGGATTTTTTCTAGTTCGGAATGGACCAGATAGTTTTCAGAATCAGTAACCAACCCATATTGTGCATATTAACATTTGTTGTCTGTACCTTTTAGTATTCCAGCAGGGATGAATCAAACAATAATATTTTTTGTTTATCCTGTCAAGGTCAGAAAATTCAGTGTTCTCATAAACAGAATGCAGAGCTGCTGATGGGGAAGACTGACACTGAGGAAAATATTCTGGGCATGTGAAAATCTTATAGGGTTCAGAAAGGTTAGAGCTAAAGAAGGGTTTGGGAGACAGTTGCATGTAACCCTTCACTGCTCTGTGAGTGAATATCCTCTTAAGGCTCTTTGAAAAATTTTAGTAAGCATATGAAAAATGTTTATTCAAACTGGAGATAAGCCAAAAGATTTGAATCAAGGAATGGAGACCATTGAATCTCAGCATTACTTATCTATCCCTTCTAAAATCACTTGCCAAAGTGACAAACAATGTTTCAAAAGATGTGGGGAAAAAAAAAAAAATCCCACCCCTCAAAACCAAAACAAAACCAAAAATATACAAGTACTGACTCTTATTCTTTGGATAAAAAACATGCCTTCACATCCATCAGGTTGCTTTGGGCTTCCAGACAATTGTTAGAGGCAAGTGGGAGGAAATCTGAAGGTCCCTGACTGGCACTGTCCTGTTGGGGTTATGGGCTGTGTTTCTGTTCATGATGCATTGAGTGGCTCAATTTTTACTACCTAAAAAAGCATCCACCACTAGTATTTAGAGATTTATATTTATATCCCAAAGCGTTCAGCTGAAATACAAGAGAGCTTTTGACTCTTGAAGCTTCCTGTTCTCACTGCCAGTATATGCTGTATAATTATGCAGAATCTATATTTCTAGTTTTCATCTGACTACTGGGAAAATATGAAGAAAATTTAGACTGCAATACTTCAGTTCAATGATTAAAGAAAAGTTGCAATTTACATGATAAAAAAGTATCTGATAAGGAATTAGTCCTCTCCCCTTTTCTTTGTCTCTTAACGTAGATCACATTCCAATACCACTTTCAACAGTCACCACAAATTTAACAACTCAAATATATTGGCAGTTTGTTTGGTTATATTCTTTATGTTTCAGGTTGGAAATATTCTATCAGCTGTTGTATTAATGTTAGGCATATTAATAAGATTTATTCTGTTATTAAACTTTTTACTGCTTGTTGTTATGTTGACTGCGTACACATAAATGATCAGGCTTGTATTTTTCCCACAAGTTTTTTACAAAAATAGGTCAGCCAAGTAAGGCCTAGTAATCTTTTGAATCTTTTAATACAATATGTGATTTCCTGCTTATATTCCTTTAGAAAGCTTCAGTAACCTTGAATACTTTCTTGGCTTTTTCTCTAGGCCTAAGAAGAAACTGGCTCTATAAACTTCTAGCCTTCTCTTTAAAAATGAAAAACAAATGCAAAGTTTTTGGAGTGTTGCTTTTTATTTGCTCTAAAGAGTTATAAGCTAATTTGCAGGCCTGTCAGAAATATGGTTTAGGGATGCAAAATTTCAACATAACATCCAATTTTTTATTCAGTATTCTCAACACCAGTAAATACATGTCCTAGGTTTCAATATAAGATGCAACCAAAAGCATGTATTCCATTACCATCTTCACAAGCTGTTAGAGCAGGTGGGGCAGTGCTCGTTATCTCCTACCATGACTCATCCCTGATAACTCCCTCTGGGAGCTCTCTCTGTTAATGGGCAATCAAGGACCCACTGCATGGCTCACAGAATTGCATCAGCCCATTGTGAGATGCTCTGCCTAGTGGGGAGGAGACAAGCATTCCTACCTGGATATAATGTGGGGTTTGGAACAGCGCAAACAGCCCTTACCTACTGGATTTCCCAAGATCAAGAGCTACACCACTGGAGCTTCAGCTGAAAAACCAGACCTTTCTACAGGATCACCATTTCAACAGGACCACTTCATCTGGACTGTTCCCACCATCCTGACTGACGGGGTGTCAGGGTGTAGCCTGACTCTGTCAGTGTTCTTGTACTATTGCATTTATTTTTAATTTTCCTATTAAATTATAATTCTGACTTCCGATCTGCCACTGGTTTGTTTTCAAGCTAGTACAATATCTAAGGGCAAGATTGGCTAAACTAAGCTGTTCTCTAATGATATTTCTTTGTTGAATACATGATACCCCTTCAAACAGTTTTCTAAATCCTTCCTTGCTTTCAGTCAAAAGACTCCTAAAAATCAAATTTAACATAAGCTTGCAGCTTGAAAAAAAACCTGAATTCATATGGTCATTAGCATAAATCCTCAGCTGGCAAAGAAACAATACAACTCTGTTATTTTTACATTCAGAATTAAGAACTGCTGGACCAAATTCTGCCAGTGGTCAATCTGCTATAGAGAAAGGAACTATGTAGTAAAAAAAAATCAGATAAAAACATTTTTAACAATTCTATTTCTGTCTCCCACTAAGAAATTTGTACTTACAGAACAACTATATCTCAGTGAGGCTGAAAGGTAGTTCTAAATCATGCAGGATGTCTGTGGCAGACTCAAAATAGGATTTAGATTCCTTAAGTACAAGGAATCATTCTCCTTAGGTACAAGTCAACTTTTATTCAGTGGCACAGATATATTTTCCTATATCATTACTTAATACGCAACATACAAAAGTGCAAAGAAATCAGCAGCCTTCAATACAGAAATATATCTGTGTTTAGCTTTAATATTTGTATTCAGCCATTAGTTTCCTCTCTAATTAGTCCAGTGACAAATCATTTTCATTTTCAAAGGTGAACTCCTAAAAAGAGTGAAACCCTATCATAAAATGGTATAGTGTGCTCTGGGAGGGAATCTGAACCAGGGTTTCTGGTTTAATTGAGGTTTAGTGTACCCAGAATTTATCTGTAGCTCCATTACTGACTCTGACATTCAGTGTGTCAGTTCAATGCTTTATGCTGTATTTAACCCACATTTAAAATAATGCTAGTGATTATTACCCTCTTTACTAAGTGTTTTGAACTCTCAGGAGGGTAAACTGCTTAATATTATTATTTACATGCTAATGAATTTGTAATAGGGCTACCACAGACATTGCTTAATTAAAAATCTGAATCAAATGTAGTCTAAGATCCCAAGTAGGTAGCACAGAGGACATTCAATCACCTCCCATAAAAGGAGAAATATGAAAGAATTATAATATCCAATAATGATTTTCGTTTGGGCAGTTCCAGCTCCCGGATGATTATACCTTTGATACAGTATTTCAATACTCTATTTTTAAATCCTGATCTTTGTTTTGTCAAAATGCTACACAAAATCAACAAAAAAGTTGCCTTGACTTTGAAAAACAAACAGTAGAAATGATGAATAAGTAATAGGAAAGTAATGTTCCTGAGTCTTGTGGCAGAACAGGGAGTTTTTAAATTTTAAGTCCATATAGGTACAAGAAGATCACTTCATTGATCACTTCATGTGCCAAAAGATGAGCTGGTGGGGTAAACAACTGGCCTGGCTGGGCAGAGAGAATTTGCAGGAATTCAGTGAGAAAAAAGGGAGTGATTCAGCTTTGGAAAGAGGGTCATTGTCCCGAATGTGTGTACTTGAGGACACTCAAAAAATCACCAGCAAGGGTATGAGCAAAAGTCAAATTTCAGGAAGTGTATAAGGATGTTGTTAGGTCATGAAGAAAGAAAATTAGAGAGGCAAAAGGTCAGTCAGATCTTTACCTGGCGACTTCTGTAAAGGGTAATAAAAAATGTTTTTATACATTGATAGCAAAAGGAGGGGCATTGAAAACTTCCTGATGATGGTGCTTGTTAATGGCAGACTGAACATGATGCAGCAGTGTGCCCAGGTGGCCAAGAAGGCCAATGGCATCCTGGCCTGTATCAGGAATAGCGTGGCCAGCAGGACCAAGGAAGTCATTCTTCCCCTGTACTCGGCACTGGTGAGGCCACACCTTGAGGCTGTGCCCAGTTCTGGGGCCCTCAGTTTACAAAGGAGGTTGAGGTGCAGAAGCATGTCCAGAGAGGGGCAACAAAGCTGGTGAATGGTCTGGAGCACAAGTCCTGTGAGGAGCATCTGAGGGAGGTAGAGGTTATTTAGCCTGGAGAAGAGGACACTTGGGGCTGACCTTATCAGTCTCTGCAACTTCCTGAAAGGAGGAGGTTGGTCTCTTCTCACAGCAACCAGCAGTAGGACAAGAGGACACAGTCTTAAGCTGCTCCAGGGGGTGTGTAATTTGGATGTCAGCAAGACGTTCTTTACAGAAAGGGTGATTGGGCATTGGAGTTGGCTGCTCAGGGAGGTGGTGGAGTCACTATCCTAGGAGGTCTTTCAGAAAAGACAGGATGTAGCACTCAGTGTGACATGATGGTGTTGGTCATAGGTTGGACTTGATCTCAAAGGTCTTCTCCAACCTAGTTGATTCTGTGATTCTGTAATTCTATAACTCTTGTTGTGCTGGCTTATTAATATGCTCATAATTATAGTGGTTGCTACTACATCCTTTGTATTATGTATCAGATTCTGACTTATCTCTACTCCTTTTTATTTCTTCTTCTTTATTTATGTTAGGTAAATGAACTTTTCTATTTTCTGATTTTATTTCTCCCTGTCTCATCCATTTGTACTGACTACAACATTTTCCTGAGATTTCAGAGTCATTACTAACATTCAGTCACATCTAAAATGGAGTCAATAAACTCTTCTTAGAAATTCTGTTCCCTAACATTTATAAATATCATAGTATTTATTTATTCTCTTTTTCTTGTCCTGTTTTCCTATATTTTTCCTATATTCATCTTTCCAAAGGTTTGTCCTTAATTCAATGCATGGACTGAAGTATAGTACCTTTGTTATTTATGCTTTGAAAGATCAAACTTTGCTTTTTCTGTATGTGTAATCTAATTAAATTTTGTTCAAATGATAACTTTTCTGTTATCCGTGTCTAACAAACTCTACTTTCTCCTTTGTTTCTTCTATATTTTCTTTCATTTTCTTGTAATTTTGAAAATTATTCAGCCAAAAACAGTGTCTGTAATAAAATGCTGATAGTATTGCTCAGCTACAGGTAAAACTAAATATTGTTTTGCCTGTAAGATGCAACCTGATCAATCACTGACGGTCTATAGTCAATTAATAGTACATACACTACGATATGCAATATTAAAAACACTGTCATACTTCAAGATTTAGAGCTGCCTTCAAAGTGCATAACCACATGCATATTTTAAATACATGCCATATGATACAGATGCTTTCAATTTACAAGGAAAAGAATATTTAATTTTCTCTCTAGTAACATTGAGACTGTAGTCTGAGCTCTGATAAAATAACTGTCTTCACTGTTCCAGTATTAATGAAGATTAGGCATTTCTACCTGTTTGATTTTAACTGTTCTCTGCTGTCTCCAAGTCTTGACCTCCATGAAAATTTTTGGCCCTCTACCAGAAAACGCATTTTTTTTCTGTTATGGGCAATGACATTTCACTTTGCTCAAGAAAAAATGGTAAACAGTTACCATGCATTTGGGAAGCTTAGCCACATATTTGAGGGACAAACCATCTCATGTTGCTTGTACTACACTGTCCTTGATCCAGTGAGTCTTACAAAAAATGGCATAGAGTTCTTATTTCCTCCTTTACCTTTGATTTTCCCTCAGATTCTCAGCACCAGGAGGCAGGGGAGATGACTTTGTAGACTGGGCCTAGCCCTTGGACTGCTTCCTGTCTATCCCACCCTTCCTGGCATGTATGGTTGTAAGCAAATGTGGAGCTCTTCATCTGGGGTGTCAAGTGTTAAAGAGAAACAATTTAAATTTTCTAGGCTTCAGAAATGAAGAGTTGATTCTTAATCAAAGCTCTTGATTGCTTTCCTAAATATAGCTATGTAGACGTACCCTTTCTAGGGTACATCTTGTTGTGTAAGGCTAAAGGAAAAGGGACTGCTTCAGAAGGTGTATAAGACATGAGCAGACTAATTCTTACTTAGCACTCTGGGTTTTCTTAGAGGGACAAGTAGTGTTTTCCTTCCATTGAATTTTACCGTTCATATATTTTAATAGAAATAATTGGAATAAAGTTTTGCAAACATGAGTGTGGAGAGCTAAACACAACAGCCCTAACTGCACGGCTACTAGATATTTTTCCTTTTCCTCCTCCTCTGACCCTTCCATCTCCTATGTGTGTTTGAACAGGAAGAGTGTGCTTCAGTCCTCTCTCTGCCTACAATTTTTTCTGGAATGTGAGACATATGGCTTCACAACCTGGGCACAGCACAGATCTTATGCCTTCCACATTCTGAATGACTGTGTGTTTTAACATCATCACCTTTGACTGATGTGCTAGAGCTCCCAAAACAAGAAAGACATGTGATGCCTTGAGTGGCCACCTAGAAACAGAGACTAGACAGGAATAAGGGAATAAAGGTAGGTATTTATTTAAAAGGCCTTCAGATGTACACCCTGGGAGCCAAAGGCTACATCCCAGATGGACCCCAAGATGGATGACAAGTCATGAGTTCCCCACATGTCTATAGGTTGGGTTCATCTGCATATCAGCATAAATTCGCCAATTAAAACTTTAGCTAATGATGTAATTTCCCCTAGCTCACCCCCCTTCTAAGATGTTGGTTTACATGTTTTTGGGCCCAGGAAGGCCGGGGTGTCCTTGGAGAGCAGGCCTGGAGAGGCTTTGTTATGTCTAGTGAACAGAAGTTAGCAGGCTACAAGAAACGTCAGAGTTACACACAAGTCTTGAAAAATATAAGATTTAAAACCTAAGGCATCATATGGACCTAGTGGAATAAGTCCAGAGCAGGTCCACTAAGTTGATCACAGGGCTGGAACACCTCTCCTATGGAGACATACTGAGAGAGCTGGAGCTGTTCACCCTGGAGAAGAGAAGGCTTGAGGGAGACCTGGGAGCAGCCTGTCAGTATCTAAAGAGGGCTTACATGAAGGTTGGAGAGGGACATTTCACAAGGACACGTAGGGATAGGACAAGGGGAAATGGCCTTAAGCAGACTATAACGTTGGTGAGGCACATAGCAACAGGTTTCCCAGTGAGCTGGTAGACTCCCCCTACCTGGAGGAGTTCAAGGCCAGGTTGGATGGGGCTCTGAGTAACCTGGTCTTGTGGAAGATGTCCCTGACCATTTTTAAGGTCCCTTCTAATGCAAACCATTCTATGATTACAGAATTCAACAAAAATAATGTGCCCATTCAAAGGAAAGTACATTGTCGGTAGAGAACAACCCTTCTACCATGGGCTGAACCTTTCTTAACTCCTCCTTGTGGATATATATGGACTTTATGCAGGAGCTTGGCTTTGGTTTTATTTTGGGTTTCTACAAATTTTTTGAAGCTAAGGTCTGGAAACATGACATGTAGGAAGGAGTGAAGAATTTGATTGACTAGATCACTTAGGAAGGCCCAGGTTCATGACAGAACATGTATTCAGGAGGCATTAATGGGTCTTTTTAAGCCAATGGATATTTCCAGTTAATCAACTTGAAGCAATTCATTTTGGTAAAATGTTCCAGGCCCATACGTATGGGAATTTTATGTGATAGGTCTGTCAGAAATAAATATCTAAAGACTATATTTGATTATGTCATCATTTTCTTTTCCATAACAGCATTTGATTTTCTTACAACATTTACTTTTGCCCAAACCTTGCTGTTTCTGCTCTGTAAAATGTCATCTCCTTGATTTATTTTATTATCACATTTTCAAGAGTTATCAAGCAGTTCAATGATTACATTAATTTTTCATAACCTCACTTTCACTTTCAAACATATTGCTTGTCAACATAATTACTTTTTATAATCAAATGAAAATATTTACATGTACTTTAAGAATCACCTGTATCTCAGCCTAATTTACTTTTAAAAATTTAAATCTAATCACAAATTGCATTTCAGAAATTATAGATGTCACATTTTTATTTGCTTAAATGACAGAATTTTATGTAAGGATGTTTGACAGTTAGCACAATTTAAACCAATGCAGGTAATGTGCAAATTGGAAATAAAAAGAACAAACAGATGTCCAGAATTTTAATTAGCAAAAGTATAAAAATAAGTAATACCAATTTTTAGACATTCAATGAAAATAACAAAAAAACTTGAATTTCCTCTAAAATCCAAGGGGAAAGAAGAGTTTTTAAAGAGAAGAATGTATAAAAGTTATTCTATATGGTAAAATTAACAGATTCCAGTTAACTTTGTTTGGGACTGTGGTGGATTGACCTTTGCTGTCTGCCAGGTGTCCACCAAGCTGCCATATCCATCTTCTCAGAAGAATGGGAGACAAAATATGATGGAGAATCTCGTGGGTTGAGATAGACAGGGAGATCATTCACAGTGAGAGACTGAAATGCTATGGTTAATGGCTTAAACATTGTTAGGAAGGACTTTTGCCCATTATGGTAAAACTGCATAAAGAAGCCGGGACTGCCAAAGCCCACCTGTCCCTGAATATGCCTCCTGAGGGGAACTTTGGACTGTGAGTTAAGCTGCCTAAGGGAAATTGAGCTAGGATGGAGGTGACACTATTGTGCAATTTTCTCAGGTCTAGGTAGAAGTCAACAAGGCTGGGGGAGAAGAATGTATCCACAAAGAAAGCCAAGCCCAGCAGCTGACCTGAAAATCAGCTCTGGCTGACTGATTACCATTTAGATACATCTAGATGGATGCCATTTAATTAGCCAAAACTGTATCTGGAACTATCAGTGCAATAGGATCATAAAACTCCCTGGAAGAAAGATAATATACTTCATGATTTTAACTGTCCATTTCCAAAAATTTATTTTACAAATGGTGATGGTAAATTCTCTTGTCACGGGCCAGAGCTCTTCAGGCAGGAAAGTTTTCTCTAACTAAGAGTCTAAGTCTAAAAGAATTTGCTTGTATGGGAAAAGGATATGGATTATTAAAGTAATTCAGAACTGTACTGTTGATAGAAGGAAATGTTAATTTAAATGGATTTTTTTTTCCTGGCTGGCTCCCTTATATTAAATTGGGGAATTCTTGAAGTTGCAGGTGATCCTGTAAAAGGAAATTCTCAGCTATAATTTATTGTAAATGGAAGCAATAGTGATACAGAAAAAAAATCTATGATACAAGAACTCTGAAAAGCTGAGTAGACACAAGGAGTTTGGGAACACTCAGAAAACAAGACTTTACATTTATTTATGGAGTTGAAATATCGTCTCTGCTAAAAATCAGGTAAAAGTTGCAAAAGTTTTAAACCCAAATACATAGAACTTTGGCTAATACCCTGGATATAACAGCTTCTGAAGGTGCAGACAGTTCTAACATAACAGCTTAA
This sequence comes from Daphoenositta chrysoptera, assembly GCA_013397915.1. Classification (NCBI taxonomy): domain Eukaryota; kingdom Metazoa; phylum Chordata; class Aves; order Passeriformes; genus Daphoenositta; species Daphoenositta chrysoptera. The sequence continues at coordinate 1,243,772 of VZRO01001744.1, read as the reverse complement.
CTGAAGTGATACTAGACTGGTAGAAGCAAAGCTACAACCAAACAGACAAGGCAGTAAAAAGAGCTTATGTTTTGTCAATAATAACAGAAGTGTGGCTAGTACAGTAGCAACGTGAAGTAGGCACTTCCAGTCAAGCATGAAAAACAAAACGAAAAAGAGCAGCTTGTCAGAGGGGTAGAAAAAGGAGAAGAGCAAAACAAGACAAATAGATGAACAGAGGCAAATATGTTTCACTTCATATGTTTGTTTCCTTGCACACTGAGATTTGCTTTAGCATTGTCTGAGTGCCTAATTAACTAGATCTGTAAGCATGTGGTGCTTTGAAATTCATGAGTTACTGCAAGATATGCTGCTGCATTAAGAATATTTTTTTCATTTTTTGTTCATGTAACATTGAGAAGATTAATACAAACACAAGAAGGGCATCCCCATTAAAAATAGTGAGGAAGCAATTGACCAGGAGTTTCAACGTAATTAGGCATTGAGAAATACAGAACGTACCTACTGTGTTTTTTACAAGGTCATAAACACCAATAGTACCTCTAGAGATCTGATCAAATTTTTGAAATCTGGCTCTAATACTGCAGACATTATGTATATGTTTGGGGATTAGTGGAAAAACAAAGGCAAAATTTGTGTTAATATGTTCTGCATTTTTCTTTAAAAATCATTTTAAACAGAGCCTTTTTGGACTTCAGTTTTTGCTCTGTAAATACATATACATGAAAAAGGAAAATTGAATACTTTGAGGAGATGTTGAATTGAATACTTTGAGGAGAACCATATTTACAAAGTAGACAAAAAATTTGAGAAAAGAACTGAAAATGAAAATTACAGTCTTTTAGAGAGTAACCCAAACTTCATGTTAAAATTTAAACTGTAATTTATCTTGAGTCTTGCACTGTAATGACTGAAATAGGCTATAATCTCTTTGGGAATGTGTGTGATGTTAATTTGAAGGTTTCTGACTTTTCTGATATTGAGAAGAAATTTATTCTTATCCAAAAAATTCCTTGAAGATTTCTGACAGTACATTGGTGTTACTTTTATATTTACCAATGCCTTCTGTTCTGGATCACTGCTCGCTTAGATATACATTTATCATCTCACTGAAGTTTCTGTAAACAGAGTTTATGATATTAAAATGTAAAACTAAGAAAGAACTTGGTATTGGTTTAACTTGGTTAAATATAAGATACAGCAATTGAGTTCTTGCCCTCTGAAAAGCTGCTCTTTTTATTTTGCTTTTCATTGTTGACTGGAAGAGCCTCTTTACATTGCCACCACACTATTTCTGCTTGTGTTACTATTAGGAAGAAAAATGTACTCTAAAAAGAATGCTTTGCCTGTTCTATCAAAGCTTAAGTTTTACCATTCCAGTATCATTGCAACTAAGCTACTGCATTAGAACTATTTTCACCTTCAGAAGCTGCTACATCCAGAGTCAGTGACAATGTCAGTGGAGCCACTACATTTAGGTTTTTTCACTCTGATGACAGAGCAAAAGGAAATCTAATTTGCCCCATAACTATTTCTGACTGTGATTTGGCTTCAGGCTTTCTTCTGTCTGTTCTTCTGTTATCAGATTGCCAAATCAACCAAGTTCTTGAAACAACAAACACAGCAAGCCAAAATTCATCTCTGTCATTCTTCGTTCTCTAGTTGCTCAGTATGAATTCTACTTGGAGATAGGATTCCTCTGAAATTAACTTCAGTGCAATCTGCACATTTTCAAACTGTTACATAGAGGCTATTAACAGAAACCTGGATTTCTGTGTGCTAGGCCACCAGTTATTTTCTTTCCTCACATTTTTTTAAGTAAAGATATTACAGAATGGTTTTCCCGGAAGGGTGGATTAGATTGCAAAGGTTTGCAAGAAAGAAAGAAGTTTATTCTTCAAACGCAGACGCAAAGGCTTGCTTTCGTATTACGCTGGGAATCCAAGGGTTAAGTGTATGAAGCTTTAGAACCATTAATTACACGCATTTGTGCAGACAAAGCAAATTAATGCTGTTTGTCCATCTTGCTGGAGATCAGATATGAAATTCAAACTTGGTAAAGATTGGTAAAATCTTGGTAAGAACAGTGTCAATATAGTGATCAAAAAATTATCTGTCATCCTACAGGAATTCTGGAAATTCCCCTTTCAGGCTGCTTACAGAAGGGGACAAAAAGTGATTCATGCTAGTAAATACCACTCTCTTCTACACCTAAATATTGAGAATTTTTCTCCAAAGAAACCAGTAAGTCCAGATTTCTTGAGGCATTTAATCACATTACACTGATTCAATTAAAATTAAAAGACAATCCAGGCTTGAGAACAAAGTATAAAAATTCAAAACAAAAGAAAATCCAAAACTAAAACAAGCAAATGACACACCCCCCGGAAAAAAAAAAAAACCAAAAAAAAAAAAAAAACCCCAAAAAAAACCCCAAAACAAAACCAAAGAAAAACCAACAAAAAGAAAAGAGCAAAATTAGCAAGCTATGCAGTGCACTTGCACTCTGGAGGTACATTACCATGCCTTCCTCATAATTAATTAATGATATTTAATTATTTGCAAGGATTCCTTTATTTCTCTCTTCCCAGCAGAATGCTAGTGGGAATATACAGAAAATTTCAACATGAGTGACTTACTGCATATAAACCACTTTTCTTGGTTTTTTTTTTTTTTTTAAACTTGTAGTTCTTAGTGTTATTTGTAGCCAAGTGCTTCTAAAGGAAGTACAGTCACAGGTTCTCCCATTCCCCCATGAGAAAATTACATCTGGCAGTGACCTTGTGGATCATAGTACATCTATATCATAAGGAAATAGAGTCTATAACGGGAAGGAGGCTTCTATTGCATAAGGCCTCATTTAATTTTGGTGCAAAAGATAGTGTACTTCAGTGCCCAACTTAAACATGCTCTCTTTTGCTTTTTGCTCAACTTCACTCTCAGATTAGTTATCACAGAATCACAAAATGGGAAGGGACCACAGTGTGTCATCTGGTCCAACATCACATCTCAAGCAGGGACATCCTAGAGCACTTTGCACAGAACTGTGTCTAGATGATTCTTGAATATTACCAGTGAAGGAGACTCCACATCCTCTTTGGTCAATTTATTCTAGTGAATGGTCACCTGCAGCGTAAAGAAGCTCCTCCTCATGTTGAGCTGGAACATCCTGTACATCAGCTGCTGCCTTTGCCTCTTGTCCTATTACTTGGAACCCCCACTATTGCCTGGTTCCATCCTCCCGACACCCTCCCTTCAGACACCTAAAGACATTGATGGGTCCCCTCTCAGTTGTCTCTCCTCAAGGCTGAACCAGCTTAGCTACCTCAGCTTTTCCTTGTAACAGAGATGCTTCTGTCCCTTAATCATCTTTGCTATCCTCTGCTTGATCTGTTTCAGGAGCTCCAATTCTCTCTCTTCCTGAGAAGCTCAGCACTGGACAGAGCACTCCTGACGTGGCCTCATCAGGACTGAACAGAGGGGCAGCATCTCCTCCCTCAATCTGCTGGCAGTGCTCTTCCTAAAGGACCCCAGGACACCACTGGCTTTCTTGGCCACAAGGACACACTTCTGGCTCATGGACAGTTTGTTGTCCATCAGGACCCCCAGGTCCTTCTCCATAGACCTTCTTTCCAGCAGATTGGCCCCCAGCCTGTACTGATACGTGGAGTTATTCCTCCCCAGGTGCAGGACCCTGCATGTTCCTTTGGTGAATTTCATAGAATTTTTCCTCTCTGCTTATTTCTCCAACCTGCCAAGGTCCTTCTGAGGGGCTGCACAGCACCCTGGGGGATTGGCCACTCCTCCCAGCTTAGTGTCATCAGTGAATTCACTGAGGAGACATCTTCCCCTTCATCCAAGTCATTAAGGCTTGGACTCAGTATTTAACCTAGGGGGACACCACTAGTGACAGGCCTCCAGCCAAACTCTGTGGCACTGATTATGGTTTTGATGTCTGTGTGGAGTATTATTTAGTGTATGAGTAGTCCTGAAAACATGGCAAAACACATACCCAGATATGGATAAACATTTGATACCTCTTCTCCAACCAGTGCACTTGCAGAGCATCTTGCCAGGAGTATTAAGACTTACTCCCCTCTAGTGAGAAAAGGCAGCAATTGCACTTTTTAGTGTAGCTATTACATCGTGATGGTCTTTTCTGAATTCTTTGTAAGGCTTCCTCTTTCTCAGTTTCTCCACTTAACTGAAACTTTCCTGAACTTTCTTCCACCACTCTAGGTAGTGTTACTAATTATCTTATTTTAGACTCTATCTCAGCTTTGAAAAATAATATATTTCATGTGTGAACTATTTTGTGGCTAATGGTTCACAACATTATTTCTTCTGAACATATGTTGTTTGTTTGTTGTATGTTGTGGACAGAATATTGAGTAGTTATTTATTCCTGACTGAGTAAAAATTAATAGGATTTTTTTAGACCTTTTTTCCATGGAGCCAGTGTTTCTATGCAGTTGTTCAAGAATGAAATTTCACCACATACACAACGTGATGATGAAAGGAGGGATTAACAATTTTTGTAGACTTAGAAAAATATACTACAATATAACCAGTTTAAAATAAAGTCTATGTCTGTATCACTTACTGAAAAATTTTTGAACACATATGGTATTTTAGAGGTATGGCATTCTGATTCTAGAATTTACAGCTGTGAAGTTTAATACTTTTATAATAAACTCTAACTGTAACATGTTCTGGAAACTTGCAGCTGTATTTACATCTGGGTTTTGGTTCAGTAGCAAATCAAATTGTTTTGAAGCAAATCCCTCAATCATTATGCTTATTGCAGAGTGGATGGTTTCCAGAACTGCTTCAGAGATTGCAAGGAAGTTGCAGCGGAAACTGAACCAGGATGTCTGCTTCACATGGACAAATGTATTTCCACCCCAATAAGATGTGTTCATAATAAGATGTGTTCAGTCCTTCAGACAGCTTCAAATCAGCAACATGGGGAGGACTGTTTATCCATGGGGACCGGACATGTCTTTTCTGAGGCAAAACACTGAAACAATGTAAAATGTAGATATGGGGCTTTCAGCACTAACCCAGATATTGATCCTACTGCCCTGAATGACTTGAAAATACACTGTGCTATGGTACAGCACCGCTCTTCAGAGCAAATACTGCTTGCTCCTGAATGCCAGGACTTGGAACGGCTCAGGATTTAAAACAAGCAGGTGATAACTTCATAATGAAATATGATAACAGCATTTGAATAAAGAAAAATTCTGAGATCATCCATTTTGTGCATAGCAAATTGGAGGTTATTTGTACAACCTCTTGGCTGATGAGGTGAGGGACTAATTATAATGATTATGCAATCAAGAATAAATTCTACCCTCTCCCATATGTTGTGCAAGTGAACAAGAGCAAAAAAAAATGAGGAACTAATGCAGAAGATAAATGTAAGTATTCTGGTGGTGCTAGACACTTGTGGAGACATGGAAGCGTGTGGATGTTGTCTTCCTTATGTTCATTCTATTTTATCACAACTCTAGAATGTATGCCACCAAGTTACCCGCTCCATGGCAAAAGGGATAACTATAAATGTCTAAACATTCACACTTTCAAAGTAAGCAAGTTCTGAAGTCCTTTTCCATTTGTAGTTAGACAGCTCCCTGACTTAAATAGCAGTCCTGAATACAAGGTCAGGGATCTGCTCCCAAAGATTACTTTGTATTTTAAAGTTTGAACAAAACTCTGAGTAAAGCCCTAACATGCATCTCAAATTATTTGTATTAGAAGTGGAAAGCAACCTGGATAACCTTGCTATTTGATCACTGAAATTTGACAACCCCTTTATAATCAGCTCAAGGAGGGTATGTTATAGCCTTGCTGATAATGCAACTCCAACACAAATTATAAATTAGCATAGAGTAGGTTAACAAAAATAATTCGCTGATTGTCATCATAATAAAAGCAGAAGACATCAAATTAAGTCATAACCTAACTAAGTGAAATGTAACCGAAATGAAGAGATCATTGCCTTAGACATGTCAGACACTTAAGAGAATTAATACATCCTCATAAGAACGTTAAAAACTTCCTTTAAGAACTGATAAATAATTCTGAAAATATCTTCAATGGTCTTTGTGCATTATTTCTATTTGAAATCAAATGACAAAACTTTGTAATGTTTTGTTAGGTGGAATACATTCATGCCAGGTGATGCCAGAATTCATAGCTGTAGTTTGATCACAGATTTTCTGTCATCTGAGAGGTAGAGTTTACCCAATAAACTTGGTATTAAATATTCACTTATTTACTACAAAATGAATAAATTGTCTGTAACTTCCCACTTTTAGCAAATGAACAAACACACACAATTAATATTAAGACATACATAATTAATCAGTGTAGCTGAAGAGGTAGCTTAGCTGCTTTTTATCTCTGGGCAGAAATCCAGCATCTCCATGGTAATTCACTTCAGACTAATAGACAGTATCTCTTCAAACGTACTTAACCTTGCCCTTACTAATACAGCATGCAGGCCTAATGTTGGTTTGTCCTTTGAAATACAGCACCATGCATTTGTAACAAGCACAAGAACTTATTTTTCTACCAGAAGCAGCAGAAGGAAGAGCACTGTGCCAAGAAGTAGAAAACAGGTCATAAACATTCAAGTATACCATCAGAATTTTTTTCTGATAAAAATGGGAAATCTTCAGGAGAGCTCCTTGTTTGGACTTCCAGCTTTGCAAGTGATAAAAACTATCCCATTAAGTATCTGTTAGATATCTCTTGAAAGAAATGAATAGATTTTGTTTTATTGACATATGATCAATAGAAACATGGCCAGGAGGTTGAGGGAAGTGATTCTGCCCCTCTGCTCTGGTGAGACCCCACCTGAGTGCTGCATCCAGCTCTGGGGTTCTTAGCACAGGAAGGACATGGACCCGTTGGAGCAGTTCCAGAGAAGGGCCTTCAAGGTGATTAGAGGGATGGAGCACCTCTCCTATGAAGAAAGGATGAAAGAATTGGGGATGTTCAGCATGGAGAAAAGAAAGCTTCATTGTGACCTAATTGCAGCCTTCCAGTACCTGAAGAGCACCTGCAAGAAAGATAGAGACTATTTACAAGGGCATACAGGACATGGGGGAATAGTTTCAAACTGAAAGAGAGTAGGTTCAGATTAGATATTAGGAAGAAATTCTTTATTGTGAGAGTGGTGAGGCACCGGAACTGATTTTCCAGAGAAGCTGTGGATGCCCCATGCCTTAAAGTGTTCAAAATCAGGTTGGATGATGCTTTGAGCAGTCTGGTCAAGAGAGAGGTGTCCCTGACCATGGCAGGGTGGGGGGTTGGAAAGACATGATCTTTAAAGTCCCTTCCAACCCAGGCCATTTTATGATGATCTGATTGAAAAGGACTCAAATTTTACTTCCTAAACATTGCAAATGTATTCTGGTAACTCTCCTTGTTCAGTATTTCTCCTCCTTTCGCTTCTACCAGAAGTTAAATTTTCCATGTTCTTGCTCTTCTTTATTTTTTCCTTACAAGAACAGACACATTCACAGATGCACACGAAAAAGCTCCAGCCATTGTGAGTTGAGAAAGGAAATCTGGCACAGAACTTTTTAGGACAAATTTGGATGCAACATGAAATGTGAGGGTGAAGCAGACTGCTGCCACTGCAGAATTGCAACAGATATGCCAACACCCTGTGTGAGAGTGGCTCTGAAGGCCCTTCATGCCTGTGCATTTCTTTCTCTCTTTCATTCATTGCTAAATCTGTCTTGGAAAGCCAAGCTGGAAGACTTCAAATGCCCGTAGTATTTCAGGCAAGAGGAAATTACTGTAAAATGTAAAGAAATAACTTCTAGAGAGGACAGATTATCCAGCGGTTACTACTATACTAAATGCCATCATGACAATTTGAATTAAAATTAGTTTTCTACTACAGACTCCCTCAGATTTTAAACTATCAGTTTGATGTTTTGATCTTTCTTCCCATTCTGCAGAGTGGAACTAATAACACAAATAGATTTCTAATAGAAAACATCACTGTGACACACACGTGTCACAAGCTGGAGAACTTATATGTGTTTTGAATTGGAGCTTCATTGTCTAGTATACCTATACTTATAAAAATAGGACATTTTTGATATCTGACTCATGCTTACAGAAGAAATTAATGTCCAAAATAACCTATTTTTGTCCTAAAGTACAAAGGCCCAAGCCGGGACTTACAGGGACTGTATTTTGTTCTGTACAATATGGGTTATTTTATTTTTCATTCACAAATTCTTTCTAGTCAAAGAATAATTAAATAAAAATGTATTTTGACATATTTTAAAATTAGTATAACTTTCAGTCCACAGTAGGTCTCCTAAAATTTTTTTAAAAAATTATAAGAAATCATTTAACACAGAAGAAATCATACCAAAAGGATCTGCTGTTTTTCAAACCTGGTTGATTAAAATCTGTTTGTAAAACATATGGGTAACATTGACACCTCAAATATATGTATACAGAAAGTCACACAATTTTATTCAGTTCCTAAAGTATTCTACTAGCTGCAAAACAAACTGGACTGTTAGTTCCATTGTAAACTAGCAAGTCAGGGATGGATTGAAAAACAACTGGCTGAATTCCATTAATTTCAATAGTCCAAAGATCTTTTTAAGTTGTTGCCAACGACATCCCTCTTGCTTATTAGTTTATTTTAAATATTCTTTTTATTCCATGTAAGTAGTGTATGTGTTTTATTTGGAGCTATTTAGCAAATCTTCCCTGATAAACAGAAGAGCGTTTTCAATTATTTGTGCAAATTATGAACATGTGTTTTATGTGGATGAGTACTCTTCCATTACACATGTCAATAAACACTGATCATGCATTTGGTGTCTCAAAAAAGGTTCATAACTATACTTTTCTGATTGTAGTTGCAATAGAGAAAACCTGGAGCTTCCATAAACCTGAGCTGCAAAGACACTCAGCTAAAAAATTGTTAGAATTACAAAGTCATCTGTTTTCTCTCTTAACTTTTCTCAACCTTCTAGTTTCTATTCAGCCACTCAGAGTAATGGTAAAAAGATGTAGATATAGTAACTTTTCCTTAGTAATGTCCTTTCCCATAATAAGTGTACATTATTAGGACACTTTCCTCTCCTGGGAAGTTTTCATTTGATTTAACACACACATATAAACCATTTTATGAATAATGTATTTGGAGCTAGATCCCCAAACACAGTTAAGAAAGGATGTAATAAAGAGAGAGCCTGTTTCTGAGAGTGTGGCAAAAGGACTCCATAAAATCATGTCCCCTATGTTGCTGTAAATATGTTCCCAGCTGGCAACCTCTGTCCAAAGTGTAGGTGGAATAACATTTCTGCCACTGTTAAGCAGTAGCCAACAGAGCTGCTAAGTAAAAATCTTAAAGGGGCATGACAGAGTGCTCAGTTCTCCATGTAGAAAATAATGTAATCTGCTGTGAGACTTTTTACACAATGCCTCCCGCTGCTCCATCTGGGCTGCTGAGCACCGGTGGTTCGCTCAATTGTACACAAGTCAAATATGAAGGCAATTCCTGACAGCAGGATTTTTTATTTTTATTTTTAATGAATAGATGCACACTAAGGAATGCAAGCAGCATCATATTTCAGTTCCTAATAATTCATTAAAATATTAAGTTGAATTTATTTTTCAAGTCATGAGGCAGAAGCCTAGAAGTGCTCTCTGAACTTACAGCAAACTTGTTATGGGAAAAGTGGTGATGGTAAGTAAGTTAAGCTAGTAAAATATCTGAAATAGGATACATTCAGAACCATAAATTTCTTATAGATTGATCTAATGCATAGTCATAATTAACTACATTATTCTCCTGTGGTAAAAACTAAAAAGATTTTATTTGCTTTTTCTTCCTAGAGTTACAAGTAACAGGACTTTCACTATAATCTTGTCTTCTTCAGTTCTAGACAGTAAACAGCAAGTAATCAAAGCAAATAAATTTAAGTATGTTAATGATAACTTATGACTCCCATAAAGGTAGGAACTGGAATTCTTGAGGCTTTTGCCTGAAGCCTCCAGTAGCATACACAAACTCTACGGGCTCTTAACTTACATGCAAACCCCTCATTTAGGACACGAACAGATCTGTCCAGAAGAGGACCCAAGAATTCATACTTTAAATTTTAAATGCACTTAATGAGCAAATTTATGTACAAAAATCAACCCTCTTTTTTTTTTCTAAGAATCTTACTTTTTTTGCTTTTTAAGACCTCTGTCCTCTTCATAAACCCAACCATCTTTCTCCGTAGTTACTCAGTGACTTCTCAGTTTCTTTAAATTAGGTCTAGTGTCCTGATTAATAAAACTAATGCTTACTCCTCTTGACAAATATCACTTCTAACATGTGTGCATTTGCTTTCTCAAGCTGTTGTCACATGAGAATTAATCATACTAGGTTTGGAGCAGCAGATATAACCAGAGAGTTACATGGTACATCAGATCATGAGCTTTATTTTCCAGTCATAGATCTGATAACAAGAGACTGGTGGTAGCATTTTGGATGTACAGGTCTTCTGCCTTGAACTATTTAGTTTGAACTTCTATGTCTCCGGGAACCCATAATTCTGTCAAGAGGTTTTCTTCCTGCAAATATATGATGTTTTGTAATAGTTCTGGTTGGGTTTTTTCTTCAGCTATTCACATGAACTACTTTATTTCTGTGTGATTTAATGTCATTATACATTTGCATTCTACTCAGTAGAATATTATTGAAATAATTGTTTTGGAAATGAAAGCAAAACCTGAATACAAATCTGAATTTTTTACTTTCTCACCCACTTTCCTCTTGATAATTCATAAACTACAAAAACACCCATGGAATGTGAAGGGAACAGAGGTCTTAAAAAATAAAAAAGGAATATTCTTAGTCAAAAAAA
>VZRO01001744.1:1220661-1232822 GCA_013397915.1 Daphoenositta chrysoptera | reverse complement strand
AAAAAAAAATGAGATGTGATTTTTGTATCTGTAGAGAGCACAAATGCCAGGGAAGGAATAAAGATATTGCAGCTATGGAACACAGTTTGCATGATGATGACTCAAAATAAACCAGGTGAAAATTATAAGATTCCTAGTTATCAAAGAGATTTTCTAAGTTGTATTGCAATGGAACTAGTAAGGGATCACAACACATTTAAAAAAGGGAAATGATGTGATTAGTACTTGTAACAGTGGAAGTCTAGACTCTCTGATCCAGAAGATGTTTTGAGAAGGCTCTCATTTTTTTGTTTGGACATATGCCATTTGTGCTGACAGTTGGCAGAGATTAAATAGAATTCAATACTAAGAGATGGCAAGCCAAATTAATAAAGGTAAAAGTATTATTCTTTTACCCATTTTGTGACACATTTTGAAGAAATTACAGCTCATTAGTCCTTTAGAGAAAAAGGCAGATCTTTCTTTGTACAAGCACTGTTTTAAGAGTAGATACAGTAAAAGCATAAAAACCTCTGCATTTGAACTATTTGAACTATGTTGAAACACAAAATCCCTTATTTCCAGCTAGAATTATTCATGATTGTCAAAGCAAGAAACATTCACTCTCTTCCCAGTATTCTCTTCTCTCTTAAACAAGCCTGTCTGAAAGTTATGAACTTCCATGAAATCACAGAATCATCTGCATGATAACAATAGCAGCCTTTGCAATACTCTAGTTTTCTGCTAGCTTGCTCACAGAGTATCTTTTTATACTGTAGCTCTCCAGAAGGAAGAAAAGTCATGGTGCCCAGCCACTATTCATCTGGAAAATGATGAGACAGTACCAATAATTGTGTTACTTACGTCTCCTCATGGTTCCTGCAATTTTTTACCGATCTTACCTTTACTATATCAGTAAGACTGCTTGTAGATACAGTGTGTTAACAGAAATTTCTGTTTTGTTTACATATTTTCAAAAGATAAATTATCCTTCCAATTATCATATAGAAATATTATTCTTTCCAATGTATTGGTGAAAAGTATCACTGATAAAACTCTCAAAATATATGTCCGGAATAACATCTGTGCTTAAAGTTACTCTAAAAATGTATTCAAATGCAAGTACACAAGAAAGCAATATATTGGGAAACGTTGTTTTTTAGTCAGTGAGAGAGAAGAAGTTAAAGGTGATCTCATAAAACCAATGATGTAACTTCCATTAAAACTTTTCATCATAATTCTTCCTATTGTACAAGGAAATGAGGTGTTCATAAGATACTCCTCAATTCTCTAAAAAGGACACTTCCCTACTAGTGACAGAACTCCTAGAGGAGAATTACTAAAATATATCTTCTCAAGAAAATAAACAGATAGGACCTAGGTTATTTTTGCATGATCAGGGTGACTACACCTCTTCAAGCTATCGTTCAATGAACATATGACTAGTACAGTGAAATACATGCCTGTTTCTACATCTGTACATACAACATATATATATATACATATATATATATATATATGTTTGATGTCCCTGTATCTATCTCTACATGCAAGCAGAGAAATTTCATGCTTGGACCAGAGAAAAGAACAGGAAACAAGTTAACTCCCTCAGTCTTTTTCATTTTACTCTACTCCTGATCTGGTTGAAAATGTTGCATGCAGAGACCAAAAAACTGCAGCCCAAAATACATAGATTCAAAACTCATCACGCCCTATTTCAATAGATGATAAACATTCATTTATTTTCTGAAATAAATGGGAAGTGCATGCTTTTCTGCATATAGTTATTAAGCATTGTAAATTAGTCACAGGGTCTGCATCTCGTCAGCTCTGTGCTTCTCAGGTTTCCATCAGCTGAAACTTTACTGCTCTTTTTTCCTGTCACAACCCTACATTAAAATCATACTCATCTATTGATAATTTGATGCATACTATTGAACTAAACTCTGTGGTCTCAGCTCTGAGTAAAAAAGAAGCACCACAGGAATTCCCTTATTACTGTGTTTCTTAATGTATGACAATTTCCAGCAAAAGAGTTAGGGTAGAACTATATATTAAACACTACCTAGTGTGACAAAAGGTGACAATAGCGTAATGACTACCTAACATACTTGAGTAGAAATGCCTTAGTTTTATCACTGAAATGTCAGTTTTGAACAAACGAAGTTACTAGAAGAGTCCAGATATGGTCAAAACTTGTACAAATTTAAAAAAAAATAAAAAAAAATCAAATTAAATCAAATAAAAGCTAGTATGATTCAGTAAGTTTTCGAACTGTCTCTCACTCGAGTTTTGTTGTGTTGTTTCTTTATTTGAACACTGAAAACAAGTCAATTTAAACTGACACCTTTTACCTTTTAAAAGAAGACTGATTATTACTCCGACATCTTAAGAGGGGAGGTTGTTAAAAAAAACCCAAAACAAACAGCACCATTTGGTGTAGAATTATATAAGCTCTGAATATGTTTTATTCATCAAGCAAGGCATGCTAATCACTTTACAGAATGTAAAAAATCCAGAGTTTCTGCCTGATGAACTATAATCTAGACAGATAAACATGAAGAGATGAAAGGGCACGTCAAGAGGAAAAGTTCTGCTTTCGTTTATTTGACACAAACCATGGAGTTTCATCAAGCATAAAGAAATGGGGTAACAAGCTGTAAAGTTTGTAAAAAAATTCCATAAAATTTTACAAAACAGTAACCCTTATTAGGGTCTAGACACAAAAACTAATTTTCTATTATTAGAATAACAAAACCTTTAGAACAAATTGTGGTGCATTCTGTGGTACACTATTATGAGGACAACAAGACTTGGAATACCTGCTTAATTTCTACAGTGAAAGAAATGAGACAAAATATTACTTTATGATGTTTGACTTGTCCTTCCTCAGACAGAAAGGCAATGTATTGTTTGTTGGAAAACACAATATAGCTGTTGAATTGCCAGAAAGTGATGTCAACTCCATCAATCCCTAAAAAAAAGGATGGTAAGGCAGATGTGAAGATCACATATCCTGTTGGACATAAAAACAGTTTTCTGATAAAATCTGAGAACACAAATTCTTGCATAGGTAGAAGGAAAATCTGTACAATTTGGAATTGGCATAGTGTCTTGAAACGCTTTAGTGGCTTTGAAATGCAGTATTTGGAATTAGATCACAGAATCACAGAACAGTCTTTCACAGATGAAAAGGACCAAGAAGGACCATGAAGTCCTGCTCTTAAGTGAATGGCTCATAAAGGGATCAAACCTACCACCCTAGCATTATTAACACCATGCTAGAACCAGCTGAGCTAATTTGAGGGTCATGTTTGGATTTCACCTGTTGTCTTGTGGCCACTAACTGAGGGGATAATTTTTCTGTGGTGGTTTGCAGAATTACTGATTCAGGATTTTTGATGGATTTCATGAATCCTCAGACTCATAACAGTAACAAGCTGACAGAAATTGTCCAAAACTGGCGCCATCTTTCACTATTTATCAAGCTAAATGTAGTATAGGGCCTAAGACACTGTTCTCATAACTATATATGGTTACAGCTGAGAAATTTGTCAAAAAGAGGAAGGTCCAAGTACACTGGATGTTATTTTGTGGAAGAGGATTGAATGCAAATGTTTCTTTGTCATTGTAGTGTGATATTGTTATATGTAGCTGATTTTTCTTAGCTTTTATTTTTGTGAAGTGTCTATGGATTGGGACCAGATATTTTTCTAAAGTATCTATTCTATTAGAAAGAAAGTATAGGATGTGGCAGGATGAAGTTGAGATACATAGAAAAGTTCAAGTGAAAAGTACCACAATATGCTAGGAAGAAGTCCTGTTAGATTTAAAGTAATAATGAATTTATATATATATATACATATATAAACACACATATTTATTCTGCTTGCAGAATTGTAATTATAACATAAGCCTTACCCTAAGTCTATGAAGTAAATCTATGATTTTGCTATTAAAGCCATCTGGTTCTAGAAGACATGATTCAAAAATCGCATGAAACTGGTAAAATTAGAATTTGCTGTCCTTGAGGAGGCAACGAATAAGTAGAAACCAGTATGCATCCATGTTACCTGGAGAGCATGAGTACCCAAGCCCACAGGAGGGTAATTTGCAGAGACCATAGAAGTGTCTAGGAGGACAGAGTGAGGGCCTGGTGCCTCCAAACGCTGTTTTGGATGAAGCATCTCCCTCCACTCATAGCCATAGGTTAGATGGCTATATCTTAGTAGCAAATAACTCTTATTAGTGGTCTGCTATGAAGACTCCAAAGATACATCACAATAGCTGCCATAATCCCTATCTTTCTTTGCTAGGTGACTTATGTGATTTTAACACCAAATGCAGTTACTATGTGTGTGCTAAATAAAATTAATTAAGTGGCATATGTAGTTTTTAGCTGGTGACAGGAACACAAAATAAGATTTAAAACTGTAATGAAAAACCGATTTTTTGTTTGTGTTCTCTCCATCTTGGATGATTTCTGTTCGGTGTTAACATTTCCCTGTAGCAGCAGTGTTCACAGTAAGCTTCTTTTACCATTTGAGATAGTGGTAAAAAAAAAACAAACAAAAAACCCCAAACAAAACAACTGAATAGATTAGAAAGGAGAGATTAATATTTTAAGATATACAGAACTATTCATATTTCCACTACCCATTATATAATCTGAAGCAATATCTTCCTTTCTGTCAAAACAGAGCAGTAAGACAAGAATCTGTCTTCTCTATTCAGTTTCCTTGTGCTTTTTTATCCTTGTATCATTTCATTAGATATGAATTAGAATTCTATTTGGTTTCTGAATTAAAATAATACTTTAAAAAAGAAAAAAAAACCCAACAAACTAGGTGTTGAAATCACTTTAACCCATATTTTATTACTAAATCTTTTTTTTGGCAAAGGGAAATGTCTTTAGGAATAGATAATGGGGGATAAAAATCTTCTAGATGTATCATCTTTTTTTTTTCTTTCAAGTGCCTTGTGTTCCCCACGCCCCTCCTTTCTCCTAGTTTCTTCTCTGTGTTGAATAAACTACTTTAAAAACCCTGTTACAAAGAGATTTTGAAACCAAATTTTTTAAGACACATCATAAACTCCAGAAATTTTTCAAGATCTGATATTAGAATAATTCTTAAAAAAAAAAAAAAAAAAAAAAAAAAGGTGTTTTTTGTATAATACAAGAGAAATGTTTTCTGCTTAACATATGCCAGACAGATGGTACCAATCTTTTATTTCATGTGCTGTAAGCTTACATGAAACTGGGCAATGAAATTCAGCTTTAAGGGAAATCCAGGCAAGATGAATTTCTCTTAGCTACTGGGCAGCTGGCTTAGCAGTCATGTTGTGTTTGTGCACATGTTTCTTAACTGGAGTGGTGTTTGGGGACTTCCTCACAGTTAGCACTGCTGAGAAGACTGATAGAAGTGCTATTAACATTATCAGAGCTATTGCAAATATTTGATGGGGAGAGGGATCAGACCTTCTTATTGAAGGAATGCTTTTCATTGAAGTGTAAATGTTTTTCAACTCATGCCAATATATCCTCTGAACAATACAGCTGGATAACTTTTCTTTCTTTCTTTCTCTAAGCCAAATAGTTATATTTTGACGTTGTAACTCAAAGGGAATGAGATGCTGCAGAGTAATTTTATTTTCCCACTTGAAAATAAAAAAATGGAACCTATAAGTCTAACTATAGTTAGGAAATTCAGCAGAAGATCCTATACTTCCAAGTGGCATAATTTGAGTACAATGCCCACAAGCACATATTCCCTTGTAAAACTCATCATATAAAAACATTGTTAAAGTAACTTTTTTTTCCCACATCATTTATTTTCTTGAAAAATATTCAAATAAGTGGTTTTGAATGAAAACAAGAGAGATAAATAAATAAACATTTAAATACAAAAATTGATTAGGTATTTTTGGGTTTGGTTTGTGGGTTTGGCATTTTTGAAAGAAGGCAACAGGACACTCATTCTTTTTTGCATGCCAGTTGCCTGCTTTCTATTTACTCAATCTCAATTTTCAGTAAAAATTATAAAAAGGGAGAAAAAAACCTCTTGTTTTTGTTTATATGTCCTAACTGGACATATCCCTTTATATAACTTTCATGTCCTTGGAAAAGACTAGAGTGTCCGAGAACAAGTTAATAACACATTGAAGGAACCTTGTCAATCAAAATAAATACTATATTTACATTGTGTCCTGACATAACCCATTGTCTCACAGATAAACCACCAGATTTACAGCTGATGTTGTGTCATGAAAGAGCTCTATTTTTAGGATAATAGTTTCTAACACAATGTCACCAAGCTAATCCTTGGCTATATTAAGTGCAAAATCTGCAGACCTCTAGTCTTCATCAAAACAATTGAGTTTTGTAGCAGAATCAAAATTTTTGGAAAGCAGAGAGCTGATTAACATGTGAATGACCTACTGCATACTAAAAAGGGAAAGAGAGTTAAGTTCAGACACACTTACAGACAAACCCTTTTTATGAGAACTTTGAAATGCTGAAATGTTGCAAATAGCTTCTTATTGCTGTGAGTCATATAGATTATTTGTTTTTAAAACTACACAAAACCAGAAGAAGCAAACCCATATTAAAAATTTTGGGGCTGATTCTGGCCTTTTCTTTGCCAGTTAACGTTTCCTCCCTCTATAAGCTAGTAAAAGAGAGAAATGAGAGCATAGCAAAGTACCTTCTTGATAGATCACACTTTGATGATGTGTGCATTGCTCCAAAAGGGGAAAGGTAGTGGAAAATGACCTTGTGTACTTAATTTCTCCCTTTATTTGCATACAGACTATATTTGGATTTGCCTGCAGGAAGAATAAAGGAAGTTTCCACTAGACTGTAAGGATAGAACAAGGTCAGTCTTTCACTTGAGAGAATATCTTTCTCACTGCTTGTTCTCTACAAAACACATTTGAGTATTTGAAATGAGCTAAGGAAACAGTAAGTTAACTAAAGTAAGTTTCATTATCATTCTGGGTAAGTTAGTTTTATTTTCCTAGCAAAGTACTTTCAGAAAGATGACGTTTTAGTTTGATGCAACATTATGCAAATGGTCACCTACTGCTTCAGGACTCAAACTGATGCCATGATGCTTGCTAGATTAATCAGTTTGGTTTGGTACTAGCTGCACCTCTGTAATCTTTACATCCACATTGTAAGTTCTTCCAGACAAACTGCATATATTGTGGTAGTGTTACTGATATAAAAGTGCTTATCCTGTCCCTCTTCACTTAGAAAATAAAACCTTCCCTCTAGCAGTTGTATTAGAACAATGAAAACTGTGCAGAATACAGACTATACACTGCTATGCAACTCTGCCACACACATAATATGTGCTCACAGAAATACTGGTAAATATCCAGAAATACTAGTAAACTGGAAGACAGGAATTCCAATCCATTTCCATTAGCACTGCTGAAGGAAGATGTCTCTCTTAATAGACAAGTAAGTGGATTTTGAATACATATTTAATCTGTGATGTGTAGGTGGGTGCTAAGTATGAACAAAATCTCATCATCATCATAGGATTTTTTGTGCCTGGTTGCACACACAGCATAAAATAGAGTCTTAAGCAGAAGTGGAGCAGTATCTATAAAGTGTCTGTAAAATATCTGTATGTGTAAAATAGCCCAGGAAAGTCTCTAGAAGGGGACATTGTGCTGTGTATAACTCCAGCCCATTCTATTTGAGGTCAAGTGTTTAGGGAGCTGATGGCTGCTGGCGCTTGTCATGACACACGGCACACTATTTACTTTTCCACCATCTGAGGCAGTATTAGAGTTCTGATACATAGTAAAGGCTGCAGCATGAAAAGTTCATTGGCTCTGAGATTAAAAGATTATACTTGCCTACTTATAGGTGTGCTAGTAGTCGGTCTGCTCAGGTTTCCTGGGGTAAAGAGAGTACGATGTGAACCAATGAGCCCTCTGACTGCCAGGGATGATCTGCAAACTGTAACACAGTGGTACATCCAGCACCCGCCCTCACAGACTGAGAGAATGAATACAAACATGAAGGAAACAAGATGTCTCAATGAAAATTGTAAGAGCTCCCGCATAACAAAATCTGACTGGCCTCTTAGAATGCTGAAAAAACCCAGCTTTTACTTCAGCTCACATTGTTCTCAGAGAGCTTTTGCAGGTGGTAGAGCAGGATACCATCCCTTATTGTACTGCCACCCTTGTACTAACTGCTGCTCCATTCAGCAAAGGTCTGTCCAGCCCTGATGTAGCTGCAGTCTGCTACAAAGGGTCCCAGACTGTCTGCATCCAGCTAGCCAGAGATTAATCCCCGAGCTTTTGAGTACAAAGAAACTGTAGCTCTGCTCTTACAAAGAAAGTGTGAATGAAGGGCAACCTTCCTCTTGATACCAATGCACAGTGTGTGCCCAGCATGCAGATGCAGGAAATGTGTACAAAGTGTTTTGGTTTTGTTTTTTTTTTTTTTTTTTTTTCTCAACAGTCTCTTCATTTTTAGAAAAAAAACTTGGGGTTACACTTTAACAAAGCAATACAAGTTTTGAAAGCTTTCAGACTGCCTGAGTTGAACTTAAGTAAAATGGAAAAATGGGGTTTCAAAAAGATTTCTAAAGCAGTTCCTTTCAATGCCTCTCCCTGTAAGCACTCGCACTGTGGAGAGCAAAGCTTTTGTCAGCTTGAGATCTATGAAAGGGAGGTGTTGAGCCTCAGCCTGAATCTCAGAGGGGCCCCAACTGGCAAAGGTTCTTTGAGCATATCTAAAAAGACAGACAACATCGATTTATTTATAAAGCATAGCAAACCCTGTTCAAAACAACTTTCTACTCCTTCATATTATTTTTCGGTTTTGTCCAATGACTCTGATAGAAAATACATAAGCAGTGTTGCGAGCAGAAATATGTTCTGCTTCTGTTTAGCAGAATGGAAACTTCCTATTGCAGATTACCAGTCTTACCCTTCTTTTCACCTTTGCTTACTGCTTGCCTAGCCCCATGTCACTTGCATTCCTCATCACACAATATCAGCTTCAAGACGTGGGAGGAGGAGGAAGAATATAGATGAGAATCATGCACCCCATTGTCTGTCTTTTATACTATTCCTGTTGCTTGAACAATAATGCTCAAAGGCTTGCAAATGGGAGGTGAGGTTTAATGCTGAGAAACTCGACTCTTTTTTGGTTTTGTGCAGTCAACTAGGCTTTTGCACAGAAGAGTAACATTGCCTCAAGCACTTTGTACACCTTAATAAAGTGAATTTTTTCCTTGATCTTAGTTAAGGATGCAGCAATCTGAAGCAGGAGAGCTCCTGTTCTTTAGCTCCAAGTCTGTGCTTTGGGACTCAGAATATGCCCCTGAGCAGGCAGCTTCCTACTTGATCTCTCCTGTCAAAGAGTTCAAGCTTTGAGTTCAGTCAGTTTAAAGACCAGGCAACTCAGCTGTTTGAAATTACCTCTTAGATGAACCAAATCTTTCGCCATTGACCAAACAGATAGGCCAGGTAATTAAAGAAGGTTGTCTGTACTGCCCAGAAAGAGCTAGGTCCTGGATTTTTAGGTGTTTCAATGCCAAAACTAGTTGCCTAAAGCGTATAGTCTGTGTCTTACTGTTAAACTCTGTTGACTTTCAAGATCTGAAATGTTTATTCTGAAGCACATTTCTGCACAGTGGGTGCTGTGATCACTGACAGACATACCTGTCTACCTGCAGGCATCTTGGCATTCTAACTGCGAATAGGGAAGCCAGTCCTACTGTTTGTAGAGCTCTATAATTGAATTAGTGCACATTATTTTATAAAAGAGAAGTGCTCCCACTGAAACGTTCAAACATAAACAGCTCACACATAAATTATTCACTCCTACACAAAGCTACAAGGCTAAAGCTACCTTTCCAGGACATCTAAGTGATGTAGAATGTGTCTACAGAGAAGTGTTGTAAAGAGTAACCCAAGTTGTCCCTGAAAAAGACTGCTTCAACAAGCAGCTTAGTTGCATTAATATTCTAGCTAGTAAGAACTGCTTTCCAGCATTTTATGGATGCTGCAGATCCACCCATACTGCTTCCATACCTAAGCCAGAGTTGCAAGGTGATGTGGAACTGTATCATGTGGAATGATAGCCAGGGTTTGTGTTAGCTTGAAGATCAGTGCATTGCATCCCATCATGAGATACAGATTTGGACATATCTGTTTAAGCCCTCTGCTTAGCTAAATCTTCAGCAGAAGAGGCATCTAGGCAAGAATCTGTTGGCACCTGAGACCATCAAAGTTCCTGTGCCTAAAGTCCCCAGATTTCAGTACATGCAATACCCTGAAAAAAGGCATTTCCAGAATGTACCTAAAGGGACGTTCCCTAGTAATGACCATCAATAGGATCAAACATAAATCTATCTCAGCAATTCTGTTATTAAAGATTGCCTCACTGATGGGAAGCCCTGATTCTATGCCTTCTACAAAACTCTTATGGATACCTTAAACTTTGCATGTGTCTAGCGATTTACTAATGTGATACTTGTGTTTTGGAATACGGAAAAACGGAATATTGTGACACTCTTATCCTCTATTCGTATCTGGCAATACTTAGGTAAGAGCAACACATAAAAGACCATATTTCTTTTCATTAAACTGCAGTGTTTAAAATATCTCTCAGACAAGTCCAGATTGTATTTCTTCACCAACTAAAACACTCCAGAAAGAGGACAGGCAATGTATGTCTGACCATTATGCCCAGATACATGTCTTAGCTATGAAGTTCTGGAGACCCACTTCCTGCTACCAGGTAATGAGGACCCATTTTGTTATGCAATGAGAGTGAGTTCCTTATTTCTCTGTTATCCTACTAGCTGAATAATAAGTCCATATTTTCCTTTAATATTTAATTTACTGATAACCTGACCATGGAGTTATGCTTCATTAATTTCTACCTTAACAGTTATGTCCTGACTTTCACAAATTCCAAATTTAGAAAGAGGCCAGAAATCAGAAATGAGGGTGAAGATATCCTGCTTGTGTCTCAATAAACAGTCTTAAATACAGACTGTATAGCCTGAATAAAATGTCATTGTGTGTAGCCTATCTAGTCTTGATGAAAAGCTGGCTCTACCATTTTCTTCAAAAACTTACACCTAACTGCCTCACAAGTGTAAACCAAAGAGTGTTGGTCATGAAACCTTTTATTTCAAAGCTAAGCCAATAAATTCTTGAGGTGTACAAGTCCTCATCACATTCTGAGGATAAAAACATCACTTTGAAAAATATGCATTCTTAACTCCTACCTTTTTAGTAACTCTGCTTTAGAAGATCCTGAAATAAACATTGCTAAGTTTGACAGCAAGGTGACTGGAGAGTGAGATGTAAGAGCCGTTCTGACAAACAGATTTAACCTAAAAAATTCTTTATACATATGGATTCTCAAGAATTTGTGAAGTCCCCATATAGCTAAATTGAGTGCCCCCAACAACAATGTGCTGTCTGTCATAAATTCTGGTGTCCTTTCCTTTAATTCTAAAAGTTTTTGTCAGGATTGAAAAGACAGTTCAGTATACCCCAATACAGACAACATTGATACTTTAAGCATGAAAAGGTAATATCTCTTACTTGTTTTGCTCCCCATTTTCCATTTCACAGATTTCTGTAAAAAATGAAAACATCATTTTGCTGTAAATTTTGATAGTTTGGTATTTTTGGGTTACCCTTCTCCTCAACACTAGAAAGACAAACTAAAATTTAAAACTTCTAAAGTAGAAATTTCAAAATATTGGTGTTTTGCACTACAGTTTTGACAATGCTGAATCATCTGACTGTTGGGGGTTGAGGGCATTGGAATTTTTCCTCCATCCCTGTTACTAAGAGACAAATGGCTAGGTGCTCAGAGCTATTAAGCTTGTGGTAAAAGACAAAGACTATGGCTGGGTGTGGTGAGGACGAGGCTCGATGGGCGGGGGGCGACACCTCGCTGGGACTGACACTGTCCGTGGGACACCGGGAGGAAAGGAGCTGTTTTTCTGGGCTCGGACTGGCGACCGCAGGGGATCCCACCGTGATCTGCCTTCTCCGTCTGGCTGGGTGAGCTTTTTGGTTGGGGATCCAGTTCTTGCCCACACCCGGAGAGCGCGGCTTTCTTTTCCTGCTGTGTTTCACAGCAGCTGCAGGGGGGGAAGCCCGGCTGCCCCCCGCCGCCCGTCCCGTTT
>VZRO01001744.1:1100791-1220409 GCA_013397915.1 Daphoenositta chrysoptera | reverse complement strand
AGAGCCCTTGATTTCGAAGTTCAAATAATTTGGAGGGAAGGAGGGTCACATTTTCTACTCTAAGGGAGGGTTCAACCTCTCTTAGCAGGCACCTGTCTTTCAAACCAAGACACTGACTTAAATAGTCATTTTTATCTTGGAAAATCATTGCTTCAATGACACTGAAACACTATAATTAACATAAATATGTCATGTATCCACAATATTATGTAATTTAAAATATAATCCAAAGGATGAATTCTGACTAAATAGACATGAAATAAAGTCTGCTTATATTATATTATATTATTGAAACTTGAATATTATTATATTATTGAAACAAATTTATTTAACATTGAAATGAAACAAAAAAGTGACAATATTATTTTTGACAATTTTCCCACCAAAAAAAAAAAAAAAAAGGAAAATCAATAAGCTTTTATAAACATTTGTACATTAATATTACCTGGAAAAAATATTTTCAGCTACCATTTCTTTTGTTTTCTTTTCTCCAAGTACTGTTCCCATCAGTTACTGCAGCCTTTCAATCTGTTCTCAGTTATTTGTGGTTCAGTTGGCTCTGTATGAGTTGGTTGATTGTAAACCTATGAACCCGCTGGCCTAACCTATAAAATGTATATCTCATGATGTGGTCTTTCCACATTTTACGTGTGGGCTGGTGCTGCAGTCTGCCTTCCAAATGCAGCTGCCAGGATAATGACCCACAGGAAGGCCAGGAAGAAGGCAGTGTTTTTGCTGTTAATGAGCCTGAACCCAGAGAGACCTTGCAGGAAAACTCACACCATAGCTGACACTGTTATTCCTTCCTGTTTACATTACCAGATTTCTTGTTATGTGGTAATCAAATCCATGTGTTTATCCCATACTGGAGCCTGACTCATGGGGCCAGATGCAATTAATATGCTCCTCTGTTAGATTAGTGACTTAATTAAAGCAACAACACCACCACTTTTCCAGTGTTTCAAGATGTGTCACTGCAAGCATCCCTGGTGCTGCAAGGTGATACAGCAAGAAATCTGTCAGGACCATTGTCGCTGAGCATAATCACCTTGTTGTACTTTTGCAATCAAATGAACTGCTAATTCTTAAACTTTAGAATAATGCAGCCTGTTTCTTGTCAGGTTTCTACTGTTTTAAATATATCTTGTATTTTTCCTCAAGACCCTTTTTATAATGTTTTTATGTCTGCCTTCAAAACCACTAAAAGCTTTCAAAACAATGTGCCTGTTCCAAAATAATGCCTTTGGTAACACTTCTGTTTACTGTAAATTTTATTTTGAGACTATTGAGTGACAGAAAATAAAATTACCTCTCAAAAATCTGTGGATCGGTTAGTGGGAATAGACACTTCTTCTCTCTACTCAATGGTTTCTTACTTTGATCTCACAGCTCGCCCACCTGTTCTTGTAGAATGGTTTTCCAGATTGCTAGATTTAATTGCTCACTTCAGGATAATTATGATAGAGAACAATCCTGAAAGAAAGCACGTTCCCCTGAAACCAGAAATTCTGTGTAGGCATTCCTATCTCCAATTAGTTGCACTGACAGTCACTTGAAATTTAAATTTAGACAAAGGCCTCTTGCAGGTTTTCCACAGACATGTGGCAGACGATTTTGCTTGCTCAATGGAAACCTAGATAGATATGATGGAGGTTGTCAAATTGTCGTAAAGTGGTGAGAATTCAAAAGCAGTATATCACAAAAGCTATGTTATAGAATTATTTAAATATGCTTATTTTAGAAATTATAATTGTATTAAATTGTGTCACTGAACCCTACTCAAAAACTCCTCCATGTTTTAAACAAGTCACTTGAAAAAATTAACAAATGGAGTATAACTATATCTCAGTGGGATTATAGAAGGTTAAGATGACACTTTACACTTATAAATGCAGGGTAAGAGATCTGCAGCTTGGAAGACATAAAAGAGTTTCATTACATGCTCAAAGTTTCTATTTAACCATTCAGTAGGGGCTACATCTCTATTGATGTCAGAGTGATAAAAGATTTATATTACAAAATGTGTGTATAAAGCATAGTCTCTAGTGAGATTGAAAAGTGAAATGATTTATTCCTTAGCATAATTTAAATGTCATCAGTTAAATTTAAGAGACACATTTGCCAAATGGTGTTAATTCCTACAGTCTTACCAACAACAAAACATTAATTTTTTTGCTTGATATACAGAGGCAAAAAGCAAAAATAAATACAGCTCTTTCAAAGAAAATCCAGGTTAATGAAAAAATGTGGAGGTCTGCTTTATACTGTTATAACCCTAACTTAAAATATAGATGATGCTGACTAATGTACACTCTTTAAATAGGAAAAGACATTAATTCCTAAATGGCTTCTGTAGGGATTTAAGATGCTTTTAACTGTTAACATCCTATGTCAGTTTCTAATTCTTGGTTTGATTCTAATATAACCCAAATATTAAATTTAATCTAAATATATATTTGAGTAATGACAGCTGAGCTTTCCTTTGAATCATTTCATTCCTACAAGAACTACCCAGAACAGATCAAGTATAGCAGATAATGAAAAAGTTTTGAAATTATTTCCAGGGTTGTTGCACCTTCTTTCTACACATTTTTTTCATGTGGAATGCCCCACAATGTTGATACAAGATTTTTCTACCATTCGTACTGAAACACTAAGAACTTCTTGTCGCATTTTAATACAGTTTAAGTGTAGGTTCAAGCAAAAAGAAAAGCCATGTGTTTGATTTGCAGCTTGAGTAGCAACATTGTTCTGTGATACTAATTAATGTGAATAAATTTTCCTTGTTTGTCATTCTTCTAAATGCATTTAGTTGTTCTGAATTAATGACTATACCACTTGTCATATTCCCTAGAAAGTGATGCAATCTTGAAATCTTATTCTACAGTATCAGTAGCCATTTATGTCTCTTACAGACTGTGATCACTACTAAAAAGGAGCACTTGCCATTCAAATCTAATGTCACTTTTATACACACATTCACTTGGTGTAAACCAGGACAGAAGATAAAAAAATTTCCAGTTTTCTTACTTAATCATCTTTACCTGCAGAATAGAATACTAAAACTTTAATTTAAATAATTCTGTGGGAACATGTATATATATCTATATTACAGATGTAAACTGCTGATTAATGTCTTCTCTTGATATTGTTTTCTTTCTTATGAATATATATACAATATTTTATGAAACAAAATCACTTCTTTTTACTCAGAAGAACTTACTTTCACCATGTCACAATATTGATGATTCTTATCTGGTAAAGCTGTACTTTTATTTTTTCTAACTGTTTAGGAGATAATTTAATAACTAGCCACTATTTTAAATTTGGCTCTAAGAACAGCACAAATATTTACCTATGGGGTTCTTTGTGGTGCTTTTTTGCACTTTTTATTATAGTCACAAAAGCAACGCCAACTGTGTTAAATATGAAATAAAGCGCATACACAGTGGGATGTAGCATTCTCTATTTTGAGATTATCATTTGCACTGATCATGTAATACAAAGACAATATAAAAAAAATGTATACACAAAGGAGCTTAAATTTTATATCTAAACCCAGTTTAAAATAAGCATGTGGATGCATTTCTTAAAATAAAAGTGATCTCAAATACATATGCCCTTAAAGTGAGTGCAAGATTTTCAAAGTTATTTAAATTTCTGTAGATAATACATCTGTCATCTTATACAGAACACTTACAATGGGAACCACAAAATTTGAAAATTACCAGATATTTTTAGGTCTTCTAGAGGTATAAAATATCAGATTCCTAGTTCAGTATCACATCTGATCCTCCAATAGATGATCCAAAGATACTAGCAAATGCAGATTTTATGGATTTTTTTTTGTACCAGATAACTTGAAGTTTTGTTTGTGCTGTTGAAATTCTTAAATTAAATAAGGTCTTTGTGGTTTTAACTCAGTTTTCTCTTAATACAACATTAACTGAAAAAATAATGAATATTTTCTTAAAACCAACATTTACTACAGCATAATTTATAGTTTTTGCAGCTTCAGATTAATCAGAAAAAGACCTGAATTTATCTCAGAATCTTTATTAAGTGTTTTTAAAAACATTCAATATTTAATTAAGAGAAAAGCTCCATTATTAATTCTTAATTGAATGTTGCTATGAAAGACACACTTCAAGTAATCTTTTCTAATATAGAGCTTAATTCCCAAAAGGTAGGCATTCAATTTTCTTGACAGAAAGGCAAAATGTGTATGAGGAGAAGAACAACGGGAAGCAAAGGGGTAAAGGATGACAAAGAAATGCAGCAATGAGAAATTAATATGTTTTTGTAAAATAGAAGCTGAATTTACAGGCAGAAACCTTTACCAATTTTCTTCTTCAAGACAACTGAGGAATCCCTCTCCCCTAAGACAACTGAGGGAACTTGAAGTGGAAGACTAAACAAATTGTCTTTGAATTGAATGATGTGAAAAACACCCATAAAAACTACTTTTTCCTTACTCATGTGTCATATCCCGTCGGGTTACAAAGGCCATCTCATCCATTTTTATTTCCATTGCAGCTCACTGCATTGCTAATTGCTCATCAGGGCAAGAGAACAGAAAGGTGGGTTTGTTTTCAAGATGCTGTGCTGAGTAATCCATACGGAGTAGTGAAATACAATTCATGTCTCACACAAACAACTTGAGGTATATATTATTAACGAAAACCTAGGGCAGTATGGTTGGAGTCCTATTTTCTAACTGATAGATCACAGATGTTGGTGGATTATTTCTCTCTCTCTGAGTGAAAAGCAGGATGCTTTCCTAGTAAAAATCAAGGTGGGACAAAACAGAATTTATGTTTTGTAATTTGTTTATGGCACTTAATCTTGCTTTCCTCTGTTTCAAGCAACTAATCCTGCCACTTTAACATCTAGCATCAATCCAGATAGACTTTTTATACATTACATCTGCTTCACAAATCCATGAGGAATATTTCTATACAGAACGCTCTTTGTCCAATCTTCTGCTCTCTATCTTTTTTCTCCTTGGGACAGCAGTTAATCTAAGATGCTGAGAATACTGAAAGACAACCTCACACCTTGAACAATGCAGACTGATTTTTTCTCCTTTCCCTGTGATGGGCACTTTTGCTGGAGAACTGGGATCACCTTTGTGGCCCTCCTCCGTACTTGCTCAGATATGTCCAAGTCCTTATGCTGGGGCCTTCAGAGCTGGATGCAGTACTACCAGTGGGGTCTTCCTCATCTTTTGTGTTCTGTGTTCCTCTCCCCATTCCCCAGAATCTAAAAATGTGGTTTCATCTGCTCTTACACAGTTCATCCTATTTTCAGGACCAGAACTAGTTCTGGTTTCACCAAACATTTTTCCTGATTGATCTGCAGGATAAAACTTGGTTTCCACAGATGACTTTCCTACTTATTCTTTATCCTTTATGTATTGTCTTGAAGATATTACTAGCAAGTTGACCTGTACACCATTTTTGGTACTATGCCAAATTTATCTCTTTGAAATTACAGATTAATTCAATATTTATGCTCGATTTATGTTGTATTACAAAACATATATTGTTGCTGTTTTTTTGATGTTAAAATTGGTTTTTCATGGTCTAAGCCCCATAAACAACAAAGTACCACACATCTTCTTGCTCAATCCTCACCTACTGGGTTGGAAGAGAGAAATGGAAGCATAAGAGTGAGTTGAAATAAAAGCAGTTTAATAGGGAAAACAAAAGCTGTTCATGCAAGCAAAGCACAAGGAATTTATTCAGCACTCCCCATTGGTAGGCAGATGTTCAGCCATGCCCAGGGAAGCAGGGCTCCTTCAAGTATAGTGGCCACTTGGAAAGACAAACGCAACCACTTGGATTGTCCTCTCCTGCTTTCTTCCTCTCAGTTTTTATTGCCAAGCCTGATGCCACGTGGTATGGAATATCTCTTTGGTGAATTTGGGGTCAGCTGCCCCTGCTGAGACCCCTCTTGTGCACCATTTTGCACAACCCCAGCCTGCTTGCTGCTGGGGTGAGGTGGAGTGAGGAGCAGAGAAGGCCTTGAGGCTGTGCAAAGCACTGCTCAGCGATAACAAAAACTTCCCTGTGTTATCAACATTGTTTTCATCACAACTCCAAGGCATAACCCCACACAAGTTTCTATGAAGGAAAATAACTCTAGCCAAACCAAAATAAGTACAGTGTTACAAAATGTTTCAAGCGTCTTGCTAATTATTTTACTTTAATAAGCCTGTCTGGGATAAAGATAAGGAAATATTAATTATTCCTCGCTTAGTATGCTTTTTAATGGGTGAAAAAGGCTTCTGCTTTAGCTGCACACCATGATTGAATGACCTGGTCTCTGACACACTGAATCACACCATCAAATCTGAACCATGACAAAGCCTGGGTGCAGCAGGCATGGAAATGGCTTAAAGCTGCAATGGGGAGGGTTAGACTGGACATTAGGAAGCGTTTCTTTACCATGAGGGTGGTCAGACATTGGAACAGGCTCCCTAGAGAGGTGGTTGGTGCTCCAAACCTGTCAGTGTTTGAGGCATTTGGACTACACCCTTAATAACTTACTTTAACTTGTTCAGCCCTGAATTGGTCAGGCAATTGGAAGAGATTATTATTGTAGGTACCTTCCAACTGAAGTTGTTCTAATCTATCTTATTGTTTCAAACTGTTCCAAAGGAGTGCAGTTATTGTCTGGATTTTAAAATTATTTTTTATAATTATATCACTAAACTACACACAATTTCATTTTGTCAGTAAAGATTAAAATATATTTTTATGGGTGGCATTTTTAAATATAACAGAAAAATAATCAGAAAGTAAGCATGAAATTTATTACACAAATGTGAAAAAGTGAGTATACTTCTTATATTTAACTCTGCTTCTTAAAGGCAAGAGATTAATGATTATGCACCTTTCATTATTTATTGTTCTCACAACAACTTTATTTAGAGTCCTGTTTTAATTTCAGTTCATATTATCTTCCTTTTCGTACTTAGATAAAAGGATGTACCTACCTATATTTTTGGTTGAGTGGTAAATTCTCATTTTTCTCACTCAGATTCTAGCTTTAGGCTTCTGAAGAACAGCCTCACTATCATTTCACTTCTAGTTATTCACTGGAAATCCTTTTCAGCAAGAAGATTGCTCTCCCAGTCTTGGAAAATTTTTCAGGAAGTAGTGAAAGTTTCGGTCTTAGTATTTATTTATCTCAAGAAAACAGAAATAATATGCTACCCAGACCTCATATTCCAGCTGACATCACTAGCAATGATTATTTGCTGTCTTGGGTGTATCAATTGCTTATTTAGAAGTGATTTGATGCAATCCAAGTAGATAAAATGAACTTTGATCATCCAAAGGAGGAAGTTTTCTAAAATATACTTAAGTAAGATTCTGAGAAAAAAATTACATTATATTGACAAGAAGAATGAATGTCTGCAGAGTGACAATTCCATGTCTCTACTGGTGGTGTCAGATAGCTGTATGTATCACCATATTAAAAAAAAAAATAATTTCTTTCACTAAATCGTTTCAAAAAGACCATGAAATTCATTGGGTTGCTTAAGATATACACCAGAAACCGAGTACATTAAAAGAGCACATATACCAACCAGGAAGGGAATGGTGATAAAAATGCAATTGAGGTGTAAATGAAGTGGTTGGGTCTTTCATCTGAAGGCATTCCGTAGTAAAATTGTCACTTTTGCAAAAAGGCACTCCTGCAGATAACATATGCACACAAAAGCCAACCCTACCAAAACTATTTATTGACAACTGGGAACACAAAACAAAACTTCCACTTAACTTATGGTTTGAACACATTTGAAACCTCCTGTAATGTATTCAGCTGAAGTAAAAGCCAAAGGTGTATGTGAAAAGAATAAGTAGCTACATAGTTGTCTTATATGTGTAATTATCTTGTCTGTGGAAAACCATTCCTTTCAGCAGGGAATTATAAACGCATGTGAAGTTTTGCAATTAATGCAAACAAATAGTTTAATTACAGGCTGCTGTCATTGAAAACGTGGGTAGGAATGGTTATATGCCCTGCAGGATTTAAGCAACTTGTCAGACACAGTCAGAAAGACAGATTTTTTTTTAAAGACCACTGGGACATTAACTTTTAAAGTAACTATTTAACATTTTTCAAGTCTGAAATATACCAAAGGATTTCAGGGTGTTTAAAATAATTTAAAATAGAAATTCAATGTCTATCAAACATAATAGAAACTAACATGACATCTCATAATGTCAAATGAAGAGTGAAAAACTGAAAGTGTGTTTTGAAAAATACTTCTGTGACTTTTCTGTCATGAAAGCAGAGGCAGAATGCCTACCAAAGAAAAGAAAAAAAAAAAAAAAAAAAAAGAAGAAGAAAACAAGCACAACAATTNTAAATAACGAAACAAAACAAAAATATCTCTCGCTGTGGAGAGAAACCTGGAAAAATTTCAGAGTCCTTTTCTGGGTGTGGCCTCCCTCCTCCTCAGAGCTGGGTCGGTGGGTCCCTTCCAGGAGGCCTTGGAAAAGGAGTTCCCCCCAGTGTGGTCCGATGTTGTAGAACAGTCCCGAAGAGAAGAAGAAAGAAAAAACCCCAAAAGTCCCAGGAAAACTCTCTCTGGAGAAAAAGAGCTGAAAGCTGTCTGGAGAGCAAGGTTGCTGCCCTCCACACTCTGCCACCGAGCCCAGAGAGAGCTGTGTGTGTCCTTGAGCAATTGTTTTGAAAAGTTAACTCAGTCTTTTTCCTCTTGCACCCAGTCTTAAAGGCACAGGATTCATCTTCTGGGCATAGAGTGGTGATAGGGCATACAAATCATAAAGTCACCCCAAGGCATCTATATAAACAGATTTCTTATCTGTAAGGTGAGGACAATAATCTTATTTCATAAGCGATGGATGTTACAGAAATGTATGCTGAGAAAATGAAAAGATTAATGCAGCTGATACTGAAAATTATTGAAACCTGAAAGAGGTGTGTCTCTCTTTGCTAGCTATTACAAAAATGGCACCCAATTAAGCAAGCAACTACTCTGATAGCATCTCAGTTTTGGAAGGCAGCACTCAACAGAACTTTCCACACATCACTTTTATGAGCTTCCATTCTCAATTTTTTTCTTTTCAACAAGCAACTGGACAGCTAAAAAGTATCCCCAAAATAACTTCAAATGAATGAACCATCTATTTCAGACTTTTATTATCATTGTGAAATGATATTTTCTCAAGCACCAAGAATATAAAAGAGGATTTATCGCTATTTTTATGCAATTTCACTGATATTGAAATATTTTTATGATTTATTGAGAGATTTTCCTGCATATTTAGATATCAGATTTTTGAAAAGGAGGATTAGGTAAACAGAGAAATGAGGGTGATATTTATTCAGGAATTGAAGGTTCTCAGCATTAATTACATGCCTTAAGATGAGTTTTTGAATATCTGTTAGAAATAGCTGAGTTAAACTCTTCCTTGAGTTTTGTAAGATTCAGCAGAGCACTCATTTTTATCAGAAACTCTACCCCTACTTCCTGAATTCTTACAGCAATCTCAGAAGTATATCTGAAAATTTTACTGTGTTGTCCCTAAAATTCCCTTACCAAACTATGAGATATTGGGATACAGCTGTAGACTTATTTTTGAAATTATATATTTAGATTTATCTTGCCTGAAGAAGGAAGCCAATGTCAAGGAATACTCACTTTTACCATGAGATGGCTACTACACAACCCCTAGCAAGTGCAATATAGAAGCAACTGTAACTGAAATAAGAGATGCAAGGTATTTGGTTTCTTGTACCATAGTAATTTCTTATTTGTAGGTAAAATGATCAAAATTTATTTTTAAAATTCTTTTGAAGTCTGTCTTTTGGGGCGTGTTGACATCTGGTAAAGAGCCTCACATGGCAGACACTCATAGGCAGAATTCTCTTTTGAAGCAGATGCAGCCAGGGTGATATATTTGGGACAAAACATGCAATGGTGATGGAGATACTCAGTTTACCCTCTCTTCACTTTAGAAACAGAATATTTTTTTAACTGTTACCTAATAGAAATACTGTGTGAGACAGTATGGCCTGAAGGGAGCCAAATACACCAGTTCCAGCAATCCCTATAATTATGAGGTTATGAGTAGTTCAGAGAATATTTCTTACTCTTTTCTGTTGTAATTATTCTGCTTTGTATGAAACACATAAAAGCCTCATAATACTCAGAGAGAGTAGGTAAGAAAAATATTAATTTTTATGGTTAGGACCAGCCCAGGAGTTATGGAACTCACTTAAGGGGTGGTAAAGCTTGTGCCTGTTGTTAGATGAATATTTAATCACATAACTATTAGCAGTGTGATATATGAACAGCTGAAATGTAAATAGGGAGAAGGGTTATGGGAAGGTGCCATTGTGTATAACTGACTGCAAGCCCTAGGAAAGATCTCAAACCTTTATATTCCCAAAAGGAAATTTGTATATGGTAATTTATCTCTGGACAAAAGAGAGGAATCCAAATTTCCACCTCTTACGAGATTAGGGAGATTTTACATCTCTTCCTCTCCCTGACATACTTTTCTTACCTCACAGAAATGTTTCACTGCTTCAAGTGATTCAAAAAAGTTCAAAAGTGGAAGATAACGTCATTGCCTCTTTCATCTGCACCTAAGTTGATGTCTTTAATGTGTTCACATAACGGGTTCAGACTACTTATTTAGTGTGATCGTGAAAATACTTCTAAGTTTGAATGCTTTATTAATATATTATTTTACATGTAAACTACCAATCCAAGTTTATAATTAATTTCAAAATATTATTGAGCATTTACCAGTCTATACAGTTATCATTTTTAAAAAATTAATTATCAGGGTACAGAAATGGAAGATGACAGATTTTAGAGGAGTTTTTGTCACAAAAGTGTATACAGGAAACAAGAAATGGTTTCAGAATTATTAATTTAAAGCAATGGATGCACATTTTTGCCAAGAAATTGATGCTTTTATTCCTCTGTTTAAAAAATACTTGTCATAAACTGCTTAGCTATCTCCTGAAACATAATATAACCTCCTCCAGACCTCAAATTTTCAGAGTTAAACCAAAGATGTACCAACCTTATACCAAACATGTACTTAGTCATTCCAACAAAAATAGCATTTATTTCTATCCTTTCAAGATGTCTGATAATTCGCATTTGTGAGCACATTCAAAAATTGAAATGAAGGTTTGGGATAAAATGGGGTAAAATGCAATAATGTAATGGGAAAAACTAGTATGCCTAACTCAGTCCCAGTTCCTCACATTTCACAGGGTTCAAGAAGGCTTTGAACAATGCTCTCAGGCACACAGTGTGACTTGGATTTGTCCTATGTAGGGTCATGAGTTGGACTTCAGTGACTCTTGTGGGTGTCCTCTGACTCAGAATGTCCTATGATTCTATGATTTGTTGTTCTCTGTTTACAGATAAAGTGCATTATAAGATATTTTCAAACTCTTCAAACAGCACAAATTTTGCCATTTCTCACAATATAAGTGCATTCTCTGACCTCTGGAACATAACTATTCTTGCTGAGTGATCAATTTTTCAAATTGTGGCAGGGCCTAAGCTTATTTCTCAGGTATTTTATAATGCAGCGGTTAATCTATTTATTCTGGAAATCTTTCCAGAATCACAGACATAATGATTGGAAGAGACCTTCAGATAGCATTCCATTGCCACAGGATCAGAATCACTTATGTTTAGGCCATTCCTGACAAATTATTCTCTATCTCATGTTAAAACAGCTTTAGTGCAAAGTTTTGGTTTTCTCCTTTTGTAGATAAAAATTTCAGTTATAATCCAGAATCACATACCAGAAGTGTTGCTTCCTTTCACCCTCCCGAATGAGAAAAATGACACCTCAGCTTCACAGAATTCAGAAAACAGATCCAGGAGTACCAAAGCCACCTGTCATGAAATTACATAGCTTGACAGAATTAAATATTGATTCTTATCATAAACTCACTACAGCAAAAGGAAATCAAAAGGCAAAGATTTATTGGCAATTGCAAATTCTACAACAGTACTAAGGAAAGCTGACACCCCCTCAGCCCCCATCCCCAAACTATAAGACAATTTTCACAGGGAAAGCAGGATAATAAACAATTAAAATGAATATTGATGTATATGTAGGGGGCTATTTCTTTTGTCTCCATAAAAGTGGTAAAATTTGGAGAGCAAATACTAACTAGGTCAGCAATATTTGAGGTTTCATTTAACAAAACACTTATTTTCCTGGCATATGCTTCAGCTCCAGGGTATTTCCAAGGTATTTCTGAGATAACATCTGTTGTCAGGTATCTTAGAATTAGTGTTTATCTTCAATGACTTTGTTCATATAATGGTTATATTGGCACTATTATTTTCTTTATTGTTCATTTTCTCGTGTGTTCTTACCCCATCTCATGTTTCTTCTTATTCAAACATATCTGGCCCTGTTTAGGCTCCTGTCAGAGAGGTGGGCATAAGCACTTCTAAAATTTATTTGCACAGTTTAGATGTTCTCTTGAGCAACTGCCTTCTAATGAGAGATAATTAATTTTATCAAGATTTACTTATGTGTCTCTTTGCTTTTAATATTTCTATCAGAATGTAGATCATATGTTTTTTGTTCAATCTTTCTGTTTTATTGCTGGAAGTCTACTCTGCAGGAGAAGACATCTACCTGCTTGCCTGTGCCTTTCATGTAGTGCATAGCTAAGTGAAAGCATTGCAAAATAAGTGGTGTATGGGTATTCAGTATTTATATTCAGATCTCCAAGTCCTTCTCCACTCTTTTGCAAAGAGCCCTGTATTTCAGCTTCTTGGAATACTAATCTGAGACCTTCCTCTTCATTTGAAGATACTTATGTTTTGCTTGAACATGAACCTGATGCAGACGTGTGATGCCACAAAGAAGCAATTTCTGTGACATAGTGACAGAAGGGAGGGGTCCCTCACAGCAAATATTTAAATTCTTTCCAGCAACCTGTTTTTCTCAGTAAAAGAACCCAAAATATCTTCACCCTATAGAATAGCGTTAAGGAGCTTTCAAAAATTCTTTCCTCAGTTTTCCTTGATCTTTGCAATGGTATCAACAATATTCACTGGTTCTATCATTTACTGACTACTGCTTTTGGAAATAAAGGCAATGTTAACACATTAGCTTCAATAGAGTTTTCTAAACAACTTACACTGTTGAAGGAAGTTCTAATTTCTTTCATCATTTTAATGAATGACAGCTAAAAAGTGTGTGAGGGTTGGAGGGTATTTTTTTGGTTTGTGTTTTTTGGGGTTTTTCCGCTTGGAACCATCATTACAGCAAATCTTTATTTCTGTAGTTGTCAATCATCACTAGCTTAACATATATAGCACTTGGAAATTAATTTGCAATTTATTTATTCTGGATTTGCCTCAGTAGGGTAATTCTCATGCAATTAGATCACAATAATATACAATCATAAAAGAATTACACTTAAATATGTTGACATGCTAACCCTGAAACTGCTCGCTCTTTGTACAGGTTCCTGGAATGCTGTTGCCCCAAAAATGGCCTGCACCCTATCTTGTGTACCACATACTATGTAGTTACCTTTTCCCTACCATATCCACCGGAATTGGGATAATAATCACTATTTCTTTTATATTCATGGTTCAACTGTGTTTAAGTATCTGTTTCAAACATGTATCTTTGCCAAGAAGTTACCTCGATATTCATAAAAATCTCAGAGGCTTAGAAAGGCATTATCAGATGCTTCTCAAATCCTCATACCCTCAGGGATTTCTCCTTATCTTAAGAGGCAGGCATGTGCTTCTTCACATTCTTGATGTCCTTGGAAAATAACAGTATTATTTTATTTTGTTATTTAATTTTGTTGTTTTAAAGTAGAATTGCCAATTTTTGAAGTTAAGTGTGGATGAAGCAAGTGGTAGGTTTGTGTTTTTAATACTACCCTTGCCTTGCCTTGCCCTGCCCTGCCTTGCCTCGACTTGCCTTTGTGCAGTTATTAAATGCATCCCAGTATGCGCATTTTAAAATTTTGTCTTGTTTTCCAATATTGCAAACATTATTAATGTAATTTTCTGTCTTCCAACAGTGTTTATTTCTGATTCCAAAAACCAATTAGAACAGATTTTCTTTGGATATTGTAATCTGCTTCTGAGCAAGAAGTTTTGAAGCAGACTCTAATATTCAGTGGTCTCCCTACCATAAAGGGATGATAGTAAGTAAGAGGGAGCTATAAATCTTTAAAGGAGGCCTATAAGAAAGCTGGAAAGGGACTTCTTACAAAAAAGTGCCCTATCATAGGCAAGGGGGGATAGGGCAAGGGGGAATGGCTTCAAATTGAAAGAGGGTGGATATAGATATTACTTATTAGGAATAAATTCTTTAGTGTGAGGGTGGCGAGGTGCTGGTTGGAACAGGTTGCTTAGAGAATCTGTGGATGTCCCCTTCCTGGAAGTGTTCAAGGCCAGGTTGGATGGAGCTCCGAGCAAGATGGTCTAGTGAAAGCTGTCTCTGCTCACGCTGGGGGGAATTGGAACTAGATGGTGTATAATGACCCTTCCAACCCAAACCATTCTTTAGTTCTGTGATCCTGTGATCCTATGATCCACAAAATAAAAGTTCAAATCAGATTTCTCCTGCTTCATAGAAACTATATTAAAATGCCCTTATTAATTCCTTATTTCTGATCTCTTCAATTTCCTTGTCTAACACTTGTTCTTAAGGCAGCTGTTAAGTGATATTTTTTTTTAAAGTTGCAAATGGAGGTGAAAATTATATCTTTTCATGATGCTTCCATCTTCCCTCATCTGACACTGTTGGTGATGTATGCACACAAAGAGATGGATTAACAAGCAAACACAGTTCAAAAGACTGTTTCATGTCTTAACCATCATGACTTCCATTTTGAAGCCTGCATCCAAAAGACAAAAGGCTCTGAATACTGCTAAAATGCTAAAGATTCACTTTGTTTTAAAGGGAGAAAGTTAATGTAAGTACGGTTAAACAGAGAAGGAAAGAATTTGGGGACAATATGCCTTCTAGATGATCAGGAGAAGTTTTTTGGGTTTTGGTGGGTTGGATATTTTTTGTTTGGTTGGTTGGTTGGTTGTTTTTGTCTTTTTTTAAATTTGGAAACAGGACTTTTCAGAAATTGATTGTCTCTATCATTAACATAGTTTGCTGCTGCTGTGATTGAAATGCTGTCAAAGATTCAATTTCAACAATGACTTCACGAAAAATGGAATAAACAATTTTAGAAGAAATTATTCTATTTAAAGGTAAGTTTTGATTAAACCTTTAAGCAAATTAAATCAAATTTTGCTCTTTTTATTTTACCATGTCAAGGACTTCTCTGAGCTAAAGAATTTTATTTGGTTTAAAAATTTGACTGAAATCACCAAGCTTAGTGATCAATGTCTTTGTGTTTATTGTGCTATGAATACCTAAGGTTTTGCATTTTATAAACATGAATTTTTTTGTATATATATATATATATATATATATATATGCGCATACATATATCTATATATTCACAGAATAACAAAATCATTTAATTTGGAAGGCACAATTGGAGATCATATTCAACTCCCTAGGTCAAGCAGGATCACCTAGAACAGGTTGCCAAGGACTGTGTTGAGTCAGATATTTAATGCCTTTGAGAATGGAGAATTCACAAGCTCTTTGGGCTGCCTGGGCCAGTGTTTGCAGACCCTCACAATAAAGTCAATTTTCTTGTGCTCAGATGGAACTTGATGTGTTTTGTGTCCATTGCCTCTGGAAATGCCAGCACTGAGAAGAACCCAGCTCCTTCATTGCCATTTCCAGCCACCAGGTGTTTATATATCGTAATAAGCTCCTCCCTGAGCCTTCTCATCTTCAGACTGGAGAATCCCAGGCTCTCTCAGCCTTTCTTTATATGAAAGATGATCCAACTCCTTGGTCATTTTTGTGACCCTGTGCTGGAATTGTACTAGTAAGGCTACATCTTTATTGAA
Source organism: Daphoenositta chrysoptera (assembly GCA_013397915.1). Classification (NCBI taxonomy): domain Eukaryota; kingdom Metazoa; phylum Chordata; class Aves; order Passeriformes; genus Daphoenositta; species Daphoenositta chrysoptera. The sequence continues at coordinate 1,204,424 of VZRO01001744.1, read as the reverse complement.
CTGGGGAACCCAGAACTGGGCACAATTCACCAGTGGATTTCACATGTCTAACTTCAGAAGAAAAGAAATTTGTTATTACCTACTTCAGGCAAATGTGGTATTTCATTGTAAATAAAATAAAATAAGTATATAAAATAAGGCAAAAACTTACTTGAAATTAAAAGAAAATCTATTGTCTTCTCGAACTGAAGTGTTCTTCTTATCCAATATCTAATTGGTACAATTTTGGCACTTTCAGTACTCAATCTGCATGGAATCCTTGTAAAATACCTGCCTACAGATATTCACTTGCTTAAAATACTTCAATTTCCTGCAAAGTATTATGACTGCATCTGCTCTTACAATACTCCTGTTAAAAGTCTTGACAGTTTGGAAATCACTTGTCAAATTACCTCACAGCAGTTTGAGGTATGGTGGAAAAAGTCTTTTTCTGAAGAAAAAAAATCATAAGAGAGTGTTGTTACAGCTGATAACCTGATACCCAATGACAGATTTGTTCTTATTTGTCTGGTTTTTTTTTCCAAAAGAGATGCGAAAGTTTGAACTTGAACTTGTATGAAGTGTTTCTCCCAGAAAGATTTGCCTCAAAGACTAAAATAACTTCTTGTATATCTCTGGTGATTTTTTTTGCCCTCCTCGATGTAAAATTTGTTGTACTGTGAACAGTCAGGGTGGTTAGTGGGAGGTGTGTGTCAGCTTTAATATTGCAGAAATATGCTACAAAACTGAGTAGAATTTAAGGCAAAAGACACAGGTGTTGAATGCCATTGAGTGCCATGATATGTGTCCTTAAGAAATAGTTAGATCCAGAATGAATTTATGCGGTTGTATTTCAGCACAAGATTACCTACAGTTCAATACTCTGTACTGGGTTTATGTGGCAAGGTTTTTCCATTGGGGGAGCTGCAAGGGTGGCAAGACCTGAGAAGCTGTCCACATGTTGAACACAGCCAGTTCCAGCAGGCTCCAAGAAGGACTCACCACTTTTCAGAGATGTTGGTAGTACCACTGGGCTAAGATTTTCAGGAAGGGCTAAAAAGCACATCACAAGAGCACCTGAGAGAGTAAAAATATGTGTAAGAAACAACTCTGCACACATCATGGTCAGTGAAGTAGGAGGTGGAAGATGTGCTCCAGGCACTGGAATAGGGATTTCTCTGCAGCCCATGGTGAAGATCATAGTGGTGCAGGTTGTCCCTCTGCACCCTTTGCAGGTCCACAGTGGAGCAGGTATCCATCCTGAAGCCCACGGAGGATCCCACACAGAAGCGAGTGGATGCCCAAAAAAGGATGTGACCCACAGAAGAGCAAGTTTTCTGGCAGAACTTGTGAGCCCATTAGGGGCCCAGGCTGGAGAAGGTCAAGAAGGACTGTATCCTATAGGAGGGACCCAGNGATATTTTAAAATATAATAATAAAAATAAAATAATATTAATATTATTATTATTAATAATAATGATATAATTTCCCAAGGTTTTTGCTTGTGATTGAAATTGTTATGTGATCTCCCTGTACTCAGCTCAACCCAGGAACTTTTCATCGTATTTTTTCCACTTCTGCTGAGGCAAGGGCAGCTTGGTGGGCACATAGCATCCAAGGTCAACACACCCCGCATTCTTACATCAGGGAGTATGTGGCAAAGATTTGTTTCCACCAGGGATATTCCAAAGAGCTGTTCAAGCCAGATATGTCAAAAATCCAGTAGTTAGGTAAAGGTCATATAATTCAAGTAGTGAAAAAATTGTTCCCTATCTTGTAAAAGGCACAACTCAGACTCTAGGAAAAGGGATAGTAAAAAAATGTATCTCTCAAATAGGAGCTAACAATTAGGCAAACCATATATTTAATTTTAAAGGTCAAACATATGCAGAAGTGCATTTGCAATCTGAAGCATTGAAGGCAAAATACTTCCAAATTACACAGGCAAGACTGTGTTAAAATATTCTGTGACAAAATGAGTGGTTTGGGTGGTTTAAAGAATCACCAGCAAAAGTACCAGCAAAAAGAGGTTTAATATGAATTTGCAAAACTGACAAATTTTGATGACAATGTTCATTCTACTACTTAATACATGGATGAAACATACACGAGCATTTAATTAGAATCAATTCTGAATGATGCATGTGTAGACTACAGGGTGAGGGGAATGCATAAAGGTGTAAGAAGTAGATCATCCCTTTAGTCACAGAGTGGATCCCCTTGCTTTCTATAGTCCTGACTCAATGTAGCTGCAGCTGAGTCCAGTCTTAGTTCCAGATCAAAACTTTGTGTATAAAGGCTTAGCACAGCACTTAATCACTGACTAATTTAAAAAGTGGTAAAATAGGATTTATTACAATTGTACTGTGGCCTAGTATAGATTCAAAATAGCGATATTCATGGTGTACATACTATAAACTATTTTATCCATTCACATACGCACACACACAGACATTGAGGAGTACATACAAAGGCATTCCTGTGAAAAATTTTACTTGAAAGTCAGAGAAATGCTCACATCGACTGCTTTGGCTCTTCTCTATGGGTGAAAGGTTGAGCCTTGAGATACAAGGATACCACCCNAGCAGAGACAAGACATTTAACACAAACTGACCACAACCTCCATTCCCCATGCCTCTGTGCTGCTTGGAGAAGAGGGTGTATGAGAGGTCAGGAGTGAAGTTGGCCTGGGAGGAAGGAAGGGTTGGAAGAAAGGGTAGATTTGTTATTATTTCTTACGACACTAGTCTTTTTTTTAATTTAAAATTTTAATTGATATTTTAAAATATAATAATAAAAATAAAATAATATTAATATTATTAATAATAATAATAATGATATAATTTCCCAAGGTTTTTGCTTGTGATTGAAATTGTTATGTGATCTCCCTGTACTCAGCTCAACCCAGGAACTTTTCATCGTATTTTTTCCACTTCTGCTGAGGCAAGGGCAGCTTGGTGGGCACATAGCATCCAAGGTCAACACACCCCGCATTCTTACATCAGGGAGTATGTGGCAAAGATTTGTTTCCACCAGGGATATTCCAAAGAGCTGTTCAAGCCAGATATGTCAAAAATCCAGTAGTTAGGTAAAGGTCATATAATTCAAGTAGTGAAAAAATTGTTCCCTATCTTGTAAAAGGCACAACTCAGACTCTAGGAAAAGGGATAGTAAAAAAATGTATCTCTCAAATAGGAGCTAACAATTAGGCAAACCATATATTTAATTTTAAATGTCAAACATATGCAGAAGTGCATTTGCAATCTGAAGCATTGAAGGCAAAATACTTCCAAATTACACAGGCAAGACTGTGTTAAAATATTCTGTGACAAAATGAGTGGTTTGGGTGGTTTAAAGAATCACCAGCAAAAGTACCAGCAAAAAGAGGTTTAATATGAATTTGCAAAACTGACAAATTTTGATGACAATGTTCATTCTACTACTTAATACATGGATGAAACATACACGAGCATTTAATTAGAATCAATTCTGAATGATGCATGTGTAGACTACAGGGTGAGGGGAATGCATAAAGGTGTAAGAAGTAGATCATCCCTTTAGTCACAGAGTGGATCCCCTTGCTTTCTATAGTCCTGACTCAATGTAGCTGCAGCTGAGTCCAGTCTTAGTTCCAGATCAAAACTTTGTGTATAAAGGCTTAGCACAGCACTTAATCACTGACTAATTTAAAAAGTGGTAAAATAGGATTTATTACAATTGTACTGTGGCCTAGTATAGATTCAAAATAGCGATATTCATGGTGTACATACTATAAAGTATTTTACCCATTCACATACGCACACACACAGACATTGAGGAGTACATACAAAGGCATTCCTGTGAAAAATTTTACTTGAAAGTCAGAGAAATGCTCACATCGACTGCTTTGGCTCTTCTCTATGGGTGAAAGGTTGAGCCTTGAGATACAAGGATACCACCCCAGGTCCTGCTGTCAGTCAACAGTGCTCTGGGTATCACAAACTCTCCAAGGAGTTCCAAGAGGCATCTCACTCAGAGAAAAGTGCTGGCACAGCCCACTTTAGTCTAGAAGAGCTCAAAGGGTCTCACGTAAGACCACTGTTTATAGGATATCAAGATGATTGCTTTAATCTTATATAAAGTTTCCAGCCTCAGGTCTGTAGCTGTTGAAGCTTGCAAAGCAATTGGAAATTGTTTCCAGTCCCAAATGAAATTGTTTTCAAAAACTCCAGCAACAATGATACCAGACTCTTGGGCTGTGGTTCAGGTAGAGAATGTTCCAACATTGTCATGGAATGATTGATTATGCCTGTTTTTGTTCTTGACCACAGAAATGCAGCCAGTGCTGCCCTGGTGCAGTCAGTGCCATTCCCACCTTACATACCACCCAAGTCATTACACAAGGCTCAGAGGTAACAGGAACTCCAAGATCCTATGGTAACCTGAGAAAACAGAAAGGAGGGATGGGATCTGGTGGTGGGCTGGGTTCAGGAGGTGGATACACACTGCCACATCTTCTTGATTTGGGAATTTATCTATGATATTACTTCCCCAAGGTAAGAAGTAAAGAAAAAAAAAAAAAAGTAAATCAAGGGAATAAACCATCTCTATGCTCATTACACCTTCTGAACAGAGAGGTTCTTGTATCCATAAAATGCATTATAATAAGTATCAGAATAAACTTAAACATGTGACTTTAATTTGTGTTTCCATGTGGAATCTGTTTTGCAGCTCCAAAAAGACTGAAATGTTTCATATTTTTCATATCTTCAAACCTAACTATAATAAGACTAATTAATATTTTTGACAGAATTAATACAATCCTTTGCTTAACTGACTATGAATTTACCCACTGAGTAAATTTTTATAGCAATAACCTCAATTCACTTCTTGATGAAAGATAGTGGAAAATACTGTGCATAAAATTTGTGTTTAACTTAAAGAAAGAATGGCAGATAGAAGTGCAGGTGTCTTCTAGCAGATCAAGGAGAGATTTATATAGTTTCGTTCAGAGATACTTACAATGTACCTGGCTGACAGCTGACAGTGATGACAGCTGAGAATAAGCACATCATAAATAAAACTCTTAATATACACAGGCATTTTAGGACTTTTGTCAATTACACAGTTCCCTTACTTGCATTTCCAGGGGTTAAGCACTGAAGTTTATATTCTGCAGGAACATGGAATCATTCTCTTTTGGACAAAATGAAGTAAACCAGAAGGAGTCTTGCTGAAGCTAGCTGGTAGTACAACATGTGTGCATGTGAGGAAAGCAACAAATCTAGGATTGAATGGAAAGTATCTTGGTAGGCACAGTGCCTTTCATATACAAGCAATGTCCCAAGAGTAATGTAGATGTAATCCAAACCTTTTATGAAGACTGTGATGTTTTCCAAATAACAAAAATAAAGAATATAAAAGATAAGTAAGTCAAATTTTCATCTCATGTTTGGTTTCAAATTGATAAAAATTATGTACAATTTTAAACTTTAATTGTGCTGGAATTTGCAGCTATGCATTGCCTTTTAAACACAGAAGTTGAGCAAGTTGCTATTAAAACCTTTTAACACATTAGGTTCTTATGTACTCCAGGGAATGGATATTCTGGGAAACTGCTTGTGATTCCAGTTTATGATGCTTTGTCTACTGGAATAGCTAATAAATTAAGCTAGGTTTGAAATGCCTACAAGGAAAAAAAGCCTGTAGATTCCATTAGTATAAAACTAGAATAACAGAATAGTGAATTATGTCTAAAGTTTCCTTTCCTTATTTCTTTTAACAGCTTGATAGATTGGCTTTGATTCTAACTTCTCTTCATGTGATTTATAATTTGGAGACAAAGATTACTGAGCTGATAAAACCCACATCAATTGTCTGCTGCTCAATAATTTATTATTTTCAGTTGAAATATCATATTTGTGATTATATAAATTGTATTTAATCATGGGGTGTAACTCAAGCATTCAACTGGTTTACTGCCAAAAAGAATATTATGGTGATTTTATTCTACATCACTCTTGGAAACTTATGGAGAAATCTTAGCATTCAGATAAAAGTAGCAAAATCCTGACTATCTTCAGAGAAAAGTCAACCTGTCAACTAGGAAAAGCACAGTCATACAACATTTCACTGCTTTGTCTTTCTTTTGTACCACATAATTATTCTAATTCCCTTTTACAGTATTTTTGGATTTTTACAACACTTTTATCCCCTCGTTATTTTCTGCTACCATTTTATAAATTATTTTTCATATACCAACAGAGCTCAGAATTCATTCAGAAAGCTAAGACCAATACTGTGTCAGATACTTTATCACTAAGTGAAAACTTTCCTATAGTGTAGGTCTACTCATAATTTAAATTATGAGTGCAATCATATCCTTCAATATCCATAGTTTATCATTAAGCTTATTGCTTTTCAGGGCATATAATAGATCTTAAAATCAATGATTCTATATCTGAATTAAGCAGTCTGGAATCTCTGCAAGAATTTCATTGCCATTTGACTAAGATTAATAATGATTTTACAAAGGGAAAAAGAATATAAAGTGCATTTTGGAGAAAGGGAAAGCTAAGTTTTTTTTCATCCTTGCATTTCCAGAGCAACAGGTTAGTTCAGCCATAGAGATACAGTTCTGTAATGTGTTCTCTAAATTAATAAATTAGTTCCTAATTGCCATACTCTGCTCAGCTTGAAGTACTATTGCAGCCACAACACATATATATATATAGAGAGAGAGCAAATGGCGGGGGGGGGGCCGGGGGTTAGAATTAGTTGGTCTTTAAGGTCCTTTCAAACTTAGGCTCTTCTATGATTCTGTGATTTTAACCTAACTTTTGAAAAGAGCCTATATTAATTGAAGGCTAATCAACTTTTTTGCAATGGTCTTGATAATAGCATTCTGTTGATTATGCTATACCACTTCTCTCTTTCTTTTTTCTTGCATTAGGTTCCGAATAACAAAAATGACAAGCTGTAGAAATTAATTCTCTATCAGTGGCTCCTGCTCTCTCAGGCTTCACTGTAAATTCTGTTGACAACTTTACAAATGCCTCTGCATCTCTCAGAGTAAGATCTGTTGTGCCAGTGGAGAGGATGCCTGGTAGTCTTGACCACTATTTTATTTTAATTAATTTCCCTTTCACAGTATTCTACTAAATGCAAGAATATTTTTAGTTTGAAAGGAAATAAAGATGTCTGTAAAAGATAGGTTCTTTTCCTTCAGTTTCCTAAAAGAAAGATCAACCAATGTTACACTTAAGAGTTCCCCAGTTACATTACTGACCTAGTATTTAAAAAGGAGAAGTTTCTAGTAATGGTCCTTTAGAATAAAAAGTATATATTTCAGACATCTTACAACACAAAAGTTGAAAGATCTTTTAAAAGATACTGCCTCTGGTATTATGTAGGAGGAGGCCAAGAGGTGCAGCACACAGGAAAAGGGTGGGTTGTTTTTAATTTTTTTTTTTTTTTTTTCAGTTTTTTTTTCTCTTTGTGCAGTTTATTTTGCCAGTTCCTGCAGGCTCTTCAACAGAACCACTGCTGATCAAAACTGAGCGCATCAGGAATGTTTGTGGTGCCTCTGTGATAACATGTTTAGGAAAGGGTAAAAAGCACTGTACAGCAGCAAGATAAACAGCTCTGCAGACACTAAGGTCAGTGAAGGAGGAGGGAGAGGCAGTGCTCCAGGTGAAAATCAAACATTTCCCTGCAGCCCATGGAAGAACCCCCACTGGAGCAGGTGGATGTGCCCTGGAAAAGAAGAGCCCACACTGCAGTAGGCCACTGGCAGGATCCTTGGGCTGTGGAGAGGAGCCCAAGCAGGAGCAGATTTTCTGGCAGGAACTACTGCTGGTGGGAACCTACACTGAAGTGTCTGTTTCGGAAGGACTGTATCCCATGGAAAGGAGCCGTGCTGGAGCAGTTGTTAGAGAACTCTAGCACACGGGAAGGACCCGGGAGAAATTTGTGAAAGACTTCACCACGTGGGAGGGACTTGGCGCTGAAGCAAGGGAGAAGTGAGAAGAAGGAAGGAGCAGCAGAGACAAAATGTTATGAACTAACTGTAACCTCCATTCCTAATTCCCCTCCACTGCTTCAGGCAGGCAGGCGATAGAAGAGGTGGGAAGAAAGTAGTGAAGGTGACCCTGGGAAGAAGGGCAGGGCAGGAGAAAGATGTTTTTATTTCTGTCTTTGTTTCCCACCAGCCTACACCATTTCTGCTTGGCAATAAATAAATTTTTCCCCAATGAAGCATCTTTTGCCTGTGATGGTGATTAATTAGTCTTTTCCCTTGCTTTCTCTCTGTGACTTTTCACCTATTTTCTCCCCTTTTACTGATGAGAAAAGGGAGTGAGAAAGTGGCCTAAGGGGCATCTGGCAGGCAGCCAAGGGTAACCCACCAGAATGCTGTATGTGTGTACTCTTTGGAAATAGCATAGGTCAAAATTATACTCGTGACTTAGCTTAAGTTTTCACATCAATTTCACTGCCATAATAGGGTGTGAAAATCAGAAAAGGATACAATGTGATATATTTAAAATTAATTGAAAACAAGTTCAGTTAGTAATTTTGAAAGTAGATATTGTACAGTTAATTAAAGATTAATCTGTGTATGTTAATTTACCTAAATACTACATTTACCACAGCATCATTTAATTCCTTTCAGTATGTTACATGGATATGTAAACTTTCTTTTTTTTTTTTTTAAGATTCACTACTTTTCAAAGTATTGTGTAATTTTTAACCTAATAAATTTCTTAGGAAATGTAGTCTTTTTCTTTCTTTTAAAATTTTACTTAAAAAAATAAATAGGAAAAACATTCTAACTCATAACCCAAAGTACCACTTTTTTCTTTGTATTGCATTTATGTCAATAGTAAAGTATAACACTACTTAATCCATTAATGTTTTAATATGAAAAATAATGGTATCTCTTAAACTTAGATTTCTTATTGAGATAAATTTAAAATCATCAAATCCACCTAGTTGCTGCTTCATTGCAAGCTAATTCTTTGTAACAATTTTGTCTCTTTGACTTAAGGAAAGATATCAGAATTAATCTAGACATTAGAAGTTAGCATTTTAAAATAAGTTAATTAAATATATGCACTTTTAAGTCAGTAATCCTTTTCAATCCATAAATATTAAAAATATTTTTAAAAATCTTGTTTCAATCAATAATCCATCCTTTATGGAGCTGAAATATGATAAAACAATTTCATGTAGTGAACAGCATTAGGTATTTGAAATAGCATCATCTGAAAATGTAACCTGATTCTGTAGTACAATGTTAATTTAAAACCAGAGATGAACAAGAGTAAAAATACTATAAACCAACCAGCAATTCTAATATTTGGAGGAACTACTACATTTCTCTTGCGGTATATACCGAGAGGACAGTAATGAGAATAAGCTCCATCTATGCTAAAAAGCCTCCTAGGAAAGAATTATTTGAATGAGATGGGAAAGTGTACCAGCCTTTAGCTTGTGAAATCTGTTGTTTTGAAAAAAGATCTCAATTTAGGCTGAATTTAAAAGACCGTAAACTTTCAATAATGTTGTAATATTCCTAATCTTGAACAAATTAGATTATTTGCATAATTATTCAATGTTTTAATGTGTTTTTCTCCTGACTTTCTACATACCATAAGCAGTTGTCTTGTATCAGATGTTTATGTGACAGATCTTGTAAGGACCGTTTTGCAGCAGAAGTGGAATCTGCTCCTCAGACTGCTAACTATAACATAAAAGACATATAGGTATCATGGTGACATAAAAATGAGAAGAGCTTCTGCATTCTTAGAAGTACCTATCCTTTAGAATTCATCCTAACTGCCTACAATTATTCTTTTTTTATGTCCAAATTTATGTCCTGTCCTTTCCCTCTAAACTTCCTCAAGCCAACAAGAATCAAAAACCTTTATTTGATCCTAACTTGACCATGCTGCTTTAAGGTGGCATAGTGTCCCTTGACACACCCTGAAATAACCTTATGTCATGGACATGAATCCTCATGCATATTTTGAAATACACATTCAACTTTGGCCCCTGTTCCTGGCATAGAATATGAACATGTAAGCTCAGCGGAATGTAAATCATACCTAGCCAATATATCATTTTCCTGGCTTGAGCTTTCATTCTGTAAGTACTATGATGTGTTCCATAAAAATCATATAACATTTTGTACCAATTTCTGTTAGAAATCATTGTCACATTGTAATGAAATTATATCTTTGAAAATTCAAGTTGTTAAGCTGCAGTTGTAGTTTGCATAGACATCCGTATTTTCTTCCCTGCTATGAGATCATCAATACAGTCTTACATCACAGAATACTTCCATGTGAACTTCAGCTTGTTTTAAAAAATTTACTAAGTGTATAGTGAATACACACCTGCCATATTTTCACAGTTTGATTCAGTAGTTCCTTGTAGTGTATTTTTTATTTGTCCGCAATAAATACACCAGATTGACATCTGAATTTGGAACCAACTTTTGAGAGGTTTAAATAAAATGTCTTTTGAGTTACTTGTGATCCAGATCTGCTTAGAATTACTTAATAAAATTTCCTATGATGAGAGCAGTGATCAGTAGTTTCTTCATAAACTTCTTTTTATACCAGAACTCATAAACTCGGCTGTTTATGGAGCAAAGGTAATATTTGTGTTTGTAATATTGATAAACACTTGGAAATACAGCACATCTGCTTAAATTTCCACTGGCTTGTTGGGATCATAGAAGCAGAGTAAAGGAGAATGCCAATGCAATCTCTGATTTAGGACATTGTTGGGGTCATCTAATGTAGTTTGTGTAGGTTATGTCGTTACATTCTCATGTGGAAATTTTCATACACCTGACATACTCCATAATTAGTCTGTGTTTCCATTGTTTGTGTGTGATGCCTATAGTATTATGCATTAGCTGGTGGTTCAAACATTTTTGCAAGCAGATTTTCTTTCTTTCATGTGGGGGCCTTCTTTATATACATAAATTTTTTAGCAAAAATTGGATCAATAGAATTGAAAGTGATATTTTATCCTTAGGATCTTGATTTAAGCTTTTTTAGCATCTCATGGTAATCTGCCCAAATTGCCTTTGGTATAAGCATGTGATTGGCAATTATGTGGACAATCTCAGTATCTCCAAATGTTTCATTGATCTTTTTTTTTAATGCATCAGGAGTTTCAATTCTTCATTTATTTCAAAAGGCAGATGGAAAAACATATATCTGCCCCAGGGTGTACTGAAGTGTACAGTTCGGATGATTCCTCATCTAGTCTGACTTGCTAGAACCTGTTTTTCAAATTTAGAACAGTAAGACAGGTTTTCAAGTTTGTCAGCCCTGTCTTAATATAATCTTGCTAAAATCTTTGGCTTCCAGTTAAATCCCAGTCCCTACCGTCCCTCTGTTCAGCTGCAGGCCCACAAACCCAAAAAAAGCAGAAATTAACACTTTCTTTCCTATCTATAGAAATCCACACGTGAATTTATCTACCACTGAAAAAGGACCCATTAGAACTACATGTGAGAGATATGGTCCGATATCTGATATATTAATAGCAATAAGCAATATTTTCCCTGGACCTCTTTTATCCTCCTCACTACGTCATTGCAGAGTGAAATGATTTGGGAAGTCTCCATGTGCAAGGTATCCGTTCCATTTACTAAGTTAGGTTTAGATGCCAGGTAATCACTCTTGGAGGGTGAAGAACCACCACATGTTCCTGCCTCACAAAGTAGGAAAAAGGTGACTGTTAAGAGTTGGGTTTTGTTTGTTTAATTCTAACTTTGAGCTTTTCTTGCGGATATGGAGGTGCATTCAGATTTTGATCATCTGAATTGTTGAAAGAAAATTCTCTTTGGGTTTCATTCTGAGACAGGAAGAATTTTTACCAGTGACACAGCTGCCTCCTTATAACAGGTTTGATTTAGTAACCGGGCAAAAACACCAATTGTAGTTGTGATTCAGTTCACTTACTTGTTTTTGTGAGATAGGAATTAGGAGAAATGATAAAGCAGGCTCAAAAACTTCTAAGAGTATAAAGAGAGTTTATTGTTACTAGGTAGGATTAAAAGAAAAGGAACACTAAGAAAGTAAAAAGGAAAAAAAACCCACATTCCTTTCTTTGCCAGCATCACCCCTCCCCCAGCCCCTATCACTTCGGGGCATACCAAGACCTCCTCACAGGTTTTCCGGGAGAGAGCAAGGAGATTAACAAAGATGGAATTTCTGGTCAATATTAGAGTTCTTAAAAAGTCTTTCCAAACTCCAGGGAAAGGAAAGAGGTCTCCTCTCTGCTTCTGCGTGGTTTCTGAACTGCCACCGCAATAGTCTGTCCGGTCAGGAGACAGTCCATTGCACTGAACATCCAAACATGGGGTGTTCTCAATTCCCCCCCATGTCCTTTATATGGATAACAGAACAGTTTATGGTATTACAGTTCTTTACCACATTTTTGCAAAAGGATTGGTTCAAGCTCCGTGCCCCCCACGGCTCTGCCCTCTTTTTTCCGCCGCCACCTTCCCTTCCATCCCGCCTGACTTACTTTTTACCTCTTCCTCCAACTTTAACTCCATGGTGAACAGCTTCTGTTGAAGGAAAAGCTCTTCTCCTTCAATGCTGCCAATTGCTTCACAGTTTCTTCAGTCTGAGAAAACTGAAAATCGTTTTTTTCCAGGCCTGCGGGGGACCCTGTGGAGTGGGGGGAGGGGAAGCGCCTCCCGGATTCTTGGGAGCCGCTCCGACGGTCTCGGCCTTGCAGCCCCCCATTGCTCTTTGGCTGCCTGCAGCTTTTGGGGAGGGGGGGGCCCGATGCGTGCCAGGGACCCCTTGTCCTGGCATTTGGGGGAGGGGAGCTCGGCCCGGCTCCCAAGGGCCGGGCCCAGAGCTGTCCCCCTCTCCCCACCCTTTCCCAGTCGCAGCTGGACTCAAAGAGGCCGTTCCTGCGCCTCCAGCAGGTTTAAATATGCAAAATCAGAGAAGCGCCATTGGATCGAGAGACTGCCAATTAATTTCAGCTCCAACCCACGACTCTCCTGTAACACTATGGTAGGGAGCACACACTTCATGGTGTAAATAGGAAGCCATCAATCTTCCTCATCTCTGTAAGAAACCTGCACCTGGAGCCTTTGAAAACACCAGTTAATGACAAAATCATTTTGACCTATGTTGTTTTCAGTTACTTCATCTCCTCCTGTGGCCTATTGTGAAATATATTGTGGCCTATGGGCAATGGAATACAGACTTTAGCCCATTCAGAATCCATTTTATGGATGTCCATTCTTGCAAGATAGGACTTCTAGACACAGAATTTCTCCTAGTTATATGTTCCTGTATGTAGGAAGCATCCTCTGAATGTAAGAGTAATTTGTTGTAGCAATGAGATGTACATTCTGATTTTTCTCTTATGTTAAATTACAGTATACAGTATTAAAAAACACAATTGTACTCATGTTCATCCAAATATCTGCTGGCTTTTTTCCTGAATTAAATAGTCATGTTATGCACAAAGAAAAAGCAATAAATACTTCTATGCTTCTGATGCATTATTTCAAAAGCCCTTTTTAAATTCTTGTTTATTTTTTTTTCCTTTTGAGATATAGCTGCAACTGAACTTGAACTTGCCCCATTATGGTGATTTTGTCTAAGGATACACACAACTTTTTTTATTTTTGATCATCAGGGATATGAAATGACACATCGTACTTTTGCAAAGTTTTAGTTCTTTCTCAGTGGCACTGAATATCAATCTAACTTAGAGCAAGACAATTTCAGCATTTCAAAAGTTCTTTCAGTCTTATTTTATAGAATTTTTCTCTGTTGCTGTTACATACTTGTTGATCTGGTTTTTCACCTCATGAGAAGACCAGAACAGTAGTTCATGCAGAAAAGTGTCTTGAAAGTATGTTTTGAAAGCTTGCCTCAGAAGTCATCCAAAATGGAAAGGAAGTTGTGCTAACTCCCCTATCAACAATAGTTGCTAGTACATTCAAAGTTTCTTATGCTGTTTTTAGCAGGGGGGACTGTGTTCAGTCAGCATCCCTGCTAATCAGATCCTTTTGTAGATTTAGGAGTTATTACACTTGTCCACAAGATGAAGGCAGACAATTATTGTTTGACGACCCCTTTAAAAATTGATTCTGTAAAAAAAAAAAAAAACAAAAACCAACAATTGTTCTCATATTTCTATATTTTCGGTGCTTCCAATAGAACATTTTGTCTTTAAGAAACAGCGGCCATTTTCAACATAATGCCATGCTAGTTTTTGTTGCACTTTGTATAGCACTTAATCTCAAACTGCATTCTCAAGAGAAGCTTTCTTTACTAGACAGCATTTATTAGACAAATTTAACATGTACTAGTCTTGTACAATCATTCAGTTCAAATCTTATTGGATGTGTTTTTCTAGTTCTTCATACAATATTCTAAAGAATAGATATAATAATGATAATTATACATGTAAATGTAAGTTTTTTGTTGCTATTCTTGAAATTCTTTCATAACTAATTAATCAAATAAAATAATTTTATAATTAAGTTCTTATATTTATAAAATTTATGTGAAGGATATTTTATTTCATATTATTTCTGTAAAACATTTGTCTTTATAAAGCTGTCCTTTTCAGTGGTTGAGTGACCAACTGAGATCATTTCCCAAATGAAAAGGATTTAAAGAGAATTTTAAAGGAGAAACGGAGGTTGTGAACTTTTGCCACAATGTATGCTGATTAAGAGTTTTTAATATGAAATCAAAGTGGGGCCTAATATAGAGTTTTGAAAGGTAAACATAATTTTTTTTTTACCTCACAGAATTGTTTCTCTCCTACCATATATCTTAGCATGTAGAATTATGAAAACAAACAAAATAAAGACAGTCTAAAACACAGCCTTGGGAAAGGGCATATGCTCAGTTACATCACTCTGGGAAACTTGAAGCATGAAAAACATTAGTTATATGTGCATATTTATTTAGTTTTAGTTACAACAGTGTACATGTATTAAAATTTGTATCCCAAGGTGATGAAATCTCACCATCAGTATTGATCTCAGAGAAAATAACCCTTTTTAATGTCTGGAGGTATCAATGGCATATAGGAACACTAAACTCTACATGGGAATATCACAGCATTCCATTGTCCTTTCCTAACTGAAAAGGAAAGCAAGGACAAGTATGTGGAAGTTGTTGAACATTTTACAGAAAAGAAAGAAAACAGTGAAAAATATGGAAAGAGCTCATATTCATCGCCAAGATACAGGAAAGTATCAGTATCATTTTACAAGACATTGTAAAGCCACTGTGGAATACTGTGCACAGTTCTGCAAAACCATGATCAAGAAGGATTCTAATCAAGCAAATGCAAATTCAATTTTTTAAGATTATTAGACCACATGTTTCTATTCGTTAAAAGAAATATAATAAAAGTTTCTGACTCCATTAATTTTTCAAAATAAAATGTTGAAATTAATGTAGTTTATTCCCTTTAAATACGTGAAGTGAAACAAGCAAAATAAACAAATATTTAAATTGAAGGACTAAAGTTGGGACAGAAAAAATATTCATACAAATTTGCTAGAAGATTTTTTGGCTGAAATTAAGACAAAATTTCTGCTAGTAGAGGATGAAATCTTCTAACACAGGTTTCCTAAAGATAGCAACTCATGAGATCTCTTATTCTCTATTTCACTCCTGCTTTTTCTTTTTTTTCTTCTTCTTTTCTTTCTTTCTTTCTTCCTTTCTTCCTTTCTTTCTTTCTTCCTTTCTTTCTTTCTTTCTTTTTTAACCTCTATTTCTTTCCAAAGACAAAAAATAAGTAAGGATTTGGGGGATTATGAGAAAATGTTTTTGACAACAAATGTGAAACTGGATTATTGTCATTTAAAAACAGATGGAAAACATGTCTAAATATACCCAGGAGGCTAGAAATCCCAAGAAAACAAACCCACAACATCTCAATAATACAAAATTCCAAACAGTATTTTAACAGTTTCTTCGTAGTATGCTCATAATGTATGTGATAAAAATAAATGATGTTACAAAGTTTATTCTTTTTTATCAATGCCCTTATTAATTTTATTTATATTTTCATTGTCTTTAATCCTTTTGAACATACTTCTCACAATGCTTCACATGTACCTAGATAAAAAAAACCACTTTCTGGAATAAGCTGTGATTTTCATTTATCTTAGTGTATTGGGGTGGTGTGGAAAGGTTCTGTAGCTGGAGGGGACTACAGGGGTGGCTTCTGTGAGGAGCTACCAGAAGGTTCCTCTATGTCCAGCAGAGCCAGAGCCAGATGGCTCCAGGATGGACCCACGCTGGTCAAGGCTGAGCCCAGCAGTGATGGTAGTAACACCTCTGCAGCAACTCGTTTGAGAAGGAAAAATCTTATTCCGCAGGAAACTCTTTCAGTAGTGACAGAGCGTTGCAAAGCTGTTTCTGCAGCAGCTGCAGCATAATGTAGTATTAAGGCATTTCCCAGCCCATGGGCTTTGATTGTCCAGCAACAGATATCTGCAGTTTAAAACGTGATAATAGGGAATGTTGTCGGCTGTAGGTACAGAACATCATTTAAGTTAACTCAAAGATGATATAGGCACTGATATTATCTAACAAGGAAAAATATTGCACATATCATAACATACATTTTAATCTATTACATACAGTGATTTCAAGCAGCACTAGTTGACATCATTAAACTTCCTTCATGTGCTTGTCATTCCAGTTTCCATAGAAACTGGTATTGCAAAACAAAATGGAGAAATAGGATTGAGAAACATGGAAAAAACATAATTAGAAAAAATATAATTAAAATGAGCAAGTTGCAGTTTACCAACATTAGAGCCTCAACACAGTGAGCAATCTGTGTGTAGAAATCCTGTCAAAATTAATGGCAGTTGTGACAGACACAGCTGCATCAACTGCTTTGTTGCAAGTGATGTTAGATTATTTATGGTACCAGAGTAAATTCAACTGTTGTTTTAGTACAGTGTCATAACAGAGGGTTTTGTTTGTTTGTTTTCCTTAGGAAGGAAGGAGAGAGATTATATCCTGGGGAACAGAAAATACCTTTGAGTTTTTTACAGTCAGCGCCTCTCATATTTCTACCCTGTTTCTGAATGAATCGACTTTACATGGAAAATATTATACTGATTTTTCTTCCTAGTTAATATTCTGTACTTTTATCCCTATAATACACTTCCTTTAAAATACTTCCTTGTTGTTTCACTTCATTTATTTGGTATAATAGAAATAAAACGTCTATTTAGTATATGTTACAATGAAGAAATAGCTCCCAGCTTTACAATAAAACCAGAGGTGTTTATTATGTAATGGTAGCCCTTTGTATCACTGGAACTTGCACTAAAAATGTCAATGGTTTATTTATTAGAATCTGATATTATCAGCCATATATTACTTGCAACCTGAAAATACTTCCACAGCCTCAACCAGTTATGACCTGAAATCTGTGTTAGAATAATAGAGAGCTATTGGGACGAAAGATTCTATTTTCTGATGGCTTCACTGTGCATGTTTAAATTCTGTATATCTTACATCCACAATACACCAGATAATTTCATTTGTCTTCAACCTATAAGAAAAAAAAAAGTATTGATTTTTAAGTTGTGAAGAGAAATGCAAAACACTTTAAAAATATCAAATGGTATGCTTGCCATTTCTTACCAAAATGGGATCTTATATACAAGAATCTCTCTGCAGATATTAATTCTTATATCTTCCTTGGCACTGGAACATGAGTTTTGGTTTGCAAATGAATAAATAAACCCCTGTGTTTAAGTCCCAGGTGATTTGTTGAAAGATGAGCAGTGTCTTAACTACAAAAACCCCTGAATGCAAATCATGACCATTAGGACCATAATGTTCTTCACCTGACCTATAATTTAAAATTTTGACCAATATGGACCATACTTAATATTTGTTACAGTCAATGTTACAGTCAAATGAATTATCTTGTGGGAAATTATTTGAGGCATATTTTTTCTCCCAGATCTTTTAGAAGAAGGCAGTGCTGATTTACAGCGTACTAAGGATATGGTGTAATAAGAAAGGATTATATTGTAGTTGTTCTGTGCAGCGGTCATTGCAGAACAAAGGAAATATGTAAGACTTAACATGTAGAGTAACTCTGCAAGTATGACAGACAGACAGGTGTTATAACTGAGAATCTCTTGAGTGCAACATTATTTTCAACAAGGCCCATATTGAACAGTCTACATGTAAATAACCTAAAAATTTATTCCAGCAGATATAGAAAGAATATTTAGGAGCTGTTTGGCCTTTTTGCTTGTCTTTTTGTTTCCTCCCAGGACTCCAATGCATGACAATAGTCAGTTAATGTTTACTTTCCTCCTGATTAAGAAAGTTAAGAGATTGCCTATTTACTGCCATTTTTTACTGCCAGTTTGTAATGTTTTTCACTGGAACTGTTTTTACAAATGACAACCTATGAAGAATTCTATAAATTGGCCAGTTTGGTGTTTATTTTTTTTTTAATTCTACAGTGGTAACATATAAATTTAGTATGTGATATCTCAACCCACCAAAGTTGAAGAAATATAAGATCAGTGAAAAGAGTGATAATTTAACATGAAATTCTCATCTAGAAATGCATTCTGTATGTCTATATTTTTATTATCCTGTAAACTTTTAAAATATTATCACTATGGTCTGGGTAATAGGTTCTAGTCCACATCAAAATGTTCAATATATAGAAAAGATTCTGTTAATGAAAGGATATCCTTTTAGGAGAGAACTGCTGACCTGTTAATACAGTAGTATTCAGTGTAGAAGCATCATACAACGACCTAAAAATCCAAAATTTGTGTCCAAGGAATAACATTGAGTTATGCTTTATGGACTTGTTTCAGGTCAACTTGATTAAAAAAAAAAAACACAAGCAAAAACAACCCTTATGGAAATTGTATGCTTTAAATTATTTTCTTATGTATGTGCCTTTAATTAGGATTGAAATCAAGAATGTTAAAAATGTAACCAAAATTCTTATAATCTACCTTTTTGGATTACATGATTCAGTTAATTAAAAAACTTCTTTTTAAAGTTACACCATTCACACACAAGTTAGGTAAAAGCTTTTTATTCTATGAAGATACTATTATTTTAATCTCTTCACCAAAGTTCACATTCAAAAGAAAGATGAATCAAGTGACACTAGAAAATGAGCCACCACTTCTTTTCTTTTCTGAGTGTAGTACCTTGTACGTGATTCCAAGATGAGATCTAATAAAGGAACTACTAAAGCTGTAAGGAATCTTCACACAGGTTAATAAATCCACGCATACCCAGTCTTTCTGTCCCAGGAAGTAGTTAAGACAGGAGCCACTGATTATTAATGAGCTATTTTGTAGACTTCTAAAAAGTATTAAATTAGTGTAAGGTCTGAACCTCGGACCTGGAGACACATGCATTGTAGATTCATTTTTTTTTCCTTTTTTGACATCAAGAAATGTTGTAATCATTCTTTTTTCCCCTCCTAATTAAATAATGCTTGTGAGAAAACGAATTTCTATGTTTTATGTGTGAGCAGAAAGTTCCAGTTAAGAAAAAAGGACTAGATGCCCTGCAGAAGTATATGACAGCTAATTGTTTAAATATTATCTGTCACAAGTAATTGATTTAACAAGCTCATGTGTATATATTGATTCCAATTTCACAGGTAAAAATATCTTCACTGTTGTAGTCCAATTTATTAATCAATGTCAATTATTTGTAAATTATTGCTACTTGGTTTCAGAACAAACCTTTTAAAAATAACATTAATTTTTGATGGAGTTTTAGGAGTGATTTTCTTATCAGTGGTTGCAACAATATTTTTATTTTAATACTAGTAATAGAGTTCATAAGTGCAACTATAGCACTGGTTAGGAAAGGGACATTTAGTCATACTAAAGGATATACGCATTGAAAACCTGTCAGTTATAGAAAAAATCAGTTGTCCTCCATCACATATATTTATTTTTAACTCTTGTCCTGCACAGTGTACTCAAGCAGGATGAATTTATACTGAGAAACTATGAAAGTGAAAAGGAAATAAATCAAAGTAACAGCAGAGTACTAAGAGGCAGATGCATGCATCTTAAATAGCCAATATAGTTCTAGGTATTTCAATAATTTATAAAAAAAAATTAATTTTGCTACTAAATTGACCTGCATAAAGATGCAGCAAAATAATTCTGCCTACACAGTATATGTGCAGGTAAGAACGATATGAAGGATAAAACCTTCATTATTGTTTATGCTGAGCCAGAGATCTGCTTGTGCAGAAGATTTGATCTTTTGTTGCCAGTTTTGTTTGTCTTATAATTACTAGAATTCTTATTAGAAAAATGACACTTCTTACTAGAACTACTAGAATTCTTAAAAAAAAAAAATCATATGGCAAATGTATGTAGTCAGAGAGCAACTTCATTAAAAAAATCTGTGAAAGGCTACTAATTTTTAAGAAAGAACATATCACAGAGGTGTTTTTATTTTTCAGAAAAGTTTTGTGAGCATAATCTTGCTCGAAATAAACCAGCATTATTTAAACAGAAACTGCATTAAATAACTGAATTCAGTGAGAGTCACTTGCAGAGCATACTGATGTTTGTGATGATCAATATGTTAAATATTAATTAAGTTGTTTTGCAAGAACCCAAAGAAAGACCAAAACAACAGATTGATAGCACTGGGTACACTAAAGGAATGTGCTATAACAAGAGAACAAGGAAAATGTTTTTCATTTTCCATGTCTTATTTGGTGTACACACACACACACACACATATATATACAAATTAGAATTTTATAGAAATATATAGAAAATGGAAAAATAGAAAAATGGATATGTGGTTCACAATCACATCCAAGTTCAGTTGTTTGGGAACTTAAATGTTGTGAAGAAGTAAAAGTGGCATAATATATATCAATACATAAATAGGTAAATTCAACCATGTGCATCCATGTGTGCATGTTGATATGTCTACACATACATCTCATTAGTATTTGTATAAACACACAGCCCCATGACCCTCTATTACTGCAGAGTTTAAACGTGATAGAAGTGTTGAACCATCGAATCTTGCTGAACCTTTGTTTGTTCAGTAAAGCATCTTAAATTTGTTTTTCAATATTCGTGAAGAAAAAAAATTTTGTAAAGTAGAGGGAGAAAAAAAATTATTCCCAGTACTCAGATGTAGGTGGAATCAGTTTTCAGGCAATAGCTTGAAAAACAGTTTTTGCAAAACACAACTTTATGCATTTTTGAATGTTTGGATTCCAGCACTGAAATGGTAGGGGAAAACTAAAAATTCATGTGCAAATGTTCCTAGGGAGGTCATCAAATTTCAAGGAGAATAGGATCGTTTATTTAGTCAGCTTAGTGGAAAATAAAAGTTTTAAAAAACGCCAAACAAACATAATAATGAAAATCTCTCCTAGAAACATAACAGAATAGTAGTTAAGAAGAGTTTAAGAAGAACATAGAACCTCAACTTTTACCCCATACATAAAAAAAAAATAAAGCTGAATAAATGAATAAAGCTAAATGTTCCTCAGTTGTTATGTTTTCAATTTCTCTACCCAATATTTCTCAATTTCCCCTTATCACCTTGTGAGAGGACTTCTTGAACAACTGGCTTTTACTCTGCATTATATGTAGATGAGGTATGAGTAATTCAGGGCCTCAAGGGTACAAACAGTTTCGCCCTCCTGTCACTTGCCGCTGTTTCAAAATGTCAGTGGGAATCTGCCCAGATCTGATACAATGTGCTATTGAGTCTCAAAGAATCAGAATTTGATATTCTATTAGGAATAATCTTGGAACTATCTGAAGGTAATAGATGCTCTTATAAAATGCCTGTGGGGCTTTGTCTCCTTCTCTCCATCTACTTGACTCCAGTTCCTAAATCCGTTCTTGTTTCCGTTGCTTAACATTTTAAGAAAATGTGTAAACATTTCCTACCACTGTTTTTAGGCTTTTATTACCTATATCTTTATTTCATTCTGCTTTCTGGTCTCCCTTCTCTGAAAGATTTTCTGACTCTCCTGGAATTATATCTTCATGGTATCTCAGTCACATTCAGGGGAAATTGGGATCTCCTTTGATGTTACATTAATTCTAAGGTTACCATTTTATACTTGAATTTGCCTCCACTTGCTTGATCATCATCTCAGATTCTTGCCTCTTGAATTTTGGCAGTCTTCAAATCCAAAGTCACCTCTAATCAGAAATCTCCAAGAAAACTAGCTATATGTTCAACAAAGCAGATTGTATTTTAGAATTCAGAGCTTGCTCTCTAGAATAAAGAAGTCAAATCCTAAAATAATAGAATTTAAAAAGCATACTCATTCCTGGGCTGGGGGAGGAGGAACAAAACAAATAGAACAAAACAAATAGAAAAAACCAAAAGCAATAGTTAAGAACTATCTGTCTTTACCTCAGGTGAATAGACATTTGAAACATCATTGGTCAATTTTATAAACAAAAAGAAGAAAAGTTGCTTCGTTTTTATGTATATGTAAATATAGAAAAAGGTTCAAATTATTTAATACACATTTACAATTTCTAGGTATTAACATGTATATATGTGTATATGTAACATGTATATATCACATGCATGTATATATATATATATATGCACGTGTATATACGTGTATATATAGCATACGTAAGATTCTAGTTTGTGAAAACAACCCTAGGAATCCTTCATCAAATTTTACATAGCCTAACTATGAGGTCAGAATTGAAAATGGAGATATAAGTATGAGCAATATCTGCTCACAGTCACACATCAAACTGCTCCTAAGAACAATAGTCATAGCTTCTGAGTCTTATGATGTATGCAACACCAAGTGACATCACAAGAAAAAAGTTACTGAGATTGTCAAAACTGAAGCTGGAATCACTCAACTTCTATAAATTATGAAAAGGAAGATAACTTTATTTATGGCCATGGAACCCAGAAAAAAGTTCCCTGCTTCCTATATACTTCATGTTGACCAACAAAGACTATTAATTCAGCAAAATACAACTTTATACATTTCAAACCTAAGTAAATAAAACTTCCAAATGAAAAGTCATTTATCAACAAAGTTTGTTCTGTTTTTAATACCTTTCAAAAATCAATGAAATTTAATTACTGTGAAAACCACAGTGAATAAACATTTTAGCTCTATGTATCCATGCATAATATACATTCCTATAGAGTCATGCCTGCATATTGAATCACAGGTACAGATGAGTAAAACCTCTCAAAAAATCACAAGTAGTTCCATTATTTAAAATGTCATAGATTTTATATGTAAGAGTTGGAAATTTTAATTTTAAATTTAAGTTATTGTAAAAGTTAAGAAAAGGTAAGAAGAGTGAGGTGTTGATGGTCTGATGGCCTCATACTCAAAACTGCACAAAAAGTCTCATGCTTTATCATAAGAAAGAGTTCTAAGTGGGGAGAGGCACGCCTCACTGCTGTTATATATGTGTCCTTGTAAGAACCAACTCCTTCCACAAGAATAGCATCTGAATGTTACTGCGATTATATAAGATAAGCATATGGTTCATTCAGTATAGCTCCATAGTTGTAGGAGTTCAGTGGTTTTTTATACAAAAGATGACGTTCCATCTAGAAACTAATAACTTGGCATTTTCGCTTAAAGAATGTTTAGGTCAAAATTTCTGTAGCTTCGATATTTTAAAGATAAATATATGTTTATATATATATATTGACATTAGTTTTTAGTTTGATTGGACCTAGGCAAAGTTAAATAAATTTGACTTTGATCAATTCCCTTTTGATAAATTACAAATTAATTTACAAATAGTTATACTTAATGCCCGATCTTAGACTCCTTTTGGTGTCTCTGTTGGAAAGCAAGTCTCTGTAGATGCGATACCAGAAGAGTACAGGCCAATGTAAAGGGAAAGTATAATTGTTTAAATTGTCATGTAGGTTTTTCTCAGATAGGCATTTCTAAAAGGTAACAACTTCTGAAGGATATTCTTAAACTATTCTACTACTGCTGCCTATATATATTTTCCAAAGCGACTTTCATTTATTGTGGTATTCTATAGTCATCTATGGTCATAGTTCACATATTTGCCAGCCAATGCTCTGTCACACGCAATAATAATAGTACTGTTACATTATTGCTCTACTGATGTAGCTTGTAGACAGCTAGGTCACACTTTCATGATTAATTGTTTTGTTAAGAGATTCACAGATCAGATAAAGAAGATCTAATAAAGCAGTGGTACTACAATTCAGGCTATAGCGTAAGGTTTAAATAGAAAGTTTGGGAGAAAGTATCCAATAATTTTCCTTATGAAGGATATTGCCTTTGTGCAATTTATCCAAAAGATGAAATTTTGTGTTATTCTTGAAACATAAGGAACACTTGGATCATGTCATCCTGAAGTGTGGAAATGTCTATGGGTAAAAAGCCTTCAGGCCAGATAGCAGCTGTTGCCTCAAGGAAGGGGCCAGTTAGTTGCTTAAATGAAATCCTTGTTTTTCTTCCTTTATAAATTTCTTCACTATCCTGTGCTTTCATCTAAGTCTAAGCCTAACTGGACAATCAATAAGTGATTTCTTTTTTTTAACTTATTTTAAAATTTCATTGCAGTTAGGAAAATTACTCATTAAAATATACCGTAAGATAACTGACCATCTACTCCGATACTTTGTATTATATCTCTGTATTTTCCTGAGGAAAACAGGTTCTGTGTATTGCAGTCCTGCTTGTGACATGAGTCCTCTAAGTGATAAAGTGCTATGTATCAAACAAGTAAATGAACATTTAAACTGAATAACTTCTCAAAATTTCCTATTTAAAAATAAAATTTAGAGCTAGTTTAGATATTTTTTTTTCTATCACTAGCCATATGAAACAAAATCTATTTTCAAAACACTTTTTCTGGATTGCTACCCCTTAAATGGGGAGATGCTTTGTACTTTGTCAACAAGTAGAAAGTTATTCTGAAGGATGATTAGAAAATTACTACAAATAGAGATGTCAAATTTTGTTTCAGTTAATAACACGCACTATGTTTCTTTCTTCACAGTTTTCAAAAAGCACATTTCCCCTTTTTTATATCCAGCTAGCCCATTATTCTTAGGTATTAAACTGTGTACTGAAACCTTCTGAAGGACTAGTATAAGTGCTTGCTTTCTCAAATGTGAAGTACAGAAAATTCAGAAACAGCAGATACAATAAAATTCAATCTGACATAGTATAATTAAATTTGTTCTAATTAGATTGACAATATAATTTTATTACCATTTGGGAAGAATAAGTGTTGCAAGCAGAGATCAGTAAAGACACCGAAAATTGTGAGACCGTAATTTTTTTTGAAGGGTAATGGTAATGTTACATCCCTATTTCAAGCAGCAGCACTAATTAGGAATTAACTGGGAGCTTATGCATTACCTGGTTTTGCTTCTCAAGTCTTACTTTTTTCCAAATGTCATGAAGATATGATTGCTTTTATTTTTTAATCAAACTCAGCTAGGATATAGTCAGTATGTGTCAGTAGTGTTTACCATGACATAATGCTGTGAGACTATTTTTCTTTACTGCCTTTGAGTACTCAAGCTTCCTTCTACACCCTATACAAAGCCTGAGTGGGTTCTCAGTTAAAATCACTCCTTCTGATTTTTTTTTTTTTTTTTTTTTTTTTTTTTTCAACAAACCCCATTTTTTTTTTTTTTTGTCTAATAGCACCCATATTGCATTTGGAAGAAAGTGGAACTCTGTAGAACATAGGGGAGACCTCACTGCAGCTACAACTTCCTCCTGAGGGCAGGAGGGGGGGCAGACAGTGATCTCTTCTTTCTGGTGACCAGCGACAGCACCCCAGGGAATGACCTGAAGCTGAGTCAGGAGATGTTTAGGCTGGATATTAGAAAAAGTTTCTTCACCCAGAGGGTGGTTGGGCACTGGCACAGGCTCCCCAGGAAATGGTCACAGCACCAGCTTGCCAGAGTTCAAGAAGTGAATCTTGGGGATGGTGCTGTGTGGGGCCAGGACTTGAAGGTGATGATCCTTGTGTGTCCCTTCCTACTTGGCATATTCTGTGATTACAGCTTTTACTTGGGAAAGATATCCTAAGTTTCAGCCTTTTTCTCAAGGACAAATTAGTCTAAGAACCACTAATGCTTATGACCAAGTTCAAAATTTATTCATTATGGTTATGTCCTCACTCACAGTTTTGGAAAAAAAGGTGGGGGGAGACTTAAAATAGATGTAATTTTAAAAATATTTTTGTGACACTGAAATTCTTTAAAAGACTCTTAACTGGCAGTATTTTTTTTTTTTTTTGTATTTGAAGACAAGCCAAGATTTTCTAGTGAAAGGACACAGAGAATTGAATCTATCTGGGCACAGAACCAAAGTATACTTAAATTATATTACATTATTAAACCTTTATTTCCTGAGATTTGTGTGCTGTAAGTTTTGTCGGAGGTAAAAGTTGCATTGAAGTTCTGCCTTCACTTGGATTTCCCATAAAAGATGACCACTCTGTCTATTGCTTTTAAAAGTATCATCTCCTGAGGCTATATCAGGAGCTATAAAATGATAAGATTTTATGATATATGGACACAAAGTTCCTCTGGATTCTTTTACAAACACAATTTTGTTAACAAAAAGCAGATGTGCCACAACAAATACACCTGCCAAATGCTGGAACCATTCAGCATTGCTTAAAATAACTGCTTAGTCCCTGAGCAATCTGGCGCGTGCCTCCTGCTGTGCTCTTTTGAATTTTCAGTTTAACTTGTCTTGTTTCTGACCATATGTGATGCACTCCCTCCTTTCTGCTCAGTGTGCTGGCATGCTGCTGTGACTTCTCACAGGAAAAGCTGTGGAAGCTGCAGGACACATTTAAGCCCTTGAATGAATTTTTCTAGTAATGATGTATGGGTGCCAATATTTTCTCCTGCCCTTTTTAATAAGAAGTCTCCTGTTTGGACTCACTGCTGATTTTGCTTTTAGCTGTGGATTCCCCGGAGAGCATGGGGTCAACATCCTGTTCTTTGTATTCTCGCTCTCCACAGACATGCTTTCTGCAGATTCACAGCAGTAATGATTTTACCTTCTTTCTTATTCTTAGTGTAAAGTTCAATGCAAGTGAATTATGGCATTCAAATACAGGTCTTTCTCTGGTTTGATGAGGGAATTTCCTAGAGTATTCATCACAGAATTTATTCTAGAAGAACCCAGCAGGAGAAAAAAATAATGATAAAAAAGAAGTCTTCAGCCCATTAGGGTCACAATTAAAAATTCAAATCCCTGGGGGAGGAAGGACAGGAGAAAATCAAGTATCTTTTACTGGTTTGATAAATTGAACAGAACAAATTTGCAGTTGTTTTAACATGGGGACATCCATTAAATCTAGATTCCTGGGGTGAGAGATTTGGGAGCAGAAATTGCCAGGAAATTCTGATTTACATTTGCTATAGGATACTCCCCTCCATAACCCTGGTATACCAGACCATGTCTGCTTAGTTGAAGAATCCTCCTCTGACTCCTGAGTACTCCTAAACCTACATAAGTGACACTTCAGTAGAGTAGCTTCATAGTCTCCAAAACCAGGGAGAAACAGTATTACTTATGTCTCATAGACTCTTAATCATTAGAAGAGATATGCAAATAAAAGAGATTATTTTCTTACATTAAACTAGAAATAAATATTTTTTATTATATATAGATTTTATATGCATAATTATATATTATTTATAAGTAATATTGATTTAATAGAAAAAGTAAAGGGATAAGTTACTTCAATGCTAGGTTAAACTTTTCAGTTTTCCTTTTCTGTTTCTGTCTCTCAGCTATGTTAGCAAGCTGACACTTTAGAATGTTTTTATAGAGTTAATTAAAAAAAAAAAAAAATAAGGGGCCAGAAACTGTTCTC
The DNA here is from genome assembly GCA_013397915.1 of Daphoenositta chrysoptera. Lineage (NCBI taxonomy): Eukaryota > Metazoa > Chordata > Aves > Passeriformes > Daphoenositta > Daphoenositta chrysoptera. The sequence goes on along the minus strand of VZRO01001744.1, from coordinate 1,176,535 downwards.
TGGCACTGAGGTAAAAGGGCCCTGACTATATCACAGATGTGCTCACAGGGCTAGCTAGATCTTTAGAGGTTTATTTGAAAGACAACTAAATAGAGAAATCCCAGAGACGAATGGAGTAAGCTAATAAGTAAGTACTGACATTGACTGCCGGTCCAGTGCTCTTTTTGACCTTCCTGTATTTTACAGTTCATACATTTCCTGGCCTGAGGTTTTAGATACTAATGAAATCTTCATTTAAAAAAAAAAAAAAATTTGTAGTGCATGAAATAATTTTCTTAGAGTTCTCTTACCCAGAAGGCTAAAGATAGGATAAAGCAGAATAGCTATCAGTTATCTCAATTTACAGTAAATTCACCAAATTTTTGTTGAATTCTTTCCAGTTAAGATCTTCCTCTCTGTTCGTTGAAACTTTGTACTAGGACATTGATAAGCAGAAAATGTAGTCACTTTCTTCTCCCTTCCTTCATCAAATTTCTGCCACTTTACTTTCCATATTGCTTATTTTAAAGGTTAATCTTTATATAAGCATCTTAGAATTGTAGGACTTAACAAGCTGCAAAATTTCTTATTAAACTCAGGCTCGGTATACCAGATGGTGAAATAAAGACTTGGAATGTCTAGAATAAGTAACACAGAGCCTGTAAGTGCTGTGAGTTTTAGGAAGCCCTTTTTTGGGTATCTTGTTGAAGGTAGTTGTCATGCTATACAGACAGTATCATTTTTTTAAAACAGGATGGAGTGTCTAATGGCATAATTTGGTTCTTCAGCTGTGCAATGACATTTAATCAGCAGTGCTTCCCATAATAATCTCATAGAACTGCACATCTTAAATGTAATTACTAATTTAAAATGCACTACTGATGTAAAATATACAGGATAGTTTAATTAGTCGATGTAGTGTGACCACAGATAGCTGCAGATTTCTGTTTTCTAGTACATCTCTGCATTCTTCAGATTCATGCTTGGATTCTGAAATGGTTATAGGTGGTTGTACAGGAAGTGAAATGAGTATCACATAAAGCATTTTCTGGTGTCTTATTCAGAATGTTATCTGAATGATTTTTACTTTGATCCAAACAGGTACCAAAAGGAGTTAGTGGATGGATCACGCTGGAAACTCACATAATTTTGTTTCCTTACAAAATGTCTGCATTTGCCTTAATATTCTACGTTACTAAATAAAAATTATAATAGTTTGTGAGAAAATGCATGGTCACAGAGCTTAGACTCAGTCTAAGAGTACCATCTTTAAAAATGGCAAACATAGTGAAAGTTGCAATTTCTCTTAACTTCTACTTGCTTGCAACTTGGTCTTTTTCAGTGAAAGTCTATGAATAGATTTTAGTAAAAAAAGTAGTGGATTATAAGGTCACTTATCTGCAATAAGTGTACTGATAAGGACAGTCACATGTCAAGGAATATTATTTCAAAGGCTTCTATTTCCCAGGGAAATTTTGTTTAAATGCATGCCCAGGCCAGGATCGACACTGATTATTTTTGTGTGGTTAACAATGTAGATGTGTATCTGCTTGCAGAGTAAGTTGGTGTGTTGTGTGTGTGCTTTTTAATTATCATTCTAAATCAATAGAAAGCAGACAATCACTTTCTAATGCCAAGTATCATCTTACAGAGTTGGGCAAAAAAAGAAATCTGATTTGTTATACACAGTAAAATCCATAACTAAACACTCTGGAATATGTTACTGGGTTTATTGCTGAATGACAAAAATAATTCTTGGATGGATGCCTAATAGAAACAGTGATTGCTTGGAAGGAATTTCCTTTCAGATACATTAAACTGTGCAAGAATTGATTTTAGGATGCTGTTGATTAACAGAATAGTTCTAGCTCTGGTGGTAGGGATTGCTCTGAGGAAAGATTATTTTTTTAATGCTTTCTTGAACAACTCATACTAAAACTTAAGGTTGTCCATTTTGTTTCAGCATTAAAACAACTTTAAAGACCTCAGAACTCTGTGGCATCTTATTCAATGAAATCATTCTGAGCAATTTCACACTTCTACTTAATTGAAGTATTGAAACTTATGCTTTGATATGAAATGATCAGCTATCTGTGGTGAAATATTCTGAGTTGTAGAACATGTAGAGTTGTTCCCACCTACTTTTAATTGTAAGGTAAATGAAATTCTAAGTATCCATGAAAAGCATTTTCTAACTATCATTTAGTTTGGTTATTACTGCATTGAATAAATATTTGTAAACCTGAGGCTTTCAAGGCAATGTACCTTCTATGAAAATCGGGCTTAATACTCCTATAAAGGGCACGGTTCTGATATACAAAAAAATAGGAGGCTAAATAATCAAACTTATCACGCCAATTGGTTGATAATTCCAACTTTCAAAAAAGAGTTAATCATAAGATATAAACGATTAAGAATTACAAGAAAAAAACTACAACATAAACAGCTGGCAGCACCCAAGCTGTGCAGTGCAGTTGACATGCTGGAGGTGGAGTGGCTTCAAACTGAAGGACAGTAGGTTTGTATCTGATATAATGAAATTCTTTACTGTGAGGTTGGTGAGGCACGGGAATGGATTGCCCAGAGGAGTTGTTGGTGGCCCATCCCTGGAAGTGTTCAAGTCCAGGTTGTATTCGTCTTTGAGCAACCTGGCTTAGTGGAAAATGTACCTACCCATGGCAGCGAGGTTGGAATTAATGATCTATAGGGTCCTTTCCAACCCAAACATTTCTGCAGTTCTGTGAATTGGGTTTTTCATGTTTTTGAAGCAAGCATGAATGGAAAATATTTATATAGCATACAAAGCCTGTTTCAAGACATTCCTTATGGGAACAGACCTAGGGGAAGAAGGAGAACTTTTCAACTTTCTGCGACAAAGAGTTGTTTACTAGATAGTTGAACACAGAAAATGCTTCCTAACTGAGTAGCTACGGTACCATCCATAGCAGGAAAACAACCTTTATCCTAATTAGGAAGATGGGACAAATTAAGATGACATTAATGTCTTGGACTTAAGAATAAAATAGAATGGTCTAGAGAGTCCAAATATTTTGTGTAGTTTGCCCATAATTATCATCATATGCTGCCAAAAAAAGGTCACCAAAAAGTCTTAAATGCTGATTTCTTTCTTCTGCAAAAGAAACACAGCTGTATGAGAGAAAGAGAGCTTTCAGATGTATCCTCTGTGGAAGTTAGGCTTAAATTTTCTTTTATTTTAAATATATATTTTAGGTGTCAGAAATAACAGTTACTTTTCCACTTCACTTAACTGGACATATGTATAGCATGATTTTCTTTTATCTGCCCAGTGGTCTACTTAAAATTTATATGTTCTAGATATCTGGGACACTACAAAAGAGCTGAAGCTCTCAGCAAGTCTTCATTTTAATCGAAACATTGGTTGACTGAGTCTACCACTCAGCTGTATGGCACAAGAGGAGGATAAACTTACAGGGTCAAGGGAAGAAGAAAATGCTTTCCAGTGACTGTGAGAGATATCAGTGAATCTCAGTTGTAAAATAAGGAACCAAGAATAAAAATTTAAACCTTGAGAAGTACAGTAGAGACATGTTATTAGACATGTATATTTATTCCTTCAAGGTTTTTGCATGCAGGGTTTATTTCAATTTTTATTACTTAAGATATATGAACGTTATTATAATAAGAAATTATGTTATTTTTAGAGTCATCGACAGAAATATGTAAGGAAAATATTGTAAATGTCAGTGTGGCTTTTAGAAGAAGATAACGCGAATTTTTTTCAATTTTGAATTTTTTTTTTTTTTTTAATAGAGGCTGGACAAGGAGAACAAGAAATGCTATATGTCTAAGAAGCATTAGCTCTTTCCTCCTGGTTGTTCTACACATCTGCACATTTCAGGTTTATAAGCAGGGAGATGAAAATGAACACCAGTTAAAAGTTTGGGGGATAACTGTTTTAAAATTTTTGTTTGTTTGTTTTAATTTTCTTTCACTGACTGTATATTGACATCTACATCATCCTAAAAGGATATATATAAAATATTATCTAAATGTCTTTGAATTATTCAGGGCAGTGAAACAGTCTTATTTCAGATTTGTTTGTGTCCTTTATACACTTCAGAGTCAGGTATCTGTAACTTTTTGAGGAGATGTATTTCACAGATTGTTAATTATGCAATGCAGTTTGAAGAACTGATGCAGTGAGAACGGATTGAGCTCCTTTTCTGCAAAAATCTAAACACCCTTGGGGTGTTCCATGGAATTAATTTCAAATTGAATCTTGGAAGTAAATGAGATAAGTTCTCTACTTCTCTAGGTTATCAGAAAACTATTAACAAACTTTAGTTTTGTTAAAAGAAATAATAATGGAGCTCCATTTCCACAACATTAATTTTTCAAATCTGGTTATATCATTGGATTATAAGAGCATGTAGAATTTCTTCACCTACCCTATTCAGAACTCATCACAATGGTACACTTTAAAACAAGAAACCTGTGGGAATAAGCTTTTATACTCTTGTGATTGGATGAGGAATTAGAAATTTGTCTTTGTAACTTTGTATTCAAACTCAGTGTAGTCGATCTGTAGCAAGTCGGTGTGCTGAACACTGGGGAGACATACTACAATTGAAAGTCTAACACTGCAGACAGAAAATTTTAGCTCTAAAATCTAATTTTTGCTGAATACCTTAATGTTTTCTCATTCTCTTGCTAGGTCTACAGGTAACATTATTTTACTTAAATAATATAATTAATTTCTGTTTATGTTTATGTTTATTTATGTTTATGTTTTATGTTTATGAACTTAAGTTCTTGTGATTTCTGTTGTCACAAGTATAAATTAATTGCAAAGCATTTTGTTACCATCGGACAATGGATACCATAGACAAAAATGCATAGTGCCTTTCTGCTATTTTTCAAGTATTGTCTACAAAAAGGTAGCTAAAGACTTTGACTGTAGAGGACCTGTCTGTGCTGTACTATCTAAGCTCAAAGTCTTTTGCATATCTGTATGTATACACTAACTTCAGAGGTGAGGGGAGAAAAAATCCTCAGCTAAGCTTTAAATTCATGTTTATGTCTCTGTTCCTTAATATGGCCTTCCTAAAATCATATAAAAACATTTATATGATCAGGGAGTGGAAGTAAATGTCTTTAATTATGGGTTACTGGATAATTAGTCCACTCCTGGGAGTACTAAAACTCTGCATAGCCATATCAGAAAGCCTATGAAAGTTTTTGAATGAGGCTGATTACTGTAATACAGATTTGGGCTAGACTGAGTTTATTCCTGCAATGTTAAATAGTATATTCTTTGAGAATTTAAAATATTTTAACATCAACCGTTTGTAATTTTGAGGTGCCACTGCAGAATCTAAGTTCAGAAATATAAGATCTGGTAATCCAACATTCACAGCTCCACTTGCTGCCTCTGTACACGTAAGCAAGACTTTCAGCAAAATGAACCCTGCCTGCACAGCAGGATGAGATTAGGTTATTGCAACCGAGGGAAAACAAACATCCAAGCAGGTGTTCATGTCTCTGAATGTTATTAATATTTTATGTAACACCTCCATTTAAATATTAAAGAAGATAGACTCTGGCACTTGTGGAATTTTAGGTATGGGTTTCTTAGAACAGTTTATCTTTCTCTCCAGCATTTGAATATAATGAATCAACAATAGTAGTCTGAGCTGCATACTCTTTGCAGTTTCAACAAAAATATTAACTAAGAATATGGCTTGTATAGGTAAACTAAGAGTTCATATCATCATGCAGTTTTAGAAGAGATTTCATAAATGAGATAATCTTGATTTTAAAAATGTGGAGTAAACAGATAAAATATGTTCAGATTCTATTTCTCCCTGTAGAAACACATCCTGTGTTTCTCCTCTGAAGTATTACTGCCAGTGTCATCAGACTAGCAACATCTGAAAGAAACATGGCAGAGCTAATATATGTTAGTCTTATTCCCTAATATCTATGGTTACAATCTTGCAGCTTTTCAAAGATGTTTTTGATATTAACTAATAATTTTGTCATACTTCCCATTGGTTATTAATAAAAATAATAAAAAAACTTTAGATTTTGTGAACATTGCAAAAAATCTCCAGAAATATTGATGAAGGAAAACAAGAAATAGTGTCACCTAATAAATTCTTGCCCCTGGGAGTTAGGGATTCAAAAAAGATTGTGCTTCTGTAACCTAAAATATAGACTAGGAAAAAAAAAAAAAAATGTGTTTGAGATACAAGAACTTCTTGTTTTACTTATCTGTAACTACACCATGCATTTTAATAAGCTGTAAGAGTATGCACTCTATATTTGTAAATATAAACACATCTGTAACTTTGCAGAACAAAGAAAATCAACAGGGCTTTAGGTCAAGACCTTGTTCATGGCAACAGTGTGCACTTTTTTCTGCTTTTTTTTTCCCCAGTTACTATCATGCTGAGCCTTCAGCACCTCTAGCATTATCAACAAAAATATTACAGAATCATTGCTGTGCTTTGCAGAATCCAGATTCTTTTGTTTTCGTTATATTTAGATAAAGGTAAAAAGAAAATTAAAAAATCTGTCTAAATATGTTTTTAAGATGGAATCTAATCCTGCTGAACAGAAAGTTTTGAGCTCCTTGGCTTCTACAGATCCAGCAGGAGCTGAAAACGCTCAGCATCTTTCTGAAGGCATTCAAGACAGGAAGTGAGTAAGATACCTTTAGATGCCTATAATGCAGACATCTGTGCTTATCGTCATAGGTTCCTTCCTTACTATAGATGGAGAAAAAAAAAAAGGCTTTTAAAGAACAATTAATATGATATACCGTGGGTCTCCACTTTAGGGTGACATGAATAATTCCCCAAGGTGCTTATTTCTCCCTGTTGACAACAAAAGTAGTGCTGAATGACTCATTCAGGGATATTTCATCGGTTTGATCCTGTATTTAGTATCTAAATGAAGATCAGAAAAACAAGAAAAGAACAAAAGCCAAGGGCAATAAACTACAGTAAAATTCTGGCACTTTAAATCTCTTAAGATATTTGATACATCAGTCTCACCAATACAATTTGAGTATCTTCTGTCTGTTTTTAAACACCGGTATCTTACAATCCTAGGAATATTCAAATGAATAAAAAAGCATTCATGACATATAATTGCACACAACTCAGTCTATTTTATTCAGAAGAGTATAATGTGAAATCAGTGGAGTACTGCTCAATGGGACATACGCATGCCTGGCATGGGTCTGTCTTCATGGGATGGACTTCAGTCAGTTCAGAAGGGATTGAAACGCTCAATCTGATAAACATTTGTTTGAGTCAATTACATTTGTTCAACTAATCAATGACTTGGATTCATATTAAAACACATTAGGGAGCTAGGAAATAAACAAACTTGATGGACAAGCACCACTTTAAAGTATCGATGATTTCCATGTAAATTAAAATTATATAGCTGAAAGGGAAATAACTACTCTGGAGAAATATTTGGCAGTCTGCCTGTTTATTTCAGCTATTCAGACAGCAAACAAGGGTGTCAAGGCTATTTAGAATTACATCTGTAACTTTGCTTTGATGCTGAGTGTTTGGGAATTAGTAAATACTGCTTAAGGGTTGGTCTCGTGACTGAGATGAAGCTGAAACCAATGAAATTTGGTAGCACTGAAGCTAGGAATGTGGAAAAGTTTGAACTTTCCAATTTAATTATATAAAGGGATGTGATAGCATTTATTTCACAGAAATTTTTCTAGCTGATTTACATGGCCCCCAGGACTAGTTCTTTTCCTTATCCCACTAGTCAGACTATGAAAAACATAACCTTAACTGTTTTGTTGATGGTAGAAGCAAGAGACTAAGATGAAAAATTCCAATTATTTTCACTTTTTAAATCATAAAAACCCCCCAACTCTGTTGTAAGTGTAAGAAAAGAGAGAACAGCAAATTAATATTAAGTTAATAAACTGTAATCAGGTACCATCTTGTGATCAAGGACACTAGTTCAGATAAGTCAAGAGTTCTATTTTAAAAGTAAAACCATAGAAGGGTAGTTAGATGCTCCAATTTAAGTACTTAATTTTCCTTTCCTTTTTCTTTTTTTTTTTTTTTTTTTTAATGACTAGCATGGAAAGTGTAGAACCTGGGAGAATAAAACAAAACAAGCATAAAAAGCACAAACAAAACTTTGTTAACATCCCCAAACCATCAGAGACTCAAATTGATCTGTGTGTAACTTTTCTGGGTAAAAGTGAGCAGGCTAGACACAACAAGCACAAAACTTTATAGGGTGGGTCTTTTCCTCAAGGACTGGTCAATTAAACAACTTCCAATGAGTTGCTTGTTGGCAACAAGCTCTTTTCAGACCTTTAAACGTTTCTAAGAAAATATTTTTCCATAATTTCTGAAGATATTCTTTCTCGCACTTTCCTTTTCTGTACGATCCTTAGTATATAATTGTCTTCTGATTTTGTTTTCCCACCTAAAATTCTTTTTCTCTAGATGAAGACATTCATCTGCTTGTAAGTCAGGAGCACTCTCTCCTCCATTTGCTGCACGCAGAGTGCAGGGGCTGGAACAAGGCAAAAAGCACAGCACACATTGAAGCCTGATGCTCACTTGAGGCCTCTTAACAAAACAGAGCACATAGTTCATGGAAATCTGCAGATGAAACAGCAGGTACCACTTAAGAGTCATCCTCAAAGTAGGGGAAATATCTAGACGGGTGACTGACAAAAGCTTGTACCCACATTTTGAGGTCCAGGTGCAGAACTGACATGAGGTGGATATGCAGGGGTCTGTTTCAGCTTGTGGACGCCTCTTGAACTTTGTATTTAGGGATTAGTATAAGACTGAAAAAATTAAGTCTGAATTGTGTTCCAAAAATTGATTTTAGCATTAACTGTTGTCATTCTATTTACCACAGGCATCCATTCATAAGGTAGTATCTTTTTTCCCGCTTACTGAATGTGCAGTCCCAGAAAAATCCTGTAAAAAATTAGTTCTGAACTACAACTATTCCCCATGGGGTAAAAGCAGTTCCTTCCATCTGTTTAGAAGTAATTTAATTTAATTTAATTAATTGTTCCTTTCTTTATATGGCATTAGCAAAGGAGATTCTCAGAGGGAGACTAAAATTCAGTTACTTTTTTCTACAGCATTTATTATTTTATTTAAGTGTATAATACACTTTTTTTGCATTTCCTTGCTAAGAAAAATCCCTTCTTCCATGTTACTTATGTGAGAATGCCCTTATTTCCCAGTGCTTTTGTTTTTCAGCTCTCATTGTGCATTATTTATTTTCATATTTAATTTTTCCAATTACCTCCTCTTTTTTTCCCATATATACAATTGTACAGCCACAAGGAAAGGGTTTTGGCACCAAAACCTCCCCTTAATCCCAAGAGTATCATTGGAATGACATGGAATTATATAATTTTTATCCTGAATGTTTTTTAATGTTTATTTTAACTTTTTCCTTTGTTAAATTATTAATCAATCATTTCTAGAACCAGAAAGATAAGCTTGCTGAAGACTAACAGGGCCTTCCTCAACTACTGTGGGATATAGAAAAAATTAGAAAATTTTAAAAAATATCAAAATGATCTATAAAGAAGAAAAGTGAGATGCACCAGATAGTGCCATAAAGACTGCAATGAATATAAATGGAATGACAGATGTTGAGTCACAGCTTTATTGTCATGTTTTTAATGTCTGCTGCTTGAAGCAACAACATGTATTGCAATGTGCCATTCACAATTCACCAAGTACTGAAAAGGTGTAGTCAAAAACCATAATACTGGAAAAATTAATATGGACTAAAGTGGCCAGAGATTTATAAAAATATTTCAGGAGAAATATCTTCACCAGGTAGGAGAAGAAGATTAATAATATTGCAAACAAGTTTATTATTATTTACATTGATCAATATTTTTATACAGAGGATTCATAAGAGTAGTTACCTTACCTTTGGCCCAAGATTCTATTCTCAGTGATGCAAAATGCAAAATTCTATTAAAGTCAAACAGTATAATTTATCCCTGATTTCCAGATATTTCTTTTAACATTGACCACTTCAGTGACAAACCTTATGAAATAACAGTTGAGATGAAAACTAACAGAAATGTTTTTGTTTGAGGACCACTCCAAGATGCTAGTTCTATCTTAAAACTTTAACAAAACAATTACTAACCAGGGTGCAAAATGAACACCTCTTTGATTTCGCCTTCACTTTCCCTCATTTAGTGGACACGTGCATTTTCTTTCACAGGTGTTACACTTTCTGGTTTACCTTTGAATTTGATTTTTTTTTCTCCCTTCTTCACCCTGTTGCATTTAAAAAAAGAAACGAAACATGGTTGGAAACAGAATGCCCCAGTTTCCTATTATTGCTTAGTCTTCTGGAATCTGCTTCCATGTAACTTTTGCTAAGATTATCCTATGTATATTTAAAGATATTTGGCGCAGTACATTTTGACCACATGTTTTTTGTTAAGACTGATCTATACTTACTCTTGCCTACACAACCTAATTTTCTGGATAGCTAGTAATGATTCAAGGGTAATTATTGTTACTCTTAGTCTGCTTGTTACAATTTTTCTGAAACGAATTCAAACACACTGCAAACTACCTTTATTTTTCCAGTTTTTCATGTAAATGATCATAGATAGCAATCACACATTCATGGATTTTCACCCTGTGTTTCGGATAGTCTAATTCTGAAAATTAACAAAACATACTTATGTGTTTTTTGTCATTGTTGTCATAATTATGCTCTGATATCTGCCATTTTGTGGGATGTTTGACACATTCCAGTCAAAAGCATTACTGAAAAAGATGGAGGAGAAAAAGACAGAAGAGAAACATCTAGATTTTCAAATCAAAAATTTAGTCCTTATTTCTGTGTCATTTTGCCCAAAGACAGGATTAAAAAAAAAAAAAAAAAATCTTGACTGCCCAAATGAAGGAAAGTTCTCTCAAGACCTGAAAAACAAATGTTAACTCTTTGTGATCTGAGGACAAGACTTCTCTAGATCCCATTCTAAGTGACCTAATTTTACTTATGCACTGCATATGCATTCACTATATTCTTGGAATACATTGAAAAGCTGGTTTTCTTCCAGGAGGTTTATGATGATTATTTTAATGCTAAGACCTTTAGTGGTCTAATACACTGTAATCACTTTTACTGTCAAACATATGAAAGAAGTATAATTGTAGTCTCTTCCCTTCCATGGTCCATCTTGTTATTTCAAAGCATTCAATTCTTCTCTTTAATTCTAAGACCTAAATTAACACCATTAACACTTTAAAATATAAAAAGTGGATATGAAAAGTGTATGTGAGATATTGATTGCTAGAAGAAAAAAGTTAGGAAAAGCAAAGTGTAAAACAATCAACCATTTTTCCAGAATATATTTTGGAGAGTAGTGATTGTTTTGGCAAGTTGAAATATTTTTTAGGTATCTTATAAATGACTAAAATACTATTTTTCATACATTTTTTTGCATATAATTTTGTTCTCTTTCTTAGACAGTTTATACCCTACTCATACAATACATTTATCCATCTGTACAGAAGACAGAAGAATGCCATTTTCTTGCATATCAAACCCCAAACTTAGTAGTCTTTTCTTAAAAAAAAAAAAAAAAATCTGACTTTATCTGAATCCTGAAGTTCAGCTGACAGGAAATGTTATTTATGGACATACGAAAGAAAAGCATTTTCTGAAGAAGTGTCTAAATCTATGCGTTAGCATGAGCACATTGAGAAGTCTTGTGAAATAGAATTAAAGACAGTTTCAGGTTGCATTTGTCTCCTTTTCAAGTATGATTCTGTCACTGAGGCAGTATCTCACATAATTTAGTTTTCTGAACATTGGCATGACTGCAAAACTAAGATAGATCAGGGGTGTTCAAACTTCTGCATAAAATCTGTTCTGCATCAAACGTCAAGTGAATGGAAATTGTCTGCAGAGTTGTACTTTGTACACATTGTTATAGATGTTTTTGTCTTGGGGTGAGTTTATGATGTGTATCCCCTATTGCCACTCTATGCCCAGAAGATGAATCCTGTGTCTTTCTGTGCCTTTAAGACTGGGTGCAAGAGAAAAAAAACAGACAAACCTTTTCAAAGCAGTTGTGTGCTCCAAGGACACTGCTATCTCTCTTGGCGTTGCTGCTGCGGAGAGAAGAGCAGAGGAAAAACACTTTCCGTTTTTTCCCGGCTTTTGGCTCCTTTTCTCGGAAGACAGAGAGACAGAAAGTTAAACTTTTTCCTGGGAATTTGTTTTTTTTTTTTTTTTTATCCCTTCTTCTTCTACTCTTCTGGCCTGTTCAATGATACCAGAATACACTGGGACCAGGGAGGGCCCAGGCTGACCCAGCTCCGAGGAGGAGGAGAGAGGCCACACCCAGAGAAGGACTCTGAAATCTTCCCAGGTTTCTCTCCATAGCGAGAGATTTTATTATTTAGCATTATTATCCTTTTTCTGTGTGTTTGTTAAATAAATAGGCTTTTTTTTCCTTCACTTTCCTTCGAGGAAAATTTTTCTTTTCCCCAAACCTGGTGGGGGGAGGGGTGGTAGTAACCTGCCTTCCCTCAGAGGATATTCTCCTCCAAATTTTCCCCAAATTGACACAGTTTTAAACCACATACATCCTTCTTACACTGCTCTGTGCTGGACTGGATTTTATCACTGTACCAAGAACACAAGTAGAATTAGGAATTCTATGAAGAACGGGGAGTTTTCAGGTAAAAACTCCATTTTGGATAAGAAAATAAATTGTTTTATATAATAGAGACATAGGGGATTATAGGACATCGTCACATGGAGCAGCGAATAGATACTGTTACTTTCAATTTTTTAGCAATATATGATGATGATAGGTTTTTTCTGTTCTTTCACACCAATTTTTATTTTTCCAGATTACTTTCCTGTTCTTACAGTTAGAATAGCTAGTGGCTGATAGCAATTCTTGCTTTCTGAGGATATTTTCAACTTTTGCCAGACTATTTTTCACCTTTATAGGTGGTAAGTTACCATTACACCTCCATGTTTTCACACTTAGTGATATTATCTCAAGATGCCTCCAGTTTCTAGGTACCCAGCTGTGCTTCCAGTTGTTCCATGTGACAGCCTTGTCACCCTTACATATAAGCCATTTCATTTCCTCCTGTAAGAACCCTTTCCCAACTCCTCAGTCTATAACTTAACTTGGATATTTCTCACCTCTATACAATGTACAATAGACAACCTTTATTCTATTGTGTCCTGTATTCAGTGAGAAGGAGAATTTAGTATTTTTCCAGGAACCACTGACGCAAATCACATTCCTGTTTGGTATTGTAACATTAGAAAATACCAGGGAAAAATAATATTTTCTGATTTAAGTAACACCATGAAGCACCTAGCAATACACCTAAAATCTGCTTAGCAGTGATAGATTGTAAAGTATTACAAAAGAAGATGGAAATTAAAAATTAGACCATAAAATACGGAGAACTGTGTCATGAAATGTGATCATAATCCAGGCAGTAATCTCTGCATACTAGAATAATATCCATATGAAATAGTAATGAGAGCTATACATATAAAAGCTATTAAAAATCCCCTTACATTTCTTTTGATAAAGAAATGGAAAGAGATTTGGTATTTCTTCTATTTTATTGTAATAAATAACTTGAGGTATATGCCAGACTTGAACAAAAAAGGTATAAAATTTCTCCTGTGGGCAGCATTGTTCAATAGTCATCTGCTAAAGAGCATCTTTTTCTATCTTAGTCTCTGTCAAAGTTAAGATATTTGGCTAGATAAACTACTGGTCTGATCCATTATTACAATTCCTATGTTCCTATGGCTTTTTATTTCCTCTGTAACAATTACTTTGAACTGCATAATACAATTTAATGCCCACTTCCCCTGTTATTTGGAATGAATAATACTCAGTATAATAGGAAAGCCTTACAAAGAGCTTTTACTTCTGAGTAGTGAAATGATGCACTGGCATTTTCAATAGTGAATAGATTTCACAACTGACACATTAATAGCCTTTAAATGGAGAAAGGTCTGGTTGTACATCTTCAAAAAGCTTCTGAACTTGAGATAAGTCTTTACAGTAAGAAGACTTATTTCTTTTTAAGATTATATATTGTTAGAATTCATAAATCAGGTCCAGATTTTGTTGTGTTTTCTTTTTTTTTTTTTAATTTGAAAACTCTGTGTCAAAGTTGATATTTAGACATATAATTATGATACTTTAAAAGTACTATGAAGCTGAGGATTCCACTAAAAGTTCCACATCTTAACATGCATTTCTGAACCATAGCATCCTATGTAATGAGGATATTATGCCTAAAAACTAAAACCCTCACATTTAAATAATTTTCTCCCACAGATCTCCTGTTGGACTAGTAATTTAAGGGGCTAATAATAAGTAATACAAGTAAGATTTAAAAAAATATTATTTTCTGGCTAATTTGCCCTTGTATTAGCAAAGGATAAAATTGATGGAGTTGCTGTTGATGGATCTTTGAAGAAGACAGCCTTTCTACAGAGCTCAGACTGGTGGAAACACTGCGGTGAGACACTGGAGGTGGCTTCCTCTTAAGTCTCATGCTGTTCTCAGTCTAAACAAATTTACCTCTTGACCTCTGCTTACAAGTTTAATGCCTAGGTTTCAGTTCCTTCTTTTAGATACTGTATATCTCAAGTCTTCACCAGAAATGTGTATGAGTTCTTAGGTAATGTGTGTGGTAAGAAAAAAATAATTTAAAAATTCTGAAACATTTAATTGCCACAGGCAGCTGTTTCACTCTCTTTACTAAATATTAGAATTTCTGTTTCAGGTAGGTCATCAAATTACATCAAACATTAGCTTCCATCTGTCTCTGATATGAGACACATTTAAATTCAGAAAAGTAGAATATATAGCTAATATTAATCCTCTAAACTATTCAGTATCACTAAATTAAATTAAGTCTTTTCAGAGGCAGAGTAATTAAATCAAAACTCTTATGTCATGCCATTGTAGCATAACTTGTTTCTTAACAGAATATCTTTGATAAGACATTTAGGAATTTATTAAAAAAAAAAAAAAAAGTAAGTATAGATCACAGATACTATTATCCATGCATGTAAAGTATGATGTGCTACATTTATAAAAGCAATTGTGGTAGAATAAACAAATCTGCAGTCCAGCTGTAATACAACCGGCAAGTCATACTGGTATTAAGAAGAGTATATAGGAAAATGAAAAACATGATATATATAGACTGAGCATCAACAAACAGGAATGGACCTCTTAATCTTAATCTTAATCTTAATCTCAATCTTAATCTTAATCTTAATTACAGTCTCCTTTATAAAAGATAATTTTATAAAAAGGACCAAAATCGGTATACTTGTAAATGGACAATTAATGAGTAAAAGCAAGCATGTTACGCAAGCTTGCACAGATTTAAAATTCTTCCTGGCAGTAAAATGATGAACCAAAACCAAAATTTGGTAATATCATTCCAAGTGTTCCTTCAATAATAATTAATATGAATCGTTTAGTTATTAGGGACAACCTTTGATGTTAAATAGATCTGCCTAAAATGTTAGCATTACTTGAGTCATTATTTGTGTCTGAAAGGCCTGCTAGTTGAGGCAATGATGATCAAAAAAGATTCATGGGGTTTTTTTAAAATTTACTTTACTTTTTTTCAAAGAAGAAGTTGAATTTTGCTAAAAATATGTAAATGCATGCAATTAAAAAAATTATGTAATTAATTACATTTCTATAGTGGCCTTTAAAAGTAGCATCAATGTGAAAAACAATTTGGTTTGTAACACTTCTTATGTTCCAAACTGTTGTTTCATGCATGACCAGCTCTGTTCAATAAAGTTACTATTTTGATTTTAATAAAAATAATTGTCATACAGATCTTTCTGGTACTTTAGTTCTAAAAATAAATATACTCTTAAAATTGCTGGTGCAGCTAAAAGATGAAAAACAGGGATGGATTTTTTTATGATGTTAAACAAAGTAAGGAAAAGACTTCTTGTATCTCTTGAAATCACCATCTAAATTATTCCCAATATGTGCTACCTTTTCCTTACCACCCAGAGAGAATGAAGTATTTTCCACTGAAAAACTATAAAAATATGGCTTCATACTCTCATATTAATACAACCATCAAAAAGCAGCTCTTATGTGGTGGGTGACATTTCTGATGCTCTTTTTTTGGTAGATAAAATAATAGATTATGTGAATGTCTGAATCTTATTTAAATATCTAATTCTCTTCTGAATCCTCTGAGAAATACAATGCAAACAGAATGATAAGGAAAAACTTATTTTGTTCTAAAGATTAGGTTTTATAAATTAAGAAATCAAATCCAAAATTAAACAATCCATCTTATCCCTTCTTCTTAAGATTGACTGTTTCCATATTTGTTAGAAATGCTTTAGGGAAAAATATTTCTTCCTAGCTACATTTAAATATTTAGTTTTGATTTTAAATATCATAGCCATTTGTTTAACAACATTTTCAATTATAACCGTAAGTTTTCTATACTCCTGTTTTTTAAATGTCTGAATATTTCAGAATCTTCTGTGTTTTTTTTTCTTTTCTTTCTAATTTATAGGATTTATATTTCAAAAAGAACAGTTACATTTTAAGCAAAAAGTCATATTTCTAAACTGAGACTCAAAGTGTTCTCAATTAAATATTTCATTTCACTGAAATAACCATGGATTTTGAAAACATATATGCAAACGAGCAAACATAACTCTACCTCAAAACAGAATTGAGTATAAAAAAATGGTTGAAGTTTGTCAAAACCACTTTGGCTAGCTAATATTTTTTCATAGAAAAATGTTGTGTTAAAAAACATTTAGTTTGTTAGACACAAGATGTGCTTGTTCCTGAATGTTTTAACATCTGTTTGTTTTCAGTATCTTTGACCAAACAATTGTAGAAACATCATATGTGAAAATATTCTAAAGACAAAAAGGATTTATCAAGCAGATTCTGAGAGGAATAGGTATTGTGACAGATATTTTTTGTAAGAAATTGCCTACCTGTTGTAGAAAAGAAAAGTATTTAATGGACAAGGTAATTAGAATGCGGTACAGGAGTACTTTTTCAGTATTTTTTTACAGGAGAAAAAAGGTTAAAGAATACTTTAATCAGTGCAATGCGATGATAGCTTTGTATATGCTGTTCAGATGGCACTGGAGAAGGGAAAGGAAAAGAAGAATATCAAATACACTTAAAAATTACTTAATTCTAAGGCATTATTTTTGTTTTAAATTTAGATATTTTCTTAGTCATAGTCCTGATCAATGCCAAGACTAAATTGTCAGTAAGTGAGGACTTGTGGCTTGATGGCATTGTGGCCCTGATAAATACTCCTAAGCAGACACAGATGACATTTTCAACAGTGCCTATGTTTATAAAAAACAATGTATTTGCCATGGCTAGACCTTGATATATATATATAATATATATAATTCAAATTCCACAATGTTATGAACCATTTTTCCAGTAAATACCTGTATATATTTCTAATGTAATTATATACTGATATGCTAAATACCTGAGAAGTGTACCTGATACCCTGAGAAGTGTATTTCAGGCTTCAGCACAGAGCTTTTCATATTGCATTCATTGCTTGCCTTTCTATTAATATGCCAATAAAAAAGGTGTTTATTACTCCTGAGCTCTGGCTGAACAAAAGGAAAAATAACAATTAACTATTTTTTTCCTGGAGATTAGGACGCGTTTTGTTGAAATATTGAAATGCATCAGATGACACAGAGAAAAAATCTTTTTTTCTGTGCAATAAGTGTCACATATGTGACACTTTTGAAATAAAATTCATGTGTGCTTGACCTCCCCTAGCTTATATTCCTTGAATCAAGTTTTAGGAAGCACTTTTAATACATACTTCAGCTGCAAAGAGAAAATTGATACTGACAAAAAAATCATGGAATTAATAAAATTAAGGTTCAGATATAACAAATCACTAAGTGCAACTTCATCTGGAGCTGATGTGACTTACAACATGGCCTTCATTAATATTAAAATAGCAAACAGTTCATTAACCTTTCCTTAGTCCCAGAGCAGCACCACTAAACAGCTGCTAGTGTTCTGGTCCTAGTGTATGGGCTATGATAACAAAGAAAATAACGTTTCCTTCATGGGGATATCCTGAAAAGGATCCCCACCCGTGGTTGTAGAAACATCATTAATATCATGCATATTGTTATTTTCAATCACCATAAAATTATCAAATGTGAAAAGCAAAGAAAAGAAGATTTCTGACTATTTCCTTCTTACACCAGATGTCTTTTTGTCATGTTCTTCTTGTGATCCTACTATTATAGATAGCAATTGACACATTTGCCCCACAATACAGGTAAGAAACATGATGGTAATGATAAAAACAATACTGACTTCTAACAAGAGCAATACTCCTTGACTTTTAAAAGTCTTTTAAGACAAAATTAAAAAAAAATATTTCATGATGATCTGTGTAACACAGACTGTTTAATTTCTCTGTCAATAACTTCTACGGTGAGGCCAAGTAACTTGAAGTGCCAAGACCTCTTATATACAGGTCAGAAGAGAAGACTGAGAATTTCATCTAGCTTAAAATCTGTTAGTTTATGAACCTGTGGCTGAACTCATAAGGATCTTTGAAAAAGGTAAAACAGAACTACAGAAAATAATGTTGTGAAAGTTTACCATCAACCTCTCCATAAAGAGTAGGTTTCAGGGGTGACATCTGAACTTTATTCACGCAAGAAAGACTGCTTCATACACTGGGCCATATTTCTCTGAGCTCCAAAAATTTAAGAATTTTAAGAAAGCAGACACATTGACCAAACCTCTGAATGTAAATATAGCAGTGATGTTTTCTATTCTTTCCATTCATTTAACTGATAGTTTTAGTATTTATAGATTTTTAAATTAGTCAATTACTAAAGACAGTATATTTAACTTTTACTCACTAGTTTTTAATCAACATCTTTGCAGATGCAACTCCCTTTTCTTTGATTTAATAAAACAACTTTTGTCACAGGGATTACCCTTAGCAGTAATTAGACTACCAAGAGAGAAGAAAAAAATGTTCCGATATATGTTTAACATTAAGGGCAAAACATAGTGCCTCTGAAAACCATCTACTTTTAAAGAAGAGAGAATTTCTTTTCCTCCTAACAAAATCTATACCACTTCAAGTATGGATACATGCTATGTAACATACTGAGAGATCACAGAACGAACTTTTGGAATAGCCTTGTTACTATAGAAATCTCAAGGTTTTGTCAAGCTCATGTATCTGATTAATGCTGCCTGCATGAGTTTATAGACAGCCTGAAGTCACAAACTTTTTTAACCTTTGAGTAAACCAAATCGATGGGCTACAGAGAACAATGAAAACAAAAGATAAAAATGTTAGTTGGCCCTGCAGCTCAGTGGGGGCTTTTCTAATGTTTGTTTTTCTGCCTCCTAAAATAGAAAACCTTTAGGCTCTATTAAAAAAAAAAAAAAAAAAAAAAAAAAAAACAACCACTTTTTAGGACATATTCACTCTCTCACACACATCATTGTGTCATCTAACTTTGCAATATAGAATTCGGTGACAATTCCAGGTAATGTTATAGCTAGAGCACCTTTGGAAGTCAAATGGTTTAATCAGACAAAGTTATTCTTGTGAGAAAAAAGGACTGTTGATTTCAAGAGGATGTAGAATTGCCCTTGAAGATACACAGAGAACTATTTTGCCTCCTAAAAAATTCCATTCAAAAGCTGAAAAAAATAGATATATGTATCTTCTTCTCACTCAGGAAAAGTAAATTAATAAATTTTCTAATATAAAATATTACTTTATTGTATATTAGAAAAAATATTATATCTTATTTATATTAGAAAAAAAAGATGGAAAATGAAAACAATGAGATAATATAGACTTTATCATTAGATTTGGAAAAGCTCCAGGGCTGAAATGAAAGTTCAGATGGATTAAATATCTGGAACTTAAGTAGAGGGTCCCTGGTGTAATTCAGAGACACATATTTACAAAACTACATTCACCAGAGTGGCTCAGCTATGCAAGCAAATAAGATGAGCTTAGGGGATTTACAGCTTTCTAATGTCCTTATCAAAACTCCTTAATCAAAAGCCCTTAAGTAATTTATCTCTACCTTCCGTGCTGAGTGCTCTAGACACATACTAGAAAAGTGGATTAATGGAAGACACTAGCTGTTTCTGATTTCTGACATACATTTATTTCAAGTTTTCTTCTAGAAAAATACTTTTCAAGGTTTATTAGTAGTGATTTATGACCCACACTTTTCTCTGGTTTAGAAAAAAATAAACAAACAAAAAAAAATCCTTATCCTAGGACACTTCAAACCCAAAGCCTCAGTGCTATAACTAAAGGTTTTACCATTGATTCATAACTTGTGTAAACACTAACTTAAGCTAAGCAAAAACATTAAATAAATCTCAGTCCCTCATACCTTGCAATTCTGTTTGCATGTAAGACTGTGGCCTACTGAGAAAACCTCCATTACAAATTGTAAGGAAAAATAACCAAAATATTTCAAACTTTTAATTTTAACTATTTAACACTCCTCCCAAAAAAAACCCACAAACACACCAACAAAACAACGCAAATACCTCCCTTTTTGTGACATTTAGGGAACATTGTTCAGCTGCAACTTTAACAGGACTGAGTTTGTCAGGTGTTGAGTAACAGGTTTACACCTGTTTTTCTGTCCCTATAATTTTAGAAATAACTATCAATACGAGAATTTAATATAAGATTTTTCCCCCAACATTTTTAACAGCTATTTTGCAACACTTGATGACTACATGCTTGAAATATTCTATGTTTGCTTTGTCTGAGGCCTAATACTTTGCAATGAGCAGTCCTTGATTCATAAGGAACGTATTTTACTTAGTAGGTAAAGATGAAAGGTCAAAAAAGTGTTATTTTAAAAAATTGTTTATCAGAGGCAGAATTAGTATAAGTAATGAAAGTGTCATAAAGTCTTTGTTAGTATTTCTTGCTCTTTCTTCCTCCCTCTTTTCGCTCTTTCCTTCCCCTTTCCCTTTTCCCTCCGTCCCTCATTCCTTCCTTTTGTCCCTCATTCACTCCCTGTGTTTTCTTTGCTCCCTTCTTTCCCTCTCATAGTTAAAGTGAGATCACAATTCACGGTGCAGTGGAGTGCTTAGGCTTGTTGTATATGGAACACATTCTTTTAAGCTAACAACAAACACCAAAGAGTAGTGCATGCCTAAATTTCTATTTCTTTTCTACCTCTTCTAATTTAGAAGACCTGTTACGAAGTTCACCAGATGTTGTGGTGATTTGCTATTTACATATACTTATTCTTCAAAATAAATTTTAATCTGATACAGAATCACGTTCTTGCAGAATTGAAATGATGAGATATGGGAGGCTCAAATTTCAATGTTTTTGTTTTCTCATTTTAAAGGAAATTTTAACATAAGAATTCAGCTGGATTAAATAAAATGTATGCAACCAGAGAAGTAAGTTTTAGTGAATTTAGCAAACTTCAGCATCATACTCCTTCACAGCTGAACAGAACATGAATTGCAATCATCAGCAGTTTGAGTCATCTGAAGGGATCAAAACATAAAAGTCTTAAAGTCTGTTGAGTAAGTTGAAAAAAATAGCCTGACTGTATTTTGAGACCAAATAAAGTGAGTGAGAAGGCTTGCTATCAGCCAGGGACAGGTTTTCTATTGAGTTGTTCTAGACATACACATTGAAAACTTATACTACAGAGGATATTTTAAGGTCGTGCATAAATGTCCTAAATCAGGAAATTAATTTCCAGTATGTGTATATTCACTAGATGTATATTTATGCAATTAACTTTTATTGCTTCCCAAAAGAGCCCAGTTCAGTGGTTCTTTGAGTAAGGTATTTGCACACTTTGGTCTGAAATAAAAGCCTTGAAAAATTAACTGGGATAAGACTCAGAGATAATAATTTCTGACATATAGGAAATCTCTCCTGAGGTAATATATTCATTACAACTTTCCAAAGGATCACTTCTTTTACTACTATGTGTGCATTTTCAGAAGGACAGCAAAGGTGATTTTCTTGAAAGGACACTGCACGGAAGTTAAATTAGAAACAGCCCAAAACTAGAGCTTTACATAGAAAAAGTGTCCAAAATTTTTTTCCAGATCCAGAGGAGTCTGTATTTTTTCCCTCTGTTCTAGAAAATAGAAAACCATTTTTATTGCTATTTGCAAGAAATTATTAATATATATATTAATGATAGATTATTTTTTGTCAAATGCCAAATATTTCCAAAATTATGATCAACAGAGATCTGTCTTATAATTATTAATGTGATTAGATTAAGCTTGAAATTAGACTAAGCTAACTGAGATATGTTTTTTACTAGAAATCATTCAGAATAATCACATAAAAAATTATTAAAACAATGTTACAATTACCGCAGGAGCAACCAAGAAGTTAAGCTATTATAATTTTACTTTTGAAATCAAAGTGATTGACTTTCATAAACTACTCAGAATCTCAGAATCTCAGATTCACAGAACATGCTGAGTTGGCAGGGACCCATAAGGATCATTGAGTCCAGTTCCTGGCCCTGCACGGCACCATCCCCAAGAATCACACCCTGTGCCTGAGAGAATTCTCCAAACACTTCTTGAACTCTGTCAGGCTGGTGCTGTGACCACTGCCCTGGATCAACCCAGGGCCCAGCCACGCTCTGGGTGAAGAACACTTTCTAATATGCAACCTAAACCTCCCCTGACACAACTCCAGGCCATTCCCTTGGGTCCTGTCTTTGGTCACCAGAAAGAGGAGGTCAGTGCCTGTCCCTCCTCTTCCCCTCAAGAAGTTGTAGACTGCAAGGAGATCTTCTCTCAGTCTCCTCCTTTCGACTGAATGAAACCAAGTGCCCTCAGCTGCTCCTCACACGGCTTCCCCTCAAGGCTCTTCACCATCTTTCTAGTCCTCCTCTGGATGCTCTAATAGCTTAATGACTTTCTTATATTGTCCAATGAGCTCAAACAAAAATACAGAAAATTCCACTTGAGCATAATAAAAATATTTTTTACTGTGAGAGTGCTCAAACTCTGAAATAGACTGCCCAGAGAGTCTATGAGCTTTCTGTTCTTGGAGAACTCAAAACAAAACTAGCAACAGCCCTGAACAACCTGCTTTAGCCAACTCTGCTTCAAAAGGGTAGTTGGACTACACTGTCTTCAGAGATTTTTTCCACTCTCATTCTCAGCAATTCTCTGATTCTCTGAAGGGTTTCCAGGGTTTTTTTATTTCTGTAGTTTTAATGCTGGAAGAACTTCACCCCTGAAATCAACTAGCATGATGCTTTGTGATAAAATTAGGTAGCCCATACGATATTTTTACTGGCTTTCTACTTTTTTAATGTACTTTTGTTCTGAGTTGACACTGTAACTGTCATGTGTTTGCCATGTATTGCTCTATGGATGTCTACAATTAAAAATGTTTTACTGGGTTTTTATAAGTGCTTTGTTACATGACACTGTTTCAGACAGATTTCACTAAGGATGTATAGTTCATTTGACTCATAAACTATTCTGACTAATCAATTTTGCCCCTTTTTGTCATTGCAATAAAAAGGGATTTTAAAAGCAATTATTTCCAGAAACCTGTATAGAGAAGCTGTGTCTGTGTTTCCTCAAATAAAATGCCATTTTTCTTCACATATGTGACCAAATATTACCTTGCGAAGTGTGTTTTCCTTAGTTATTCTTCTCTTTAACTGAACAGTGGCTCAGAATCTGAGTCTGCAAAGGATTCTTTTGAGACCTGACATATTGATAGACCACAGCAACATGAAGACTCAGAGTCACATGCCTAGAACCTCATAGTAATATCAAAATAAGAAGTTCTTTCTTATGTGTGTTTACACATCCATGTTGCCATGATGAGTGGTCAGCTTAATAGATGTCCTAGAAAAAAATGAACCAAGTGGTAGCATCCTTAGATTTGTGCAATGCCTAAAGTACTCTATTCCATTCTGTTTAATGAAATAGCTCTTTCTATACGCCTTGTTTTTGTATCTAAGCACTGAAGTTTTCATATAGATGTGGAAATATATTAACTTGTTCATTCTTCATATAACTTTTTGGTAAAAATAAAGTTTGTGGTGTTTTGCATCTTTTAGAATTATCATTTATTTGTAATATTATGCTTATTTAATGAATGTGACCTTACATATTTTTGATTTCACACACTTGTGGCACAACTAAAAGGAGCTCCCCTTCCTCAGGAATTTAATGACCACTTCTAACATAATATTTTATTTTCTTGCTGTCACAAGCAAGTGAATAAGGAAGACAGAGTGAGATCAAGAACACATAGAGACATATAAGACATTCTGTGACAGATTCCACTTTACTGCAAGAGATTAAATGAACAACTAGAAAAAGATAAAGGGATGGATAAAATGAAAGATTTGGTCCTTGCAATAACAACTTGTAATACACAATGTATTTCCAGCAAGGGAAAAGTGCAACAAGGGCATCCCTCATGTAGATACAAGAGAATTGACCAGGTAACCTCTGATGGAAAGATTTTTCCCTGGCCATTTTCCCAGATGAGCCTCTAAGGACTGAAAAGTTTTTATGTTACCAAATATAATGCCACTTCACAAGGGTAACACATAATCTAATTCTTTTTCCTTTTCATTGCAGTGAACTTTGCATATTTATTGGTGCCTCTGAAAGGAGTATGCAACAAATTAATGTCCTGATTGGCTTGCTATTTTGACTTTGCAAAGTAAAAGTCAAAGCTGAATTAAAGTCTTGACCATTTAATGAGAAGACAATGAAGAATATTAATAATATTTGATAGTGAAAAAGAAAACCATCATTAAAATAATTAACCATACATATGGTTTATAAATAAATCATGGATATTTACCAAAAAAACCCCAAAATTGTGATCTAGAGTCTAGACTTTTGGAAGTTGGAAAATTAAAAAAAAAAAAAAAAAGAAAGTATGTATACCTTTTGGGTTTGCTTTTTTTATTGCCATACTTTTCTCTCCCTTTTGGGACCCACACATAAATAGTGATTTCAGCACCTTTTTTTTTTTTTTTAATACAGCTTCTGCAATGTTTACCATGNTTTTTTTTTTTTTAATGGGCATATACAGTAACTATTTATTTCTTAGCTATTTTGAAATATGTGGTGTTAATGTGAGATGACCAAATGATCTAATATCTGAATTCCATATTTTTTTAATGACAGAGCACAACGAAGCCTGGAAGCATTTAAGTGATATTTCTTTGTCAAAATTCCAAACATGGACAAGTGATTTAACTGCAACTGGATCACGACTTGGAACAAGAAGCAGAAATACAGCAAAATAGTTGAAGGATGTTGATGATTTTTGTGACTTTTTGCTGATTACAGCTGTTTTGAAATTACAGGAGACATCCAGAACTTTTAATGAGTTACTATATTAGGGCTAGCACTGACTTCACATTGGAATGAGGAGGCAAATGACTGAAAATAATGGTGATTGTGTCATAAGTCTTTGTTCTCTCTAACAAGAAAGTAGCATATGATCACTCCATGAATTTTTCAAGAAGTCTTCGGATGCCATATGCATTGGAGTTATTCAGACACATGGACAATACCAAGACAAGGGCTGAATCTATAGTTATTTCAGCAGACAATACGTTTATACATAATTTTGAGTCAGTTGACCTAGTACTTCTCACATCTAAGGTGAAAAATCCCTATTTCCCTTGATGACTGCTACTTAGAGGTAGCATGAATCACATACACTTTTCCAGCCTTCTTTCTGGAAACCACTGCCATTATCTTATCCTCAGATCTTCCAGATTCTTGAAAACATTCTGTTAAATAAATGAGAAAAATCATGCAATTTTGGTTTCTTGGTTTTGGTTTGGTGTGGTTTTCGGTTTGGTTTGGTTTGCTGGTTTTGGTTTTGCTTTTTTGAAGGGAAATGCATAGATGTGGTCCTCAAATCAAGAAAATTTACAAAAGCCTTTTAAAATTGACAGAATACTGTGCAACTGCCAAAAACCAGATATTCAGTATATAAGATTTGTCTGATTCTGATGCAGATTTGTATGCAAATATCTGCCTAAGTTGAAATGTACAGGTTTCCTCACAAATGTATGTTAGCAGGTTTTGTGAGAAAAAACCAAACCAAAAAACAGAACCATGCACTAAACCACATTTCAATAAAACTGCAAATATTTTTAGCATAATTTGAGGTACTTATCAATAAATGTAATGATTCAGCATATTTTTAGAAGAGGAAAAACTCTCTAATGGTTATTTGATTCCAGATTGAAGTAATGGCAGGTATGTAATGAATGAGCAATACATTAGGAGAATTTATGACCTTGAATAGGTGAAAGCTAACAATATCTGAGGCTTAAATATAAAGAAATAAAAAGATACAACCCTTGGCTTTCTTGTGCAAAGTAATAATGTTAAGAAAATTTAATTTGAAATAAAATAAAATGCTGAGTGTAAACTGTGTTTTAAAATGTATGTTTTGTCGTACACAACTTATAATTACCTATAATTACTTTTAATTCAGCATACCACTATGATTTTAATACATAGCTATAAATAAAGGGCTCTCAATCACAGAATTCTTTTGCTTGGAAAAGGTCTTTAAGATCACTGAGTCCATTTTAACTGTTTTGAAAATAAAATCATGTCACAGTCACCGGTGTACAATATTAGCAAGGATAACCTTGTGGAAATTAACAATAAAAGCAGATACACAATGAGACCATTTGATAACTAATAGCCTCAGTTAAGCATCTGTAAGCATTTAAATAAAGTTAAATCTCCCCTCATTTTGTTTGAACTTCTTTTCCACAGAAAGCAAACTTCCCTACTTGTCTTTCCTACCCATATTCCCTCTCAAAAGCCCTAAAGTAGTCAGGCTTTGATTGTTGTTTATTCTGTCTGTTTCTTAGGCTATGTGCATGTATGTACATATACTTGAGTAGGAACTCCCCTCAGCCTGTGCCAAATTTTTATTGTTTCTACAGTTAATTCACAACCTGGATGGGTAAGGACTTCACAGAGTACACCACCATCTCCACTGATAACATTTTGAAGAATTATTCTTCCAGGTCTCAGGTAACAAATATATTAATTGTTTCAGATAGAATAAAAGAATCACCCTTCATGATATTGTGCCAAACCGAAAGATTTTTGCAGCATTTAGTATTCATATAACACTCTGCATATATAAGATCTAAATATGCAGAGAAGTGAGAAACTGCAATTGATTTATTGTGCTAGACACTGAAGTCCAGGGGGCAACTTTTTGCTAGAAATATTCATGTAGCCAAATAAATGAAATAAACAAAAACCAAATTTTGATCTTATTGTCCTCTGAGGTATAACTGTTTCATGCACTGCATTGTCATCTTTATCAAATATGAAAATATTAATACAAAATAATGGGTTATTTTTTCCTAAAGCCAAGTGGATAGAAATAGAACATAGTCTAACCCATAGCAGTTCCTTAAAATTTTCATTCCCCAAAGTGTGTTTTTTTTTTTTCTTTACCCTTATAGGGAATACAAAGAAAAAGTAGAAGGATAGGAAAGGATTGTAAGTTGTATGACCTGAATGCAATTTTCTCCAGCAGTACTCCTTCAAGGACATTAGTAATTTATCTACTCATTTACCTTTAGATAGAAAGTGTTATGCAGTTTTCTCTGAAAACACATGAAAAAGATCAATTACAGGACTATGAATTCTACTTGGTCAAATTAATTATTGCTTGATCATCCAGAGGGATCTGCTAATAGCTGTAGTAAGAAAGACTTTGAAATAAGTAAGACATTAAATTGTTTCACCATATGCTCATAATCATAATTTTCTTGCTAAGGGTCATTGTATGGCTACCCTTAAAAGAATGAGACAAGCAGCATAGACTTCTCTGTTAATTGGTGTTCTTTATGTAAGTTGAGAGCAATTGGCACAAAATATGTTGAAAATTGTATTATAGCTGGCCAAGACATTATAATACTTGAGTTTCCAGGGTGATAAAGTATTTTTTAGAGAAACAACAACAACAACAAACAGATAGCAAAAGAAGAAAATAAACTAAGGATAAAAAAGTAATGAAGAGAAGGGAAATCAACAAATAAGTAAAGACAAAGAAATAAAGAAAATAGATCTATTAAAGAAGATTAAGACTAGAAATAATATTTTTATTAATAATTATTTTAAAATAATACGGCCTGATGTTTTCTAACTGGTATTCCGTTTAAACGTCTGAAGTAGCAATTCATGTGCAATTCAATCCAGATATTGTATCTTAGGATTTCACTGTCTTTGTATTCTATTATGGTTGATAACTAAGATCAAAGCAGCTAGAACCCATATGAAAGCAATTCTGAGCTAAAAGAACAAGTCCATGAAATAAGGAAAATTTAAAGAAAATAATACGGCAGAGAGGTGATTACCCTAAAGTGCTTCTACTTTTAACTAGCCTGGAATTCTTAAATTTCAGAGGGTAAACATAGCACTGAAAATATTACTTTACTTGGGTTTATTACTTAACCAATCTTCTGTCATTAGTTCTGCTGCTTCTGGTCTCTAATTACTTCCTAGATATTTATGAATGTCAAATTCAATGAAATGACAGACTAGGTAATGCTGTGATACGTATTTTTTCAACATGTGCACTCTTTGACAATTTAGCCTTTGAAAGGTTAAAGTGCTTGTGTCAGATATCACTGTTCTGTAATATGACACTATATTTGTAGCACTATGGATTAGTAAAACAGGTAGAACTCTGATGTAAGTATTCATTATATTTCCTCAACTGACACAAAATCCGTATACAAAGTACCTTCAGTTGTTCGTATATATGTTCTATCTCTGAGTATAGTGAACGCTGAGCACTGGAGTTTTTGAACTATATTATGGAATTTGTTATACATATCAGGAAATCAGTGAATGGGTGTTGTTGTCCAGATTTTTGTCACTTGTCATCTGACAGATACAGAGTGGGATCAGGAATCCTCCAGAGTATAATGAAATGACAGTCCAAAGATTTATGGTTATTTGTGGCCATTCACTCACCTGGCAATTCCATTATCTGCCACTGTTTTTATTTTATGGACTAAATAGAAATTATGCCAGACTACGTTAAGTCACAGTACTGAAAACATTCCAAATGTGTATGCTTGTAAACCCATTTGTAGCAGCACAAGACTATGTCTTGTTCAAACATAAAGAATAGATTGTCAGATTTATAATCTGAAAAACAACTTGAACAGGCAACAGTGCAACCCAGACAGAGACAATATTCTGACCCCAGCAGCTTAACATGCTTCTCCACATGAGCCCAGTTTATTAGTTTCTGATTTATAAAAAAGTTAGTTGATAGCCTTTTTGCTTCCGAATGAAAATATTTCTGATATCCAGTTTATTAAGAAAAATTAGAAGAAAAAAGAAGTCTGAAATTTGTTTAGATTGTAGAGAATCAAAAATTTGCTTTTTCCTGTCATAAATGTTTTAGTAATAAATGAGTTTGTAATGCTAAGTTAATATTTCTAAGTCACAAAAAATTCAGCCTTGATGTAGTATAATAATCTCTTATTTTTCACATTAGCATTACTTCTTTAAGTATTTTGAACAAATATTAACTAATAAAAATGAAATGGCAAGTGGAGCCATTTTATTTGGAGTTTCATAAAGACATGAAGCAGACTAAAGAGAAGACACACAAAGAAAATAAGTGCTCACACCTTTCCATGATAAATGACAGATTTAGTGCTGATTGTTTGGCTTGGATGTTTTTTCCTCCTAAGAATAAAGAGGAACCTCAGAGATCAATATACGAAAGCCTCAGTCCCTCAGTCTTGAATTGACAGTATTCTTTGTTAAGAAAGGAATCTGCCTTATGTACTAAATCTCAGAAAATGACACAACATACTGAATCCTGCTTATCCTATAGGGGAAACCATTACACTGTCTAAATCTCTGATCAGCCTATAAAAGAACAAAAACTTGTTCTGGGTCTATCTGGAGTGGGGTTAGCTTTTTTTCGTAGTAGCCCATATGATGCTGTGCTTTAGATTTATGACCAAAATAACATTGATAGCAAGCCAATGTTTTATTCATTGTTGAACATTGCTCGAGCAGCATCAAAGTCTTTTCCATTTCTCATTCTTCCACACTAACTGTCAGGAGACTGAGGGTAGGTTAAAAGCTGTGAGGGGACATTGGTGGGACAGTTGACCTGATCTGACCAAAAAAGTATCCCACCTTATGTTTAGCCATGGTCAGCAAAAAGAGGATTTTGGTCAGTGCCTCCTATCAGCAGGCAGCTGTCCTGGGAATCTGTGCCTCAGCACGCATAGCTGTTACTTGGGAAGACAGATGCCATAATCACGTGTTCCCCTCTTGATCCTCCCTTTTCTAAGAGTTTATTCCTTATGAAGACCCAATGACTTGTGATTGTGTCTGTTATCCTTGTCCTCTCCCCTGCCTCCCCCACACCAACCTGACCTTTATTTCCTGTAACCCTGCTCAAGTGGTGACCACCAGTGGCAGTCGTAATGGACACATCTGATCAGGATGGCTGCACCAGACTCAAAGTGGATTTGGGGGAGACACAATTGTCAAGGGCTATTTTGAGCAATCTGCCCATGTAATCATGGTGCTGCTTACGTTTGGAGGAAATTGACTTCTGTCGTTAATATGCAAATACCATTATAATTCAGTTAATTTACTCTATAAATAGTAGACATTTATATGGGGCTCATTGAGCTTTCTTGCATGGCAGCAGTCAGCACACCTTGACTAACAACACCTCTCTGGGTTACTCTTTGAGGCTGAGAGATTCATTGCTGCAACAGATCATCAGTAAGTGATTAACAGCATACTAAATTTTAAATCTTAACTAAGTGCTCTAGAGGGTTGGTTCTGGACATATAATCCTTTAGACATAAACCGGTGACAAAGTCTGGGATAAGTCTGGATCCAGCTGCACCTGAACTCCCCTCTGAGAAGGAGTTTAAAACACAAGGTTGTCCTTCCTGAACCTCATGACTTGTCAGAAGTCTCTCCTGACAGTTTTGTCTGACACTGTCCTTTATGCAGTGGGTGATCAAGTGTACCTTGCCATCAAATCTTGTTAAATCATTGACGCATTTCCTACTTTCCAAACTTTGTTAGATCACTGCTTTTTATCAATAGAAATATTGCTACCTCTCTCTTAAAAGTGTGTCTCCATCTGTGACATGACATATCTGTAGTCTCTTGAGTGGCTCTAACATTTTTATTACATCCAAATTCATCGAGCAAACTGATACCATCTGGAACTACAAATAAGAGTGGGTTCATCTAAATAAAGATTAATGCTACCTAAATTTTTGACAGCACAGCAGGGATCAACCCTACTGATAAAGGACATGACCCATAACCTTTTTTCTCCTGCTGCTGGAAATGTGAATGCAAAACTCAAATCAATACTTTCTATAACCAGCAGTAGATTTTCTTAGCTGTTGGTGCAACAAATGTTTTTGTTATTTGATTTGGTTTGTTTACAATGGAAGAAAAATATATTCAAGTGTTTTAGAATCAACTACAAGGTTTCTGTAGCATTTCCTTTCCATTTTCTATTTTTTAATTCCTTGGATGATGAAACAGGCAATAGCCATCCTATTTAGCTTATATGGGAACTTTCTAGTGGATATTGATATAAATTGTCAGAGAAAGGCTTGGGGTCAATCAGGCTGAATAGATACATTCATCTACCATCCCTCTGATGCAAGGGAGCAGCAAAATTACAAGCATAAGATTGAAAGTTAATTTAAGACACCAACAGCCATTTTTTTCCTTTCATTTGACGTGAGGTCCTGTGACAGTCTTGAAAAATCAAAGATTTTTTTTCTCCTGTGTTTTGCAGACTTGCCTCAAAATCCCCACAACACTCATATCAGGTCCTTAGTGATGGTACATGAGTGGCATTGAAGGTTGAGGGGCTGTTAGCCATATACTTAAATTTTTAATATTTATGTTTGAAACACTGTTTTGTTTAAATTTTTTCTTGAGATGATATATTTTAGTAAGTCCTAGGATCGCCAACATAAAAGATGTAAATCTCAGCCTATGGCAGAGATACCAAGAAAAATCTATTTATCTTCTATATAGTAGACCATGATATAAATACTGGATACTAGTAATGGAAGCAAAGAGTCAAAAGATAAATATCAATGAACAACTTAATGACAAAATCTTTTCTTTTCTTGCTTTTTTCTCTTCCCATTAGGGAGAAAAATCAGCAATGATAATTATAGAGGATAGTTGATCAGCAAGAATTTCACAGAAAGTGATTTCTCATATGCCTCTGGCCCAAATTAAAATCGTAATCAGTTGTACATAACAGAGAGAACCAGCTTTATTCTTCTACTACTTGGTGTAAATCTGGAGTAAGTGTATTGACTTCAGCAACATTATTCTATATTTATGTTGATTTGAAAGAAACTACAATTTCTTCTTATCTGTTATAAAGAATAATTGAGATTTCTTCTGTATATGTCCTGAAGTTTATATTACAATTTCTTCTTGCTCTATCCAATTTTTTTCAGTATCATTAAAGTTTCTGAAACTCCTTTAAATGTTCTGGGATTTCTTTCTCTCTTATGCACTTGTCAGTCACACAGGGACTTAAACTTTTGGGTTGACCACATTGTTTTTGCTGCTCTTTTAACTTTATGCATTTATTTACGCTTACATGGCTTTTTTCTTCCTTTTTTATTTTTTTGTTTCCTAATGTGACCTACCAAAAATAGATTCTACCTTTTCCACTCTTGATTTTTCATGAATTATTGAATTTTGGCCACTTTTATTCAACTTGTTTCACATTTCCTTCAAGTCAGCATTTCTCACAGTGCAATATCTTTGTGTTTGCTGACCTCTCTACAGAACTCCATCAGCATTTCAAACTTAATGATATTATAATAATGGTATCCTATGTGCTTTCCAACTTTAACCTTGTTTATCTTACAGCAGTACCCTGATTTTCAATTATATGGCCCTTGTGACCTCATTTGCTGCTTGTTCAACTTACTGTGAAAGAAAGAAATGTTTTCAAAACTCTTTCTGTAGCATTCTTATTCCTATTTCTCTTGCTCTGATCTTCTTTCAGCACAGAAAATCACAAATAAGTACTGTATGGCTATTTTAGACCACAATCTTTTGCATAAGAAATTTTATATGTCATCTCCTTATACTTTTTAGACCTATATATAACAATACAAAATATGTTTTCCACAAAAAATCATGCTTACCTGTTCAGTTATTTAACTCAGTCCTTATTATTTCATCATGTCAGTCAAAAACAGTTTAAGCAGTTAGAAGGGTCTGTCCTACTGATAATTTAGATATCCTACTGATATTTCTAGTTCCACATGTGATAGTCTGGTAATGAAAGTTAATAGTCTCCTTGACAGCCGTGCCTTCAAGAATAGAGTCAGAAGACAGATTTCACTATCAACATTTCACAGGTATGACAATCAACGATTGATTATTTCCCCTCCGGATGTCACGCCTGGAGACCTTGACAGCATTAGAGTTGTGACCATGCAAAATGCATGAAGTTCAACAAGGCCAAGTGCAAGGTCCTGCACGGGGTCTGGCCAATCCCAAGCTCAAGTATAGGCTGGGTGGAGAATGGATTGAGAGCAGCCCTGAGGGGTGCTGGTGGATGTGAGGCTTGACGTGACCTAGCAATGTGATTTGCCACCCAGAAAACCAACATTATGCTGGGCTGCATCAAAAGACGGGTGGCCAGAAGGTCATTTTATGTTCCTGCCTTTGTTTCAAGAGCTGAAAGGCGTCTTGCCCCTTTTATAGCTGATAAGGTATTGTTAGGTCACAGGTTGAACTTGATGATCTCAAAGGTCTTTTCTAACCTAATTTATTCTGTGATTTATTCTGTGATAGCCTCTCCTCAGTTTGGTCCTATTCTTTTAATGTGTATTTTTACCTCACCAGCAAATCATCTACTGAGATTTTTGACTTGAATGAATGCAGGTGATTTCTCATTCTAATATCCTGCATCATCCTGTGAAGCATCTTACACGTTATGAAGTATCTAACACTCTTTTTTTATGTCTAGGAGAACTCACTCTGGTTTGTGTTCACACTGGTTTGTGTTCAATTATACAGAAGAGCATTTGCAACCAAATATGTGTCTTTTTATTATCTTGCTGATTTTCACAAAATATTTCATATGCTATGAAATGTTTTTGTTATAACAGGCTGATTCACTTAAAAAAATGTCTTCAAGTGAGTTCTGACCCAGATTTTTTAGAGATAAAAATATCAGATGCAGTAGCAAATTGATTTTCTGCATAAACAGATTCATAGTGACAACTTTTTGTTGAATCATTCCATTATCAATATAGATTGCAAAGACAGAGAAATATTTTTTTCTATGCTAAGTCCAAAATGTAGACAGACTATGTGTGATTTTCCTTAAATTAAATTCCCTTAAAAAAATTTAATTTAATTTAATTAATTTCCTTAATTAAAAATTGCTTAGATAACTTCTGATACAAACCTATACTGGTAGATATTGATGCACACTATACATGTACAGTCTTTCTCAGTTATTAGTGAAAGATAATAATAAAAACGCTGGCAATAAAGTAGTAAGTTTAGAAAGACTGAGCATTAACACTTGAATGAAAGGGTCTCCTGCCAGGTCAGATTTCCAGTAAACATATTGTGAAAAGTTTTATGTATTTTAGGAATGAAAGTAATTTTTACAAGCAGAGCGGGAGAATGCAGTCTGTGATGTAGGGTATGAACAATACAGTGCAAAATCTGAGTTTAAAAGCATTAGACAAATGTCTTCAACTAGCAAACTTACAGAGAATGACAGCCACAACAGGCACACAATCTAGGTTTGTAAACAACTACTTTTGAAATGCACCTTATGTTCTTCAGGCTGATATATTCCTCTGTGATGTAGTATGTCAAGCTGTGCCAACTGAACAATTTATTAAAAGGGGTTCTTAAAGTCATAACCAAGGAAACAATTATTAGAGGAAAAAAAGAACTTATATACCACTGCGCACACAGAAAAATTTTGACTCAAGTTTTTGAGGATAATTAATGCCATACACTGTCTATTTTCCCCTGCAGATATGGACATTTAAAATTTCCCCTTGTTCTGTCACTATTTGACTGGGAGAAGAGACCAACCCCCACCTTGCCACAACCTCCTTTCAGGTAGATGTAGAGGGCAATAAAGTCCCCCCGTCGGCCTCCTTTTCTCCAGACTGAATAACCCTCTTCAGAGCCTTCATTCAAAGCTGTAACCTCATTAAAGAAAGATGAGTA
Organism: Daphoenositta chrysoptera; assembly: GCA_013397915.1. NCBI lineage: Eukaryota > Metazoa > Chordata > Aves > Passeriformes > Daphoenositta > Daphoenositta chrysoptera. The sequence continues at coordinate 1,141,161 of VZRO01001744.1, read as the reverse complement.
TTTGTAGAAAAAACCATATTTTTGCTTATTTTGTGTATTTGCATTGAGAGTAATTTCACTTTGGGAAATCTCCTATAGGTATTCTAATATTATTCCTATTAAGAAACCTGTAACTGTATAAGTAGAGGGGTTATATGTCAGACTCCATGCATAAATGTGCATGATTTGTACTTGTATGTATGATTAGTTATATGAGTATGTACAAATATCTATAAAATACATGACTGTCTGACAAAAGTACATACACAATTCATACATCACTATAAAACATATATTGGCAGGCAGACAGAATTAGAAAGGAAGAATTTTCCCTTCCCATTTTTGCCAGTTTTGTGGACTATTCTGGAGATATTGCTATACCATGCAGGCTAAAGAGAGAAAGAAAAAGAAGATAAAAGTTAAAAACAATCTAATTTCAATTTTTAATAAATATGAAAGCAGTGGAATTCTACCACAATAGACTAAATCTAATGCTAGAAAAATCTGACACTTAGCCAAGATTTACTAATCAAATGTTTGGGACATTTGGGGCTCAGACTGAATGTAATATGTTTGTTTCCACAGACAATAATGCCTACAATAAAATTCTCAGGAAGACAGATTAAGGATTATGAAAATTCCAACTAATCTGTTGCATCAACTCAGATGATATTACTCCTTCATCACTTCTTTTAAGCTTAATTAAAACAACATCATTAAAAAAAACCACAAAAACAAACCAACAAAGATTGGCTTAACAAATTGTAAAGAGAAGCAAGTCTTAATTGCATTAATTTCTCAAGTTCATATACTTTATTGTAAGCAAATGAGAGAACCTGACATCACAGAGTGTACTAATTTATTAATTTACAGAATCAAAGAATATGCTGAGTGGGAAGGGGCCCACAAGGATTATCAAATCCAGCTCCTGGTCCTGCACAGGACACCCCAAGAGTCACACCCTGTGCCTGAGAGCATTGTCCAAACACTTCTTGAACTCAGTCAGGCGGGTGCTGTGACCGCTTCCCTGGGGAGCCTGTTCCAGTGCCCAACCACCCTCTGGGTGAAAAACCTTTTTTTTGCCCCTCCTCTTGCCCTCATGAGGAAGTTGTAACTGCAGTGAGGTCTCCCTTCTCCAGGCTGAACAGACCAAGTGCCCTCAGCTGCTCCTCATACGGTTTCCCCTCAAGGTCCTTCACCATCTTTGTAGCCCTCCTTTGGACACTCTCCAACAGCTTTTTTATCCTTATTTTGTGGCCCCCAAAACACAATACCCAAGAAGAGGCCACACCAGTGCAGAGCAGAGCAGGACAGTCCGTTCCCTCAACCAGGTGGTGATGCTGTGCCTGATGCACCACAGGACAGAGTTTACACCACAAGTGAGCTTGTACTGCATACTTTTAATTGCAGGATCATACAGGACTTAGCCTACAGTACTTGCACACTTAATTCTATTAGGTCTGATATAAACTGACAATTATTATTTGTATAAGGAAACCTCTGCTAAATGTAATTAGACATCAGAAACTATACTGAATCAATTAATGAAATAACAATTTAATTTAGTGGTTTGATGGAAGTTACAAAAAACATTCTAACCCATCTGATTATAAGCAAATTTTATATATTCTATAAAATTATTACCATTCAATTTCAGAAATGGAAAAAGAATTGGTACATTCTGTGTTTCAATATATATGCAGAGTGTGCAGCAGAGAAACTACCTAAAGAGTTGAAAAATGCCCAGATCAGTGTGGTACTAAATGATCAGAGAATCTCAACACTGGTTTGTAAACAAGAACAACTTGCGCAAATTAAATGGTAGCAGTTTTGAAGGGTCCACACACACCCATTGTAAAGAAGAAGACATTTTGAGCTTTCAAGCAAAATTTCTTAACAGCAGTGAGGAAGAACCTACAAAACCCCCACTGATACCTAATGCACCTCAATTCTGAATAATGCTAGAAGACAAAAAATAATTGCATATTTAAACTATTTATTGATAGTGTTTATATACAAGGGTGATGAATTAATGCCTTAGAGACCTTTGAGTGCTTGACTTTAAAACCCACATAATCCTCTTCTTACACAGGTTTCAAGTTTGAAACTAGAAACAAAGCTATGTACTTCCTGTCTTCTTTGCATTCATCAAGATGGTCAGGTGCATTGCAAAAGTCTATAATAAATGAGCTAATAAAAGTCATAGGAATAGAAGCAGATGTCAGCTGGCTGTAAGCTGGAGAAGGAAGACTAACTGCAAAAATCCTGCTAATGTTTTTACAACTTTTTCCTGAGAGCAGAAGAGCGAATTTCAGGGGGTTCCTTTCTTACCACAGAATGCAAGGTTTTTCTGCTGGTAAAAAATTTGCTTGTCTCCCATTCTTCCTTACCCTTACTTCCAGGTCTGTAGTTTTTCCCTCTTCTGAACTGTAATTGTCTCAGATTGATCTCAAAAATCAAAGATTCCTTTAACCTTTTGTTTCTTATCCTACACCTTCTTATCTAGGCTTCTAATTCTTGTCTCAGTCTACCTATTTCATACAGGTATTTTTTTCCTCTCCAGGATTCTAAATCATAGAACTTCTTTTTTACTTCTTCTAACCTCTTCCAAACTGTTTGTTTTGGGTTCTATGTCATGTTCCCAGCCAGCTGAGTCTGCTACTATTGTTTGTACCTCAAGATCTAGCATTTTGAGCTGAGTCCCAGTCCCCTTCACTCCAGCTCAGTTTCAGTATTTCAATTTTGAAGAAAGTTCTTACTGCTATTCCACCTTTGTTTACAACACATGCCGTGCAGACATGCTAGAAATCTATAAAAAATATAGGCACACAATATGTGAATGTGCCTGAGCTTATGGAAACTATTGTGAGAAATAATGGAAAAAGAGGGGAGGAGAATGATGAAAAGGAACAGGTTTGTGCTAAAACACAGCCCTGTTTCTATAACACTCAAAATTTTGCTATGCACAAAAGGGGAAACACACCTTTTATATGAATCCAGGAAGTCACTGTCATTTTAACTGAAATTCTTTCCACTTTAATCCAATTACAATGAGTTCCTATTTTCCTTTCACTTACAATGGTAACAACTTTCAGCATATAAACCTATAAATATAAAAATATATTATAAAATTTATATGTCTATATATTCATATATCTATTATTCTAAAAACATGGACTACAAATGGCTTATTTGTGACCTTCCCTCCCTCTGCCCACATCCCACAAACTCCATTTAAATTAATTTCTGCTGTAAGTGTGCTTTCTGCTCATCTGGACACTGTGACTGGGCTTCCTGAAGGGATCCTGGACTTGACTTGTTACTTTGCTTTGTTCAGTTTGTCACCAGATGGTGGAGAGAACCTGCTATGATCACTGTCCCTGTGTGCAGTTACTCTGCTGCAATCACCTTGGCTGCGGACTGTGGAACAGTCTAATGGTATATTGGACAAGCACGGTACAGGAAACCACGTTCAAGAGCAAACTAAAATAAATTCATTAACCACAGAAACACAGGATTTGCTAAATATGCAGACAATATTCAAGGGGAAGCTTCCTCAGTGCAGAGCAGAGCAGGACAATCCCCTCCCTTGCCTGGCTGGTGATGCTGTGCCTGATGCCCCCCAGGACATGACTGGCTCTCCTGGTTGCCAGGGCACTGCTGGCTCATGTTCAACTTGCCATCGACCAGGAATCCCAGGTCCCTTTCCACAGCTCTGTTTTCTAGCCCCTCGTTCCCCAGTCTGTCCATACATCCAGGGTTGCCCCGTCCCAGCTGAGGAATCCAGCACTTTCCCTTGTTGCATTTCATATGGTTGGTGATTTCCCAGTCCTCTAATATGTTGAGGTCTCCCTGCAAGGCAGGACGACTGCCTTCCTTCAAGGGAGTCAACAGCTCCTCCCAGTTTTGTATCATCTACAAACTTGCTCAGTATCCCTTCCAGTCCTGCATATAAGTCGTTTATGAAGCTGTTAAAGAGCACAGGCTGAGGATGAAGCCCTGCAGAGCCCCACTAGTGACAGGTCACCAGTCTGATGTCACCCCATTCCCCATAACCCTTTGTGCTCTGCCCAGGAGCCAGCTGCACACCCATTGCATAGTGTGTTTATCCAGCTGTGGAACAACTGGATTTCCTTGGTCATCTAGATGGGTTACCTTGTCACAAAGAGAAATCAGATTTGATAAGCAGGCCTTTCCCCTCATGAAGCCATGCTGGCTGTGACTGATGACTGCATTGTCTTTAAGGTGTTTTTCAATACCTTCCAGAACAATCTTCTCCATAACTTTACTAGGCACTAGGAAATGAGATTAACGGGCCTGCAATTTCCAGGGACTTTCTTCACACCCTTCTTGAAAATTGTGACGTTTGCCAGCCTCCAGTCACAGATATCAACTCATTAGGCAACTGCTGCTCTGGCTGCAAAAGTTACAAGAAATGTACACTCTCAAAACTGCGAAAAGCAGAGTAAAGCCGGTTCCCTGTCAGCAGTGATGTCAATACTGTATAGATTGAGACACTTATTAACCGGACTGGCTTTGTCCCACTTTTTCTAATCCTACCATGTGTGTTTAGAGCTGTAGCTACTTTAAATTTCTGCTCTGAAGTGTAAGTTGCAAATTCTTTTCAAAAGCTCTCTCTTTCCTTAGCTATGCATTCAGTGAAATTGCTTTTAGCCTGCGGGGTGCTGTCCAACTAGAGAGATCAATATTTTGCATGAGTACGTATTGATAGAGGATTTAAGAGGAATGGTTCTTTTTCTAAAAGTGCAAAATCAGGGCACTGACATTATTGTGAAAGCTGATTGAATTATTCTCAGCTATAGTAATAATATATAGGACTTTTTCTGTCAATGTCTCATTTTAAAACAATTACTTGAAAATTACATTCATCTTTCTAATTTACTTAGTTATATTATTAATTACTAATAAATTAGTAAATAACTAAACTAGTTTACTTAGTTATATTATTCATTGTAATCTCAGCCTATAGGCTGACAGCAAATTGTTAGTACTGTTTCAAGTCCTGCCTGTTCTGAATTGGCTCACGTAAAGCCTCATTGGTCCAGATTCTTGCACCTAGTGATAAGAGACATTCATTTGAAAGAAAACAGAAATTGGTTTTATGATGACTGAGCATTTCCATAGAAGTCAAACGATTATTTGGTTTTTTGACTTCACAAAACTCTCAGCTGTGGTTTTCATCTATAGACAGGTTTTTTTTTTGTCTAATGACTGCCATGATTCCTTCCAAAAGCACAAAAACGAACTAAATACACTCTATTTATCCTTGAACAGGACTTTTCAGAACTCATGTGTATTGTAATTCTATCTGCATCCCAAGAGATGGAGATGGGAGAAAATTCCTCTGTATTAGCTATGTTATACTCTCTCCCATATTTCCACACCATCCAGGATACTGTAAAAATCTCACCCTCTTATCAAATAGCTAACTTCTACTGCTTTGGTGAAAAAGGCTGTTCAGACACCATTGGGCATACTGGTTCAGTTCTCAGCCAGCTGAGAACTTTAGGGTCAGGGATGCCAACCTAAACACTATATTTTGCTATACACTCATGGTATACATCATATAAATGTCTTTCTTTAGGCTCAGCTACTTACTTTTTTGCTTTAAAATATCAGCTACAAATACATACAGGAGTATAGGGAAAAAAATCTTGCATCTCTGAGTCTCCTGTAACGCAGAAAAGGCAAGAAAAATGTAAAAAAGTGACTCTTCAGGTCACTTTATACAATGATTACACATTGAAGGATTATAAGAGATTCAAAGTCCTTTGATTTATGTGACTTTTATGAAATAGTGAAAAGGCCACTTAAAATAGCAAAACATAAGTCACTGACAATCTGTCCTTGTTTTCAAAACTCATTCTGACTCACTATGTCCCACAAGTCTCTCTTTCTTTGAAAAGTTATGAGGGAAGACAGTAGGCAGAAGAGAGCCCTATGTTTAAATCCTAAAGTACATTTTCCAACAACTAGTGTTCAGTAAAGTCAATGAATTAACTGAAGTAGAGTTTTTCCCAGAATTCTCCATGTCTTGGTAAAAGCAAATGAGTTTTTGTTCTGCAGATCTTCTTGTAATATAATTTAAAGTACGAAATGAACCCCAGTGATATAATCCTTTTTAATCAGCAAAATGGAAAAAAGAAAGTTTTACAAAATTTACAAGAGTGCTTTACACTGGTTACTACTTACCATTTCAATAATTTTATTTCAAATAAAAAATTCCATTTTCTTGTATTTTTTTTTGATATCTTTCTACTGTAAATACTGCACTAAGCAATGTTGTTGTTGCCCTAGATTTTTTCACAACACTTCATTATTTCTTTTATTTTAAAGGAAGAAAAATAAATTTAAATCAAATAAGTAAAAATTTTACAAGAAGATTTTTTAGGGTAAAATAAAATAATTAATAAATTATTAAAGTAAATAAAAATAAAAATTATAAATAAAAATGAGAAATAATAATAAATAATAAAAATAGTGAAGAATTTGTAGTTTATTAATTTAATTGGTAATTTGATTAAGTTGAGGAAAAATATTCCTACCCATTGTTTTACATTGCAATTTATGTTGAAGTAGAAAGCTGAAGTTAGAAAGGCACTTCTTGAGTTTAAAAATTACACAGCAAATATACAATGGTTAGCTACAATTGTAACTTGGAGATTTCACTGGAGGGGTTTAAAATTGAAGAACCCAAACATTTCTACGTCAATTCAGTAATGAAAGTGAGAGGAAAATAGAAACCAGCCCACAATGACCATAAAAGGAGAAAACAGTGAAGAAAGCAGTCCAGGAAACTATGGTCTTATTTTTGGTCAGGTCACTAACTGAAACCATGTCAGGCATCTTTTGGCAAGATTAAAAGCAACCTGTGAGGGTTTAGGGTGTAGACATCATCACATTCTACTACACAGCTTTAGTGAGGTATTAATAGGTATTATGAAAGCATTAGAGACCTGGCCCTTCAGTTAGTAAAGGAAAATATGATTTCCTACATGACTACACTTATGAAAATTTTTATTTCAAGCCATGCAGGTTACAGTGATAGCTGTAGCACAAAGCCAAAAGTATAACTTCACCAGAAACACTCTAAATAATGAAGAACATAACATTTTGGTTGTGAAAGAGATTTATTGGAATCATAGAAACATTGAGACACTTAGGTAAGAAAAGACACATAAATTCATCAAGTCCAGCTGATAACCCAGCACTGCCAAGTCCACCAGTAAACTGTGTTCCCAAGTGCCACATCTTCTTCAGTGTCTTCTAAATACCTCCAGGGAGAGTGACTCCACTGCTTCCCTGGGCAGCCTGTTCCAATGCTTGACAACCCTTTCTGGGAAGAAATTTTGCTAATATCTGATCTAAACCTTCCCTGGGAACAAATTGACACCACTTGTTCTCATCCTGTTTCTTGTTGCCTGGCAGATGAGATTATTGTGCCACAACCTCCTTTCAGGTAGTTTTAGAGAGTGATAAAGTTCCTCCTGATCCTCCTTTTGTCCAGGCTAAACAAGCCTAGTTCCTTCAGCCTCTCCTCAAACCACTGGTGCTCCAGGCCCTTTCCCAGCTTCATTATTCTTCTCTGGACTTACTCCAGCACCTCAATGTCCTTCTTGCAGTGAGGGGCCAAAATAGGACACAGCCTCACCAGTGCCAAGTGCAGAGGGGAAATCACTGCCCTGGTCCTGCTGGCCACACTATTGCTGATACAGGCCAGGATGCCCTTGGCCTCTTCAGCTCCCTGGGCACACACTGGGTCATGTCCAGCTGCTGTCAACCAGCACCCTCAGGTCCTTTTCCACTTGGGGAGCTTTCCAACCACTCTTCCCAAATCTGTAGCATTGCATGGGTTTTTGGGAACCAAGTGAGGGACCCAACATTTTGTACTCTCGAATTTCATATCGTAATGATAGTAATGAAAATAATATTTAATAACATTCAGTTTCTGAATTTGTTTTGGTTGAAATAAAAATCTCTGTGAAAATTTATTATGGAAAAACTTGGTCTGAGATAAATGCCAGCCTTGTCGTTATATCTTCTGATACTTGAATAGATCACAAGTAGCATAGTGAGAAACATTATGGGGACTGAAAGGAATCTGACTCATCTGGCTTTGTCTCTTAGGTTGTATATACCTTTTAGGTTACCTCATAAACCTCTGCCCCTTCACCACCATCCTGTCCTTTCTATAGACAGAGAGAGACACGTCTCTGAAAATCTTCTCAAATACTTTAGCTTAGTCCAGAACTTGTTCCTAGAGAAGCTTCCAAAGACTCTTCTCATTGACTTTGGATGAAAAGTGAGTAGTCTCAGAGAACCAAGTCTCTTGCAGAAATATTAGACTTATCCACATTGGCAAGTTGTTACCAGATATGCAATTCAAATTATAGATGATACACAAACAGAATTGTTGTATGAAGAACTATGGGGAAAATTATTTAAATATATAATATTCCCAGTTCTTTTCTTGCTTTAATCTGCAAATCGGACTATATAATTTCATAGACTTGCAGTAATGTTACAAGGCATAGGTATTTTAAGGTGAAAGGAAGCTGCAGGAAAGTATATGAAAAATTAAAAAAATATAATCAGTCTTAATGCAGGTGATCTTAATGTCTTACTCTTAATTATGATTGCAAAATAATAATACCTGTTTTGGCATTTTATTTTATTGTAAAGTAAGATACATTAAGAAACCCTGTTATTACATATGTCTGTCGTGCCAAAAAGAAAAAACTTATTTACTGTAAAATTCTTCTTTGTAGAAGAAGATAAAAGAGGAGCTAAGTAAGTAACATCAAATAAAGGATTATCCTTGTTTGTAAGGAGTCTGTTCTAGTAGGAGTTATAAACAGGGACCTTGACATTAAAATGACAGGGTAGATTCCTAGGAAGTTAAAAGCAAATCATCTGGTACTAATACCTAGTACAGATTTAAGTGAAGGATTTAGCTGGGCTAATATATAAGATTAACCATAAACAGAAACAAGTCACAATACTTGGAGCTGGCCAAACTTAACCAGTAATCATGCTTAAAACCTTTTTGTTAAAAATATGTTTTTGAACTCATATTTATCTTCTATTCTACTAATCTATTCTGAAATAGGACAGTTTTGCAACACATGACCACTTCCTCTCAAATTCTTAACTTTTACAAAAATCCTTTGCTGCACACTGTAGATCATTCTCCTCTTCATATGTGCAAGAGGGATGCTGTATCTTGGTTGTGTCTTCATTACTTGAAAAATATGGAGAATTTGTGTCTAAATTTCTTGATGACCAAAAGAAAGCATCATGCATATTTTTGGAAATCAGCAATGACATATAATTTTATAAAACATTTATTCATTTCTTCTTAATGAGATTGAACTGCTAAAGAAACTGGGCAGAGGAAATGACTCTGTTACTCTGTTACTGTTTACATTGAAAAGGCTTTGATAATTTTTTTGTTGAATTGATCCACGCTCTTCTTGAAAACAGTCCCTTAAGAAACATCATGGTATCCTACCTTCTCACTGCTCCTGCATATATTTTAACAATATTTTATTTTCCAAGGGTAAGTTTAATATTTCTTTGACCATACAGAGAAGTTCCCCACAAAAGAGTGAGATAGTGGCTCAGAGGCGATTCAGAATAGGATATGACTGCAAAGACTAATGAACTTACTAACACAGAGATGATTTACCTAGTAACTAAATAATTCTGTTCTGTAATATTTCAAGGTTATAAGCCAAAAATTTGCTCATCATGTAAGAATTTTATAGCACAAATCAGTCACCTGAAACCTTACTGTCAATGTACCAGCTTGTAAGTCACAAGTGGAATAAACAACCAACTTAACCAAAAACCAAATTACTCTAAAACAACAGAAACCAAAACAAACAGATAGGCAGATCAACTGCATCCTGAAATCTGATCAGAGTGAAAAACTAAATGCCTAGACACTGCTGATACTCCATTCTTACCATACTTTATAAAGCTTCCTTTAGTATCATCAGCAATTAATATATTCAGGGAACAAAGACAGTGTTGTGCTCTTAAATATAAAAGCAAAAAAGTATTTTATTCTGTGAATGCGCTATGGATAAAAGACTTAAATGAAATACCTTCAAAGAAAATAAATTCACAATATCTCTGCTGCTTAGCTCTTTTTCTTCCCCTGACCTCGTGGGTTATCTGTTATTGTAATTTATAAGTCACTTTTACTTACTTTTGGTTTTTCCTTGTTTCAAATTCCACATATGTCTCGATTTGGCTTTAATATCTTTGTTCTAACACTTTGGTATTTAACTTTTTAAAGCTACAGAGATCTCTTTGTTACTCTGTCCTACGTGTGATTTCAAGCCTAATTTCTAGTCAAAATGAGGTGTTTCAGTTTAATATACTTCAATATATAGACATTTTTATCCCTATGCATAGAATACTGCTTACATATGAGTATTTCTGAGATCTTGTCAAAGTACAGCCTTGCCACAGGTTATCTTTCATGTAGAAAATGGACCCAGCTGTGACACCTCTAAGGCCTGGGGATGATGTATAGTCTTAAATATCCTGAAAATTAAACACATTGGAATAACACTATGAAACTAATAGCTGTGGTTGACTTTTCTGGATACACTTATTCGAAAATGTAATGTCTATTCTTTGAAAGTCGTGTTTTCAAACAAAAGGAGTATGACAATTTTTTGCAGTGACTTTTCCACAGGTCGAGACATATTAGATATGAGTTGACTGGTTTTTTGATCCATACAAAGTTCAGCTGGTTTTCGAGTTACTCTATTCATCTTGGCTTTGTGCTGTTTGGAACAAGTAACTTTGAAAAGTTGCTAGGTAACAATTTTAAGTGGCAATATTGTACTGGGATGACTATTGGCCTTAACTGTTTGTGTTTCCTGCTTCTGATGCTTCATCCCAAAAACTCAATATGAAAGTAATTGAATAATGACAAAACTGTAATAATTTTTAATTATGTACAGAAGAAATTCATGTGCATGTGAAAAAATTTTCTATTGTTGCCAATTATCAATTTGAAATAAAAGAAGTCTGTGGAACTGGCCTCTTGTTTCCCCAAGAGATGGGCAATCTTGAATTCCTGTGTTCATTAAGAGATATGCATTTGGAATCTTCTTTTTTTTCCCTCTTTTTGTCCTTTATTCCCACCTCCTAATGAATAATTCTCTCCCTGTACTTCCTGCTCCATCTTGCAATATTATCTCATAGCATCCTGTGAAAATTGATACATCACTGAAGATGCAGTCTTTATGTCCTGTCCTTGATCATGTTTAGCATGTTCCCCTAAGTTTTCTTAATATCTTGATAATTCAAATTGCTAAGTGGCCATCCACTGAGTCTCTGAACACGCTGACAGTTGTATGTTAAATAGTTGAAACCAGGTTTTATAAGTAAATGCTCAATATTGTCTTAAATTAATTTAAAATTAAAGGTTAATTTTTATCCCTAACCCCAAAAACGGATGTAAACAGGCTCTGAAACTTGTGAAGCTGCTGAGGTGAACTGGTTACCAAACTGCTGCAGAAACTCCATTCAAGGAGTTGCAGGTTTTCCTCTATCATCTAAAAATGTTTGTTTTCAAGCTACAAACTTATTACTTTAATTAATGCATGTTTTACACCTGTCCACTGCTCTGTATTTTAAGGAATGAAGTAAAGTGCAGAAAACAAAGAACAAAGAATGCAGGAATAAGCAGTATTAAATGAATTCCAGTTCTACATCTATATAACTAGTTATCCTTTTGACAAGCATAACATAAAGGTAAAAGTCAATGTCTATATTCTGAGATTCTGAAAGACACACAATTCACTTCCAGGTGTATAATTTCTTGTCATGTTTAAACAGCATCGCTAAAGACTTCACGTACCCTAATCCCCATTCTGGCTGCTTTTCCAAGCACAGCTCTCTAAAAGCCTTTTCCTCATAATGAGTAGCTTGCACAAAGCTGTAAATGCTACTTTGCTATGAATATGAAAATTGTAAGTGGCAGTACCAGTACAGACTAAGAATCATCTTGGACTTCTAGATTTTGCAGATGTCCTAGATTTGCCAGGTGATTAAAAATAGTCCCTAACAACCGAAGCTAATTATTGACAGGCACATGTTGCTATCCTTGCTCCATAGAGTTCCTTTGAAAGACAAGACTCTAACATATCTGGCTGCAAATCTTACAAAATCTTTCCTAAAATGTGTGTGTATATACGTAAAACTTCTGACTGTAAAATTAATTGGGGGTAGGAAGCATTTAGTGTCTGCAGGTTACAGACATCGTTTTCATAATATAAACCTGATCTCACACACAGATTTACTAAATTTAGGAGCCTTAATTGTGTCAGATAATCACATGGTTCCCACTTTTTGTCCTGCCTTTACCTAGATGGTATTTCTTACCCTGCAAATGCTTTGAGTCAATTACAGCTTTTTTTTTTTTTTTTTTTTTAATTAAAGGACCTAGTTGCATTAGTAACTTTCTTTGATATATCCTCAAAACATTTCAGAAATGTTCATTGCCACTGTGTCCTGAATTTGTGTGTTGTGCGATCCCACTTCAAGATCATAAAAAGAAGCTTCTTGGTAATTAATCCAAACAGATACCAGTGCTGAGTGTTTTGCAAACAAAATTCTGTAAATAATAAGAAATCTCAAATCCATGATAATCGACTAAGACAGGGAAAACACTTTCAAATATCAAGATCGCTAGAAACTGAAAAGCTGTATTAACTCAACTGTCTCAACCTAGGCATTACTTATTTGTTATAGAAATAATATTACAGGTAGTTTAAAAAAATTACCTTGAACATTTTGTGCAGTTCAAAAATTTAGCTGTTGTGGTTTCACGCTATTTTCAAAAACATTTACACCTTATTTTAGATATATGCATATTCTAAACATATAAATATTCCAGCATTTTAACATTTATAATGAAATTTGTCATTATAAACTTTTGTTTCTGCCCCAAGTTTAAAAACTTGGCATTCTTCACAGAGAAATTTTTTTGCTTCAATGAATCATTCTAAATATGTTTAAAGAGAAATAGAATATTAGAGGAAACACTACTACTGTAATACATATTAAAGTCACAGAACACTCCTAGAATATACTCCATTTTAGACTTGAGTATTTGTTCCTATTTCTTCATTCATCTGATTTTGCAGACAGCTGATCTTTATAATTATATTATGTATTATTATTATCTTATTATTTCTGCTCATATATAATTAATTTAAATCTAATAATAGAATATAAATGCATACTAGAATTATAGGAAAAAGTATTTCTATTATTAGAAATAATAATAGATAAAAAGAAATACCTAAATAATAGAAATATCTGTAATCCTTGTTCTAGGATGCTGTTTACAAAGTGTATTGTTTTGCCTGCTGCTCTAGGGAACAAATATAACAAACCCTGCTTCTCCTAAAACTTAGGAATAGTACTATATACTGTAGTGTATAATGAAGTACCCAAAATTAAAACACAGTCAAATACCTGTAACAAAATAATTCATTTCTACTTTTAGAATATACAATGTGACTTTTCCAATATCTTCTAATTTGGACACCTGCTACAATTATATAAACTGTTTAGAAAGCCAAATGCATCTTCTTTTTCTATTATAATTTATGTTTTTATTTTGTTTCCCTAAGGAAGAAATTTTCAAAATATTTTGTTTTCTACAATAATTCAGATAAACTACTTCTGTAATGCTTCTGCTTCTGTGGTTGTTTGTTCAGCAAATCAGCTTAATTTTAAATTATTTTATTGCATTTCATGACCAAGTTCCACTTTTTTTTTTAATGAATTAACTAAACCTATCAAGATTAATCATTTTGTTATTCATGTTTTTCTACGGAAAGTTAAATTATGTATTTGATTTAAAGAGGTCACTACAATAAGTCAAACTACTATCAACAAAGAATTGCTATATCTGAGAGTCCAAGTTTGTTAATTATAAAGAATGGCAAAATCTCAGAGGTGTATTTGGGCTTTTGATATTCCTAATAGATGCCATTTATTACTTTTTGTATAAAATTCACATAGGCAGGTACCTTTTTTAAATTTTTTTTTTTTTTTTTTTTTTGTTCATGGTTCTTTATATGCTGTATTCATGCTGCTGTTTTACAACTGGTGTAAGACAATTCGATGTAAGTGGTAGTGGATATCTGTTCCAGATCAGTCTGAGGATATGCAAACTCAGGTGTTGCAGGCGGGCACTGCATGCTCCTCTGGAGATCCTCAGTTCAGTTCAGCTCTCTACAACTCCCTTGCTGCATTGGACTCAAATGATCACTGTCATACAAGATCTTCCAATGTCCTCTGCCATATCTGACATTCCTGTGCCTTTGCATGCAAGTAAACCAAGATATTTCAAATGGGATTAGGCACCTGTGAATATGGAACTGAATCCTTTCTGCTTAATTACACTCCAAATTTCCCTTAGACTCTGACTGCTTCGACTGCCATGGATTCTAACCAACTTCTGTGCCCACAACCATAGAAAGGGAGGCTCAAAATGTTGATTGAATCTTACCTTTTCCTTTCAGTGGGGTAAAAATGCCATGTTCCTCTGCTCCATTGGCCTCCAGAATTGCTTTTCAAGAAGGCATTATATTTAATCTTTTGGTTGCACTTGTTTCTTCGGAACTCCAGGTCACAAACCTCAACTAAGCAATGTGATCAATCAATTTCTGTATTTCTGTACTTTGTTCAATATAGAAAGGACTCTGTGCTCATGAGAATGACTATCCTAGGATTGTTTTGGTCTGCCAAGTATGTAGAAAGTAGCTCTCATATACAAGGAAGTGTCATATACTGTCAAATCGCTTTACCTATTTTTTCTAAAAACAGAACATTGCCCACTTAATTGTCCAAGAACTCAGCATGTGAAGAATAATAAAATCTCCCCTTAAAAAAAAAACAGTAGTGATAAAAATAGTGATATTTATTACCAAAAAGCTCAAAGTCAATTTTTCCCATCTTCAACAATGAAATTGTCTCATCAATAGTTGAGACAGCTACATCCTTGTAGAATATAATCTAACTCCAACTGAAATAGCAACATCATTTTTTCCCAGTGTATGAAACATATCACCAAGTTGTTTGGAAATCAATGGTTTATGAGGAATAAATGTACGTTACTGGAGAAAAGGATACAGTAAGAACCAGAATATAAAAAAATGATCTGATCCATTTAACCTGACTTGTGTACTTGTCTGATTGTACATTTAGACAATGTATTGCTTTTTCCTATTCTCATTTAAGATTTCTTCTAGAAGAGTTGAATTCTAATTATAAAGGATAAGGATCCTCAGGATTTTAGTGAAGTGGACCCTGTGTATCTCTGCAAGAAAATGAAAGTATTGGCTACAAAAAATTTAAAATTAAAAGAAAAATAGAGGACAGCACAGTGGTAGCCTTTAACAGAGAGATGTGATTTCTTAAGAATGAAGTTTACTGCATATATAAAATTTTAGCTTGTCTGCTTGTGCTCTCAACCAGAGTGGATCATAATTGTTTTCTGTCCAGAGGGAGACTGAAACCTAAATTGAGAAGTAGATGCTGTGGCAAATATAACATCTATCAATGGATCAGGGTTTTACAAGCCTAACGGAATATTATTCCATAGTTAATCTCTCTTGGCGGTACTTTTTACACACTCACACACCCACCCTTAACAAAACACCTGAACCAACCAAACAGGACAATCAAAAAAGCCAGGTCCTGTATACTTGTGAATAAAAAGAACCATTGCCATGTTGTAAACAGCAGTTGGTAATCAGATTCAAATACCATCAATAATACAAGATCAGAGGGGTGCCAACTCCCAGTAATATTGCAAACAGATCCATGCTAGAATTATTTCAGTTTTATCCTCGGAAATTAATCCACAAGTTTTTCTGAATGGTTGAAGGACTGTATAGCATTTCATGGTTGTTTACTTACGCATAAATAAGCAAGCAGCTGTGCTTGGCATACTTCTAATCTGAAGGACTATTTCAACATCTCAACCCATATCAATCAAAGTTGTCCACTGAGAAAAATGTAGCTGTGGGAGAGGATTGTAGAAATGTCATTCCTAAACACAACCTCAAAATATCCTAACTTGATTTTCAGTTTTTTAATTCATTAGAGACAGGAAAATCCTATTAGGCTGCAAAAATTATTCCAATAATCAGTTACCATATTAAATTTAATTCTATTGGCATTAATTTGCAGGTGTCAAGCTCCAAACTTACTTAATGAAATATTATAAATTATACATGTACTGCAGTGTCAGAGTATACACATACCAGTTACACATGGAATACTTAGTATGTTTTATAGCTACAGCCTATATTACCTTTCTTTTATTCATAAAGATTTCCATTGTTACCTGAAAATCTAACAATTCTACTCAGCACATACACATTTTATATAGTGTTTAAATCATTTCCTAATCTTCTCTTGTCAAATTAAATGGATTGATTTTTCTTCACAACATCAAAATTGTTTTTGTGATTCCATGTTGAACCCCTTCTAACAATTTAAGTATTTCAGCAGTTATTTTCCTTTCAGAGAACACGCCAAATGAATGCTGCATTACAATAATGTGAAAAGTGGAATGCAACTTAAGGTAAATTGCTGGAAATTAAGCAGTGTTACCAACAGCAGCTACAGAGGTAATAAAAAATCCATGTTTCTATCAGGGTTTTTATTTTGTTTTTTTTTTTTCATTTAAGCTTTGTTTAGCCTTTTTTACCACAACACTGAAGCAGGGTCTTATCCCTAGTAAGTCAACCATCATGATCACCAAGTTTTTCTGGGCAAAGTAGTAAGTAAGGAATGAGAGCCCCATACTTTTAAATATACCTTTCTTTTTAGGATAACTTTGACTTTTCAAAAAGACAGGCTCCTTGGTATAACTGACTTTATGAAGAATTCCAGTAATTCAGGTAAAAGTATTTTTCCCCCAGGTCATTGTTAACATGCTTTAGGATTAAAAAGTGGATTTGTTCGGGGGAGGTTTCTGAAAACAGAATTGCTTGACTATAATTCCACATTAAGAATACAATATGAATTTTGATTTTGTATTCTTTTAGTTTCTGTAGCAAAGAAATCGATTTGAAAATAAGGATCAATGATAATAATGGCAACATAACTGATAAGTATTGCCTCTTTCTTTACCATATATTGACTAGTCATGCTTCATGTCATCAAGTTCCTTAGTGTTAAGTGGAGGCTTTGTGGAGTTTCCTGAAGTACCTTTTGTATAGTTACAGAGATAATACTTCTGCAAGTAATGCCACTTTGAGAACTTTACCACACCTTTATGTTTCAGGAAAAAAAAGCCCTGAAAATATCTTTCCTTCCTGAAAGGTTAAATTAAAAACAAAACAATATTTATTGTTTGTTGCTTCTATCAAAGAGGGATACCCTGAAAATTAACAAAACCATTTACTGAAGCAATTAATTAATAACCTGAAAGCATAGCAGGTTCAAAATTTATATCACTCACAGTTGTCAAAATTTTCATATTGTTTCCTAAGGGACTATATAAGTATGTATACTGAAGTAGCTTGTAGAAGAGATCTGTAAATCTCATAGTAAAAATTAACAGTAAGTTGAGGGTAGTCAAAAATTCCATAAACAGTGAAAAATTTGCTAATTGTCAAAGAAACCTGTCTTAGTGATTAGCAGAAAACATAAATCAAGTTAAATTTCATTAAGTCTAAGTCAAGTATCAAAAGTTCTTAAATAAAAAATCCCAAAAATAAAGCCAAAAACTTCACCCAAAAAACAGCAACACGAACACCCAGATGAACAAACAAAATACCAAAACCAAAGGCAGACCTATGGATAGACATTGTGGCTAGGATAAGACCCATAATAAAGTTATAATATTGCTACAGTAAAAACAGAGCAAAAGTAAAGCAGGTAACGACAATAAATTTGGAAAAAAAAAAAAAAAAAGCAAAAACATCAGCCCCCACACACAGTCCAAAAAGTCCTCAGTGGAATCAGAACTGAAATCTCTCAGTTTAATCAACCACATTTTCTCCTCAGAACATCAAATGAACTTTTGCTCGATGACAGCAAGCCAATTACAAAGGTTTTTAATTAAAAATATCAGTAAATGGAAAAGTAGCAAATACTGTGCTAATGAGAAGAAGAGTAAGAGTTCTTTACTAGGCTTATCCGATAGATAGATATCATCCAATGCCAATTTTAAAGAAAACAGCTATTAAAGAAATAGGAACATTAGAAATAAATTTAAATGGCTTTTCAGTGGTTGTTTCTACAAGGATAATAAGATATTTTTCTATAGTCAAGAGAATTGTGATATATCCAATCTACCCAGAGTTTAATAAAACATTTATTTTAACACCACATGGGAAATTATTAATGATGATGAAGAAGATGGGCCATAGAACTGTGTAAATTGTGTAAATGAATAAATGAGAGACAAGAAAATTCTTCTAAAAGAGGACTGTGAGACTTAATAGAATTTATTTATAGAGTTCCTTAAGCATTTGTCTTTGATCATTTTAAGGTGACTGATATTAGTGACTGGCTCAAAGATATATTCTAATTACATGGTGATGTGAGATGCTATTAATGCTGAAGATAAAAAAAGCAAATGGAAAGATTTGGATGACCTTGAAAGGTTGAGCAATAATTTGACATTAAAAGGTTTATGTGCAAGTTGATATGAAAGGTTATTTTCTAGCTTTTCTGTGCCTACTGTGCATATTATTCATCCCACTACTTTTGTGTTGATCTAGTCACCCAAGTATAGCATGAATTATGAAGAAAAGTTGGTTACAAAGATGCCATTTAAAGCTGCTTGTGAAAATGCAAGCCCATTTTAGGAAAAGTGTCTGAAGAACTTGTTAAAGGAGGTAACACCTTTGGAAATATAAAGGTTTTGTGTGCCTTATCAAAAACTAATTCAAAATTAAAAAAAAAATCCCAAGTCAAAACCTTTAAAATACACAGGGCAACATTTACATGAAATTTTTTAAAAATTACATATAATCATAAGAATAACATTTTCTATGATGAAATTAAATAGTTCAGTGTTATTGCAGGTTGACCTTGTAGGAAAAAAGGGCAAAAATGTTAGGTACTTTTGAGACATTGCTTTCTCTCTTTCTGGAGGTCATACATAAAAGAATGAGTTGATGAATGATTTCAGCAATACAGGAAGTCCCTTCCAGGATTTTGTTTCTAAAATGTATTTTTATATTAATAGAATACTTACATACAGCTAAGGATTGACTCTGGGCTGCGATATATCAGTGATGTAATCTGATGATAAACTGTAGAAATCGGAAAACTTCTGTTTTCAATAACTCAGTACTTATTTACATTTTCTGTGTTACCTATTTTAAATCCTTTAGTCTTGGAGTCCTCATGAAATGTTCCAGGGTATTCCTGGGATCAAAGCTAGTTTATGGACAATTAATTATATAGCTCATCCTGCTTGTCTTTTTGAAGTATTGACCCATTAGATTTCTTCCAGTCCTCTAGAGCTTCCCTAGTTTTCCAAGACTTATTGAAAAATCAATGTCAATTGTCTAGGGAGCTCTTCAGCCAGCTTTTTTAAAATTATTGAATGCCAGACAAATTTTAAAATACCTGGTTTTAGTAGTCACTGCTTAATGACCTCCAGAGTTATTGTGGGAGTGGGAAATATTTCATCATTACCATCATCACCTGATATGAATCTACCACTTTGACTTTTTCTAACTACAAGGAGAGAGTCATGAGTACATTTCTGCTTCTTATGCATTATTAATGCCATAGTTATATGATTTTCTTATATGAATAGATAAATATAAGTGCTAGGATTGCTTTACCCCTTGCTATTTTATTGTGGAGAATTCCCAGTTTCTGATTTATATCTGTTATCAAATTCCATTTAATCTGAATCTTAGTAATCAAAGTAGTTATTTGTGTATAAATGTGTATTAAATGACTGATTTCCTTAGACTGTTTAGCAAAAAATACTAAACCACAGAAACCTACGTAGCAACTTGTCTTAGCAACAGAGCCGTCTTGCCTTAGAATATCGTGGAAAAAACATTTTCTTGCATTTGGTTTTGTTATATACTCAGGGTATAATATCTCACAGCCTCAATCTGATGAAAATATTCCTTGTGTTTCCCTGAAGTATTTATTTAGATACAGAATTTCTCAGTTCTCTTTCCTATACCTTAGGGAAGTTTCCTTTTCTTTCTCTCCAACAAATGTCCCGTATTGGGAAGCTGCCCCTTTTCAGGAGCTCATGTAGGCCTTTTAATTCTTTAGGGTACTTAAAATAATGCCAACTGCTTTCTTAAGACACCTGCTACACTGGAATTATTATTAATATTTAGAAGTATCTTACTCATGGACTCTTAAGGGATTGTTCCTGTATTCTTCTTTTCACAGACATTATATGAAAGATTAATTTGAACAAGTATTCATTATTAATGTGCATTTAGAAGCTGATTCATCTCATCCTAAAGCAAACATTTAAAATAGGTCAGATGACTCATGCTTGGAGAATGTCCATTTCTTTTTACAGCCTCTGAGTGTAAGTTCAAATGGACACAAATGTAACTGAAACAGGTGAAACTTACCCTATTTGCTGACTACTTTCCACACTGAAAGTGCTGCCATTGTATACCTTTTCAAGAACAATTTTAAGTTCTGTGATAACGTAGCCATATTTAAGTAAAAATTCTCTCATCATAATTTATTTTCCATTGTCAGTATGTCTTGTGCCTTGTTAACAGGTTAGGTCTTAACTATCACAAATACCTTATCCAAACGTTTGCCAATATTGTGTCTGAAGAAGTTGGCACGAGCCACATAGTCCTCTTGATTTGTTGGCATATCAAAAAACTAACATGTTTCACACTTTAAGTATTTTGGGTTTAGCTTCCCTAGTGCTTTCTGAGACGAGGCTGTAATTTTCTTTTAACAAATCCTTCCTGGGAAGTAGTTCAGAGAAAATTCATAAAGTTGTCTCTGCTAACTAAGCAATGATATTCAGACTAATTTGTGAATTTCGACTGACCAATACTTTGAAAACTGTAGTGATACTTTATGGTCATGAAATCAAGTACTCTTCAGCTATAGCTGCAGCTTCTCCAAAACCTTGTGAATTAATTTTTCTAAGAAGCTGCCTCCACTAAGCCCTTTCTACTCTGTAGAGATTTCATCTTTCGGTCTTAGATCACTGTAATTCTGATCAGTCAATAGACAGGCAAAACTTTCTTACTTTTCCTTCTTGTATAAATCGAAGCTCTACTTTTTCTTTCTTTACCTGAATCTTCTTAATATTTAACCTTACTTTCAGACTACCTTCTTCTGTGATGGCTTTTAAGTACTGTGAAGCTGTGGCAGTAGCCTCATGTGCAGCCACGAGGTGAAGATATCAAACTATGCAATTGTGCAGACATTGACACTCAATGAATAGAAGCCATCTCTCAGAATAAATATACTATCTCCAGCTCATTACCTTATTCCAAGGACCTGGAGAGAAAGAGGTGTCTTCAGAGAGTCATTTCACCTTTCCCAGGCAACTCTTTTGAAAGAGATTCATTACTGCCCTGAAGAGTATAATTCATTCTGGTTAACTTTAGGAATGTAGGACAAAACTATCTACATGTAAATTAATTGCCTGCAAATACTTTCACAGTCAGAGGAGAAATGCTTATTGCATGTTTCTGTTGACTATTTCAGATCATAGAATCATGAAATCATTTAGGTTGGAAAAGACCTTTAAGATCATTGCATTCAAACCTAACAGTATTAAGTCCACCACTAACAAATGTCCCTTGTGCCACATCTACATGGCTCTTAAATACCTCCAGGGATGGTGACTCAACCATTTCCCTGGGGAGTCTGTTCCAATTATTGACAATCCTATCTGTGAATTTTTTTTTTTTTCCTAACATGCAATCTGAACCTCTCCTGGTACAAGTTGAGGCTGTTTCCCCTCATCCTCTACCTTTCTACTTGGGAGGAGAGATGGACACCCACCAGATTCCAACCTCCTTTCAGGTAGTTGTGGAGAGCCATAAGGTCTGCCCTGAGACTTGTTCTCTCCAGAATAGACAACCCAAGTTCACTCAACTGCTCCTCATCAGACTTGTTCTCTAGACCCTTCTCCAGCTGGTATGTATTTTGAGATGAAAGACATTGTAAAGGACTATTTATTTTAGGAGTGTATTGTTATAAACTACACTAAGCAGCAATTTGAGCTGTGATACTGATTAACCTGTTGCAAACATTGGTCAAAGAAATCCTATCCAAGGAGATTCTTTCTGTCTTGAAGAACCAGGTGACTAGCTTAGGCTTGAAATGCAATACTAAAGATGTTTCAGTAAACTGAGATGAACTCCAATGTGTGTGGATATGTGCTTCTTATACTGCTAGTAACCAGGGAGATACAGACCCCACATTCTCCTGGCTAATATCTGTGTAAACACTGTGGTGGAAGTGTAGTTTAATTGATTCCTGTCTGGTGTTGACATTCTATTTACATTTTGCCTCTGATCCTATTTACCTCTACTTCTATAAAGCCGTTCCTTTTGGAATGTCAGCACAGTATTTTGTTATTCTGTTTACATATAAAAATGTACTCCAGTTGTATTCAGTTACACATAGTTCCTAATAGAGAAGTCATCCCATTTTCACTTGCCAGGGTTATGTCCTATAAGAAAATATTTTGAGTTCAATATGAGAATCTGAGTCAGGAAATCTTAACATACTTTATGCCAGGCATATTTGAGGACTGAGAGCTCAAAACTGGCACATGTGCAACATAGGGGCATTGATAATGCAGTTTCCTAAATGTATTTTTTTTCAACTTGACTGTTTGTGGGGATTTGCTTTTTTTTTTTTTTTTTTTTTTTTTTTTTTTTTTTTTTTTTTTTTTTTTGGGGTTTTTTTTTTTTTTTTTTTTTTGGCGGGGGGATGAGGCTGGGGTGATGTATTTACCTTTTCAAGCCAATTGAGAAAATTGAACTTTTTTTAATTTCTCAAACTCCTGAGGACCTACAGGTCTACAGGTTTTATGAAGTTGTTAAGAACATATATTTGCAAGTCAAAATAACTGGAAAAACTACTTCTCCTAAATAAACTGACATAAGCCAATGAGTTATTTACACTTACTCAAATTTACCACAGAATAAACTGCAAAGTTCAGAATATTTCTGAGTTCAGGAATGTCAAGAGTAAGAAAATAATTTTGAATTAATTATTAATTTCCATTTATCATTTTTTTTTGGTTGTGAATAGCCCATGACCTCTTCTCTAATTGTTCATTAATCTCTATTTTATTTTTTCCCCTCCAAAATGAGAAATTTATTTCAACAGTAAGATCATATTTGGCATTCGTTCTCCAATTAACTTCCAGCAATTGCTCTCTGACTTAAATATTTTGGCCATTTTTAGTCCAGAGGGAAACAGTTTGTCCCTAAGTTTTAAAAAGATTTTAGCAATTACTTTGGACTCTTTGCTCTGTATATTGAAGATAATAATTAGAATCTAGTTTTTGCCTACTACATAACACTCTATCATCATATGAGATTTTGTGCGTTTCCCAACAGTACCTGAAGGTCTAATGTAAACTTTGCAAGTAATAACAGAGTCCCCTACATATAAAATTTCATTACATGGAACTATTCATTCAGTTACACATTCATAATTATTTTCAGTACAAACAGGTAAAACAGTATTCATTAATATAAATGACATAAATTCTTTGAGGCTACTTTAATATTCTCTGCTATTGATGTCCTTGAGAGAGTATCAGTATACCATTTTATGATTTGTGAAAACATGAGTAACCATTGTTCATATCCAGATTAGAGTGATATTAGATTAACATTTCATAATATTGCAATGCTGTGGTTTTCTTTTTTTCACTAGACAATGATACCTAAAATTATCAAAACTCATTGAGTTACTAAAGCAAAATCACTAAACAAGACTAACAGTTTTTGACTAGAAAGAAAGAGGATTTTTCGGTAGTATTTTTGGTAGCATTATCTCTTAATTATAATCCCAGTCTCTGTCCTGGGAAACTAAAAAACAGATGTTATAGAAAAAATTATGTTGGAGAACCTTCTAAACACATATTTTTTGGACATCTAATTTATTTTTCAGAAGAATTTTAAAACACCCATCAGTGTAACTATCATTATTGAACTGGAATCATCAATAAATTTCACTTTCAATAATTTCTATCTTCATAATATTAAGTTCATTGTGTCTTTAAAACCATTATACAAAATTTCTTTATGGTAAAAAAACTAACAGTAATCTCTCCACAAACTGTCATAAACTTGTTAACTTAAGTGTTTCCATCCCATAAACGACTGCATTTCAAGACTTCATATTGAGAATTAGAGAATTAATAGAATAAGAGAATTAATAAAATAAGAAAATGCTTTCAGCATTCAACCTCTAGCACTATATTTTCTATGCCAACCAAAAAAGTTCATAAATAAGAATTATGCAAGAATCTTTCTCGTTTCTACCTACAGTATCATAACTGCTGAAAATATTTCATCAATAGCAAAATTATGATTTGACAGGTGTTCATAAGATACAATAAAATAAATACTATTATTTTTTACAAGAGCTATTGATGTTTTTCTGATTTAACACTGATGAATTTTCAAGATAAATCGCAAAAAAATTATTTTAAAAGGATTTATCTTGCACCTGTCCATCAGTTTCTAAGAATAAATGACATCATGAATTAGCCTATGTGCTCCCTTCTGCAGGTGTTGAAGTTCTTTTCAGTACATTTGCATTCTGAGGAAACAACATGACTCTCATCCACTATGATACCCACCAGAAAAAAAAAACCACCTCATTTTTAGACAATATTTTGGTTTTCTTCCTGCAGGAAAGCTTTCTGTTGTACATCCTAGGAGACAAAATTTAATAGATATTTTTGTCTGAATAAACCCAAAATTAAAATATTACTCCTTGTTTTACTCCAAGAACTGTATTTTGTCTTATACAACAGCATTCTTTAATACATCTGCACCATAGTATAGCAAAACCATTACTGCAGCGAGTGTGTTTCATCCTAAGTGAAAACCTTTTCTAAGTGAACACCAATATGAATGAACTGGATGTCTAAACCCAATAGACACCTAATTATTTTTAATTTGAGGTTTTTGTAACAATTGCCAGTAATGATTATGTTAGGAACATTGCCAGAGCAGCTTCTAAATGAAATATAGCTTTTATTAACAGTAGCCCTTGCTGTGTAGGGAAAAAAATAAATATTTTTATTTTTATTTTTGTTTCTTCTACTGAAATTACAATCCTTTCCTCTTCAGCTCATTTCAATACAGGATTTTATTTTTTCTTATATGATTCTGAAGAATATAGATTTGGGAAGACAAAAGAATTAAATTTAGCAGAGATTTAAATCATAGATATTTTGTTCTAAGGTAAGAAAGTTTGAGATCTCTGAAAAAAAAAGCCTATGCAATTACTTAAGAGGTAATCTTTATCTGATCTAAATGCTTAGGATATTGGTGGCCATTCTTGGGCCAGAAACTTTTCTTATGATCTTAATCTGTTCTTACTTTTCTTCCTCAGAAAGAAATGACTCCTCCATTTTGTTCTGTTATCTCAAAGTAATTTTGTAAATTTGGCAAATTATTGCACTCTATAGACAATAAGTTATTGTTAACAAGATGGTCACGGTTGAAGTGTATTTGCTGTGTCCAAATAGACTGATTATGCTGCTAATTGTAAAGATCACACTGAATTTTATATTAAAATGGGACACTCAAAAACTATAATTCCTAATTTCATGTAAGCACTACAAGTAGGTGAAAATAATGTTGATTAATTTAAATTCTCTTGTTTGTGAGCCATGTTTATAGAGCTGGTAAATCAGCATCAAACATTTAAAATGTTTCACTATGTCTTGTATTGCATTTTGCTCTTAATGTTGGACTTTTGTGTGGGGTCTGGGGTTTTTTATTTTGTTTTATTTTTCTGCTTTTCAAAGGGGGCAGAACTGCTGTTAATTTCAGACCTTTTCAATCAGCTTAGGAACCTGACACTATTTTGTGATTTTAAAATCTGGTAACATTACTGAACATCATATCATCACCTGTGATATATTCATTGTGATCACTGTTTCAGATAAAACACTATGAATTATTCTATTTTGTGGTCATTACTTACGTGCATCCAAGTGTCCTTTGTTGAGTATTGCTTTGATTCCTTCTAACATGACTTCACCTAGAATGGTGTTTTGTCTTAGCTTAGCTTGTGTGTCACTTTAAACTCCATTAATTCTTTATCTACCTTTTATTACCATTTGTCCTGGGTTGCGGTGTATTCCATTACCATCTACATGAGCTGTTGAAACCAGGTGGGTGGTGTTGCTTGCCTCCTCCCTCCAGATTATCTTCTGTTAATGGGCTCATCAAGGTTTTGCCACGTGACTCATAGATAATCCACTCCGGACTGTATTCTGTAAATGGCCCATCAAGGACTTGCCACATGACTGACAAAATTACATCATCCCATTATGAGATGCTCCGCCCAGAGGGAGGAACCAAGCATTCCATCCTGGATATAAACTGAGATTTTGAACACCACAGGCAGCCTTCTCCACTGGATTCCCAGAGGATGAGAACCACACAGCCGTTGCTGGACATTCCGAGACCAGACCCTTCTACAGGATCACCGCTTCCAACAGGACTTCGTTTGGACTGCTACCAACACCCTGACCAACAGGGTGTATTCTGACTCTGTCAGTGGTTTTTCTACTATTGCATTTATTTTACTTTTTTTCCTCTTCCTATTAAAATTGTATTCTGACTTGCAGTCTCTCACTGGTTTGTTTTCAAACCCTGACACCATTGCTGACCAATTTCTTACTGTCACTTGGACTGTTCAGCCAAGAGAAGAGACTGAAGGGAGATCTCATTGCAGTCTTCAACATACTCATGAGGCGAGGTGCAGGAACAAGTACTCATCTCCTCTCTCTTTACCAGTGGCAGGACTCAAGGAAAGGACATGAAGCTGAGTTAGAGGACATTTAGGTTCAATAACAGGAAAAGAGTTTTTCACCCAGAGGGTGGTTGGGCACTGGAACAGGCTCCCCACGGAAATAGTCACAGCACCAGCCTGACAGAGTTCAAGAAGCTTTTGGACAATGCTCTCAGGCACATGGTGTGACTCTTGGGGTGTCCTGTGCAGGGCCAGGAGTTGTACGTCAATGGTCCTGATGGTTCCCTTCCAACTCAACATATTTGATTCTGTGATCTCAATATGGATTAACAGTATTAGTCTTATACTGCACAGCGTCAGTATATTGCTTTTTAGATCCCCATTATCATTAGGTAGAACAATTCACTCTTTTATTTCATACCAAAAAAAATTGCCTAATTATGCTAATGAAATATTTTTTACCATGTTTGCTTCACGTCTCAACTACTGCTCCCTTGCTGGTATGGTATATAGAGCTCCGTGTCGAGAGAAAGTTTCTTATATTCAACTTAAACCTGTTTTGTTTGGTCTTCCTGATCTAAAGCACAGAAGTTGCAGAGTTGTGTACACAATTGATGCATGCATTAAACTCTGAGCAAACAGAAGGAGATTAACCACTCACAAATATCAAACAGATCATAATCATAGAGTATTCACAAGTACCAAAATAAACAGGTCTGTCACCTCTGATCTCACCAGCTCAGCTGGGGGACCACCAAGAGAAAGAATTATCTGTGACGGGCAAGAACTGAACTGCTTCATCTATGAGGTTTATTGCAATTCATTCAAAATCATTGTTTCCCTTTTTTAAATGTTTTTAATTGAAAATTATGATGCCTTATTTGCTATATTTACTAGTTTTATCCAAACACCTTTAAACAATAACTTGAATTGGCTGAAAACAAGAAAATATGATTTCAGCCTTTTGGAGGGGGTTCAGACAAAGTGGTGGTTTTGTTTTTTTGGATTTCCTCCTTCCCAAATAAATCAGGAATATAAATGCATCACTTATATTCTACCCTATTTGATTTAAAATACCAAAACTCAACTGATGTATATTCCATACACATATTCTCGATCATTAGGCCCTTACTTTGCTTCTCTCTGCCTCTAGTCTGCCCCAACATCTGGCCTCAAAATAGTGAAAAACATATAAAATCCAATAAAGACAAAAACAAAAACCTTAGGTAAGTTTTATTGAAAAATATACATTTCAGAAAATAGGTTTTGTTGCAATGGAATGAAATCTTTTTTACTTAAAACAGCTTACTTGAAAAAAGTAAAAAAAAAAAGCTGGTAATACTATCTATGATTAATATATATTAGAGAGGATATTTATTAGACTACGATTTGACAGAGGAGAAAAACCGATCAGGAGTAGTTTACAGAGAAGTGGAAAGACTCACCACTATTACTAACTGTAGATGCTTAACACAGTGCAAAATTTTGAAAAATATTGACGCTCTGTTTCTAGTTATCCTATAATCCTAAAATTATTTTTTTCTCCTTTCTGCGTTTCTTGAAAAAAAGTACGTTTGATCAAAATGAAAGTTTACAAAATAGCTTTGTATGCCATTATTTTGTTGGGGACATTTGCTATTTTTCCTAACACCACAATTAACATTTAAAAAACCCCAAGAAACCAACACCTGAAGAAAAGATCTCACTCTCTTTCGCCAAATAAGGTTGTACAAACCGAAACCACCAAATTTGTTAATGATACAAAACTGAGAGGTGTGGCTGATTCACCAGAAGGCTGTGCTGCCATTCAGCAAGACCCAGACTGGCTGGAGAGTCGGGCAGAGAGGAATTTCAACAAAGACAAGCGCAGATTCCTGCACCTGCAATGAAAGACCTGGGAGTGCTGGCAGACAAGGAGCCAGCAGCGTGCCCTCGTGGCTGAGAAAGCCAAGAGTATCCTGAGGTGCATTAGGAAGAGCAATGCCTACAGGTCACTGCCAGCCCCTCTTCTCAGCCCTGGTGTGGCTGTACGCGGAGCACTGTGTCAGATTCTGTGCTCTCCAGTTCAAAAAGGACAACTGCTGGAGTAGGCCCCAAGGGCTACGATGATGGTCAAGGGACTGTAGCACCTCTCTTATGAGGAGTGGCTGAGAGAGGTGTCCCTGATTAGCTCTGAGAAGACTGAGAAGGGATCTTATCACTGCATTCAAGTATCATGAGGGCAGGTGTAAAGAAAATGGGGCCAGATTCTTTACAGTGACACCCATTGTCAGGGCAAGAGGAAATGGACACAAACTGAAAAACACAGACAATTCCATCTAAATGGGGGAAAGATTTTTTGCTTTGAGGCTGAAGGAGGGCTAAAACAGATTGCCCGGAGAGGTTGTGGAGTTGTCTTCTAGGAGGAAGAGTGGAATGGTTGTAGTTATGGTGTTTGTCATTCTTAGTAATCGCTGTATGTACTGAGGCCCTCCTTTCCTTAAATCACTAAATGTCTGCTCTGCTGATAGGAAGTAATGAATGATTTCTTCTTTTTTCCTTGACTTGTGCACACAGCCTTTGATTTCCTTATTAAATTGTCATTACCTCTATCCATGAGCCTCTTTGCCTTCCTTTTTTCTCCTCATCCCATGGGAGAGGGGTGTGAGCGAGAGGCTGGATGAGTGTTTGCTGGCTGAGGTCACCACAGTGTCTAGTAAGTAAAGCTCTGTTACTGCAGGTAATGTAAGATGGATACATGTATGAAGTAACCAGCCTCCATGCTGTGGCTGTTGTGCAAACAAAATTTTCAAACCAACTTCAAACACACAAATCATGTTCAACAAAAGTAAACATCAAGGTTAATAAATTGTATCTTACAGTATATCACTTTGTGATGATTGTTCTGTTCTCATCGAAAAGTGCAAAAGCCACAAGACAATGTTTATAACTCCACTTGAGAACAAATAAGAAGTTGATGCAAAGTTTAACATCCAGAATAGGGATTATATGATTTTGTAAGGTTATATTTACAAATTAATGATATGATCTTGGTCAATCAAGTAGGTGGTGTTTACTCAGGTAAAAGACATTTCTCATCTATCTAATGAAGATTACGATGTACCTCATGAGTCCATCAGGTTACAGAAGTTCAAAGTAATTAGTAATATTTTACCAAATCAATTCCCTGAATAGGGATGGCCAGGGAATTAATTTAGTTCTATAGCCCCAATTAACCAATGCACTTAAGGACTTGTTTAATTTTTAGTCTCAGTAATTTGAATGATATTAGATGTTTAAGTATTCTGACTGACTAAAATATGACTAAGTATACATTTAAAGGGTTGGTAAACTGACATGTCTCCAAGACCACACAGTAATTTTTGTTCCCTCCTGCTATATGTACGGGAAATATAGGTTGATGTTTCAGTCTCTTTTGATAAAGTTTTAAGACAGAATTTGTGTTAATGTATTCTAAATAATTATCAGTGATATTATTCAGTCTTGCTTTTCTCCATTCTTCTTACAGAAAAAAAAATCCTCCTTCAAATAGAAAATTCAGAATTCCTATGAGAATTACACTACAAACCCCACTAAGGAAAAAACAATCATAAACAAAGATGTGTCTTTTTTTAGAAGACAACACCCAGTGTCTTTGCTGTGTGTTTTTATTTGTTTTGGTTTCTTGTAAAAATATATATTTCACTGTACCCAAAACTTCATAACACACTAGAATGGCCAAATAAATTCTATTAATTAGATTTTAGTTGTTGCTATCTACACATGGACATATTATATTCATTATAAACAATTCCTTTTAAAGATGTCTTCCTGCCATTTCCCCCCCTCCTGTTAGTTCCACAGTTCCAAATATTTGTGTTAGGTTTCCGTGTCTATCTTTTCCTTTAATTTCTCTCCTCCTTTTTACTGTTCCATGATTCAAGAAAAATATGCTTAATCTTATGTTCTCCTGATGCATTTTCTCATGTATCACACCATTTTACTCACTGGACTGCTATCTTTCACGTTTTTTACTGGTATTTACATGGTTTTTATCATCCTACTCATGTACACAAATTCTTTCTCTCTGATTTAATTTTAGGTTGCTTTAGGCTTTAGCTTACTTAAAAAAAAGAAAATTAAAAAACCCTAAACAAACAAACAAATAAACACAAAACTGAAACAAAACAAAACAAAAAAATCATACAGTTTCACTGATATGTGCTAGAGACTGTAATTTCTAAAGTAAAGTAAACATTATGTAAGATAAACTGAGCTGGACGTGATACGTTTTCAAGAAGTAGGGATCGATGTTTTGCACATCTGATTTATTTGTAGTATTTATAAAAAACATTTTATTGTTTTGGCCATGTTTTGACAAGGTGAATCACAACCATAAATTAAATAATTTATATAAAATCAGAACTAAAACAAACCCTCTGCCAACTAAGAGCTGTGTCTTTTGTTTACCAAGTTTTCTTAAGAGTTTAGCCTAAGATATTGGTAGTGTTCCAGAAGTCAAATCAATTTAGAATTGGCACAGTGGATCTGTGGCACATATGAATAAGTGCATAACACATTGCATTATTAGGAAAGATACTAGGTTTTGCCAGTTCCACTAAATTGAATTATTTACTTCATCCAGAATTTCAATTGCGTTAAGACACTTGTTTGATTTTTAATAACATTTTTATTTTAAAATTATTTTAATTGGTTAATGAAACAAACAATATTGATCAACATAGAGTGTTATATATTGCAGCCACTAGAACTAGGGTCAGCTGACCATTTAAAGTCTGGGAATTCGATAACACTTTTCTGGGGGTGCAAAAAGTGATATGAGTAAGTTTATAAATGTTATATAATGATTTGTGAATGTAATATTTCTAAAGGCATCTCAGCTCTGATGGAAATATTTTATACATAGACCATTTAAAATGCAGAAAACTGCTGTTGTGTTACAAAGCAGAACTCATTCAAGTCATGAAACACAAAATCAGAATACGTGCTCACTGGAAACAGTTCTGACTTCATGATAGATGAATCTACTATGAAATGAAATCAAATGAAAAATGCAATATATGTATTTCATTTTTTCTGTAGCAAGTGCTACCTGAAGAACTCCGGACACCATTTAACTCACTGGTTTTGCTTAAATTTAATTTAATACATAATACTAAGGGCCAACTTGCTGAAATAGGTTATGCACTTGAAATATTGTATTTAGAAACTAATAACTCCCTTATAATATATTCCATATATAAAAGCAACCTTCTTCTGTTCTGAGTTCAGTATAAATTTTTATTGAAACAAAAATGATTCACTGCAATTTATGAAACTATTGCAGAAGTGGCAAATCAAAAGTGTTCAGAAATGTAAAGTGAATATTTTTATTTCATGGTCATTTATGTGATCAATATGAGAAAAAAAAAGCAAAGATAAAGAACTTATGTCTGCCTTTAAATATGTCAGTGATTGTATTTGGTTTTTTTCTCAATATCTAGGAAACCTGCTTTGGGATTTGGGAAAAAAGGACAGGGAAGCAGAGGTAGTTGTAATGGATCATACAACAAGTCCAATTAGATGAATACTCTCAAAGATCATTGCTCATTGCTTTGGAGGGAGCATAAAAAATAACAATTTAACAATGATGAGCACTCCTGTGACCAGAAGTTAGGAAATAAGATGGCCTTCCAAGTCCAAATCATTAACAAGCTGACATGCATACTGAAGAATGAAAGTGCATATACCC
This sequence comes from Daphoenositta chrysoptera, assembly GCA_013397915.1. Taxonomy (NCBI): domain Eukaryota; kingdom Metazoa; phylum Chordata; class Aves; order Passeriformes; genus Daphoenositta; species Daphoenositta chrysoptera. Next base: position 1,108,448 of record VZRO01001744.1, on the reverse strand, counting down.
TTCAAAAATATTATTTAAAAGAGTTTTAATAAAAATGTTATAGAAATCTTACTCATTAGAAACATTACGGTAAATTTTACACGCCGATTTATGCTTTGAGAAATTTCAAGCTTTTCCTTTTCATCATCATCAGGTAACATTTGTCTCTCCCCCCAAGATTATCTTCATCCTTGCACCAACTTTGCCCGCCATGGCACTTCTTGGTGAGCTGCTTCTGGACTTTAATTTAGTGGAAATATTTCCACTCTTTTGTCTTCCTACAAATTTTTGCCTACTCAAAGTGGCAAAAATAACTTTGAAATACATCAAGAAACAAGCAAAGGAAAGCCGGAGCACATTCAAAGAGAAGTGGAAAAGGAAACTGAAGGCAGTGACAAATCAGGGCCAAGATTTACAGGAATTAGATTGGGTTAGAAGGATGTGTTGGAAGTACAATCTGAAAGAAGACATTGAGGTCTTTAGATATATAGTGTAATTTTAAAATTGGGCCTAATTTCTTTCCCCACATGATAAGAAAGAAACATCACATCCTTATTGGGAGTAACAAGGTCATTGCAGTAACGAGTTTGATAATGTGGGCATTGTGACTGTGAAACGGTATAGTCATATACAAGTACACGTGTGTTAAAACTGAGCAAAGACATCTCCAGAGCAAGTGAAGGAAAGAAAAGGATTTGATTTCAGCCATGAAGCATATTGCCAAAATTCTTATTATTTCACTAAGATAACTTTATAAATATTTTAGAACTTTGACTGTTCTAAAACCATGCTGTAACATATTCCAGGGAAATAATGCCATTACAGAACTTAAAAAGTAGTCTCCTATGTTCCCTTTCTGAGAAGTCTTTGCTGTGTTGGTAAGGTAGGGCAAACCACAGGCAAATCTTTGGCTGTGCAACATTTCACTTGTAATAGAAAAGGATAAAGTTTTTCCTAGATATTAGTGACTGGAATCTGTCTTAGATAACTGAGAGCTTCAAGTAGAAATAAATGAACTTTAATGGACAGGTTATTTTCCATGAAAGAAAAATTCCTTCTCCATACATCACCGTCTCTTTTATTTTACTTCTACTTCTACTTCCATTTGTTCCTTCTCCATTTTTCCTTTTATTGCTATTATTGTATCTTCCTTAGCAAAATTTTGATAGCTCTTTCTCTACATGTATTATAATTATGTTTTTTGCTTTCATATTTTTTTCTCTATGGAGGAGTAAATTCATTATATGTAAGATGCCCTCTCAGCAGGATTGGTCTCACAATGGCAATATTCCAACTTAATATCCACCTTCCTTGTCTTGCTCAACAAGAAGTATCAGCTGAGTGTTGAAGCCTGTCCTAGACTAGACCACAGCATTCAGACTGACATCCTGTACCAGACTGTGTGTCATGGTGTGTTATGGATGTATGTGTCTGAGTGTATTATGTATACAAACATACAAGAATTGCATTACGTTTTTTCAGTATTGCACTCTACTAGGAGCTGTTTTTTCTCACTCTTTTTAAAAACCATTTCTGAGTTATTGACTTTGACTGTTCCTTATTTATTACCGAGAAATTGTGAATGTCAGCCCTTCCTGTCCCAAATGTCTTCATTATTTTTCTTAAAATACTCTGTTGTGTTAAGATTCCAATCTATATTAAAACATATCAGCATAGCAAATATGCTATTTTTTGTAGTATGTTTTCTGTGCTCAGAACACTTAATCAATTGTGGCTTCTTTGAGCATATGGATCTTAGTTATAAGTTCTACTTATAACTGTGTTACTACACTCAAAATTTTAAGTCTTTGTGTAAGCCATGCATTTAGTCAAAGACTAACTGGGAAGCACAGAAAAACTCGGGTGAAAGGCCAAGTTTCTTTTATGATGTCTTAATAGAGGTATCCACACAACAATGTAAATATTTGTGTTGAATTTTCAAAACAGGTTAATTTATTTTGTGATGCTTACTTATGTGATACTTACTTATGTAATACATATCATTAAGATCCTTAACACAGGGACATTAATAGGGTGCTGGCAGAGTTTAGTAAAACCCTTTAGAATATTCATGTAATTTAGGGCTCTTAGAGTTCCGGCCAGAGTGTACACCTCTCAAAGTGACTATATTTTTTCGTTGTTTTTCTTCTCCTTACAGATGAAAAAGCTGATACTTCAACAATTTTTTTGTTTGTTATGGTTACAGAACGAACACAGAAGCTGAAAATGGGAGTGTGAAATAATGACTACAAATTACTTTTAGCGTTAACAATTTGTTAAAAGAACATTTTTTTGTTTGTTTTTTAAGGGAAAAAGGTGGAAAGGAGAGGAAAAGACAGGTCAGGACACAACAGAACAGGACAAGAGCCAATGAATCAAACAAATGATGTGAAAGACAAAAATAAGCATAAAAGAAATAGTATTTTGAAGAATTCTGTTTGGGAATGTTAGCACACCAAGTATCAGAGACCCCACATACATTTTAGAGGGTGGTTTATATTAGTTAAACCACCTTGATATTACTAAGAAAGAAATTATATTAACATCATGATACTTAGAATAGAAGTTTCTGAAGTATATTGAACACTAAAAATGAAAAAAAAACTAATGATCAGTGCCTGTCCGGCTAGCTGTGTTCGCCAGTGCCTGGCACCCACCCGGACGGGAGAGGATGGTGGAGGCTGCTCGCGGGCGCGGGAGGGTCGGTGAAGTCCCAGTTCAGGTTCACCAGACCCACCGGTGGTATGGGCACGCAGGAGAGAAGGAGGGAGGGAGGCGGAGAGGCTTCTCAGGATAGAAGGTTTATTCGGGCGTCATGGTGGTGCAGAGAAGCCCCGAAGGGCCGTAACGCAGGTGTTTTATCTTTTACAGAGTGGGAGGGGAGAATACAGAACATCCAATGGTGCAGGCATGCGGGGTTTGAATTCTCGCGGGCAAGGGTACAAACCAATAGGGAGCGTTGTGGGAGGGGAGGAATACCATGGGAGAAATCTCCCCCGAGGTAGGGGGCAAACACAGGGAAACTGGGGTGAGATGGCAGTGGCCACCCATGGGGGTATGCTGGCCATGGAAGCGGCCATAATGCACCGCAACAGATCGAAATTCATCTGGGGTAACACTCTGATTGTGTCCCATGACATGTGGGTAGTTGTTTTTATTTTCTTTTTGTTGATTTGGTTTGGGTTTCTTTTGTGTGTTTGTGTTTTATTTTTTTTTTCCCCTGTGAGTTATTTTAAGTTTTCACTATGTTAGTGGAATTATTGTTCATTATACATTCTCGGTTGTTTTTGAACTGCATTATGAATGGCACAGCAATTGATAAAGGGTTTCTTCATAAGTAAATGTTTCAAAATTCTAAAGAGTATAATTCCATTGAATTGAGTGGTTTTCTTTGTTTGGACTGTTGATGTTGTTTCTTGATTTTTTCAAGATTGTTTTGTTTTATGCTTGTTCTGTTTAATTTAGGAAATAAAATTACAAGAATTTTTAGGGGTACTTCTGAGCAGATCTATCTTTTTCACTCTCAAGTGCCTTTGTCCTTTGTTCATGTATGTGGTCGCTTCGTTCAGCAAAGAAAAGAAATATTGTTGGGTAAAAATTAGATCAACACGAATACACTTTTTTTGATGGTGGGCAGCTTCTGTTCTGATCTTTATTTCATAAACATTGCAGTTCTGGTGGCAGAAATTTGTTGGCATTTAGTAACAGAAAAGACAAGAAATATAGATATATATTCCATTAATCAGAAAATAGTTGGCTTGAACCTCAAGAAACAGTTGGGTTAAGATTTTGATCCTTTGGGAGATAAGGACCTTCAATTGGAAATATGAGAAGTTAACTTATTAAATGATTCGGACTACTTGCAAAGGTCATCATTAGGCATACCATTCACCTTTTTAAGAAATTTTTTTTCTGGATTTAGTTTCTGCAGTACTGATTAGTTAAATCTGGGGCATATTAAAGTGTAATGAAGAGGAAGCTTAGAGAGACCTTTTATATGTTGCTTAGGAGTTGCCAGAGTAATTTATATACATTTTTATTAAACTGTGCTATAAAGCTATTAGGGAATGTTTTTTGTAGTTTTATAAGGCCACTAAGACCTTCCTTCATTTACAAAGCCGTTAGATAATTCTTCTGTGAGGGCAAAGCTCCCTCTATCTCTCTCTCTGTCTCTCTCTCTGCTCTTTCTCTCTTGGTTTTTAGTCGATGTTGAGATTGGAAGATTATTCGTACCAGGTATACATGTTGATTTGTTGTGTTTTGGGTTTTTCTTCTCAATACTACAAGAGGCATAGATTGTAATTTCATTTCTCTTGTTACCTGACCATTTTGAAGTTTTAGTTAAAAAATCTATTTCATTCTAAAAGTATCTGAAACAAACATGAACATGATAAAATGGAAGAGGACCCGTGGCAGAATTCACAGATGCATGTTTGATAGTTTGAAAAATGGCAAAAAATGAACCCAGCTATGGTGTTTCAAATAGATTTAGTGAAAACAATGAACATGTTAGTTGTTGACTCCTGTCTCCCTGGCGTAGCTGTGTCTCTTAGCTAGGTTTTTCCCCCTAATGGGGGAGCGATTTTAAAGAAACTTTCAGCACTCTCTGCTTCAAGACAGTTTATTAAGTCTTCTCAGAGAAGTAAGGTCACTAGCGTGACCCAGACACAGCACACACCACAGAAGTGCAGAAGAATGCTCTCAGAATTCCTGCTTATCAAGATAACACGGTCTTCTTAAAGGTAAATCATCCAATTAAGGCTTTAAAAGAAAGATATTTTCACTTTTCTACCAATGTTAGACAAATGCTTTAGTCACGTATACAGGAACTGCGGAATTTTTCATCCAATAACTTTTAGGAGCCTACTACTGCAAAATATGGCATCCTAGAAGAAGAAGAAGAAAGCCTAGAAACAATAACAATCCTCCATTTTGGAGTTTTTGCTTTTTATCTAATTACTACATTAATAAACCCAAAACCTTTGAATTTTTCACCCTGTGATAACCTTACATAATACTCTATTATTTGCTCTCACTGAAGTAGATTCTAGTTATTCCCAAAGAGTTGGCAGTTTTCTCCATGGGTAAAGGTCAAATACAGTGTTGTCCAGGGGGGTAGAACCCTTCAAAACAGGCAGGGAAATATTCTCTGCTTTCAGGATTCCCACATTAGTGATGACAAAGAGGAAGGTAATAAAATAAGCAGAGAAATATTAAAGATTCTGCTAAGAGTTTTTGATGTCTATAGGAATACAGTTGACTCCACATTTCTTGTTTCAAAACAGGTAATACACTTATATGAGCTATATAGATAGAATATATATTTCCTTTACATGCTAAGCTTTCAATTTATTATTGTTCATTGAACTGCAATATTTCCACAGAATTGTACGATTATTCAGGTTGGAAGGGACACCATGACATCTAGTCAAATTCTCAAAGCACTGTGTAAATTGAATTCAGATCAGATCCCCTAGGCTTTTGTATTGATGCTGAAAACCTCACAGGAAAATGACTCCACAGCCTTGCTGGATATCCTGTTTCAGTGTTTAATTATCCTTTCGTTATCTCATCTATTTGTTGTTTTTTTTTTTTTCTTTTAATTTTCTCCTTATATCAGTTGGAAACTCCCATTTCAATTGATGGTGTGTCAATAGTTGTGTCTTATGACCATGCTGTAAGGCTTCTGTAAAAAGTCTGGCTATGCCTTCTTGTGACAACCTCCTCCAAAGTGCTGGAACTTAGCTATTAACTCTTCCTCAAAAATCTTTCTTGTCTCCACACGAATAATCCCAGTTCCCTCAGTCTCTCTTCACACAGACTGTGTGCTCCGTCCTCTGACCACCATCATGGTCCTCTGCTAAACACGTTCATTTTTATCAGCTTCTGAGCAGCAGAAACTGAGCAGCAGAGAGCTGGTCACAGTATTCCAGATGTCATTTAATCAGGGGACTAATAGCTTCCCTTAATCTGTTGGCCATGCTTCAGTCAGTCCCTAGACAAGACTCATGCAGAGAGCAGTTAGTCTGTTCCTCCTGTACTTTGCACCTTTTGAATTACATAAGGATTCTGCTGGACCACTTCTGCACCATGTTTAGGAGCTTTTGAAATGCCCTCTGCCCTCCAGCATGTCCAACCAGCCCATTTCCTGCCCAGTCTGACATCATTTGCAACCTTGGTGAGGGAGTGTTCTGTCTCCTCCTTCAGGTCCCTGATATACAGGATAAATTACAGTGCAGACCTCTTCTACCCTACAGGATAGAGGAACTGAACTTGGAACCAAATTTCATGTGGAATATGAAAAATTAACCACTATTCTCTGAGCCAGTTTCATTCCATTTAGTAACCCATCTACTCCTTTTCCATCTGGTGTCATCTTGATTGTAACATCAAAAGTCAGATACAGGGATGCTGGGGGAGACTGTGACAAAAGTTCTGCTGTAGTCAAGGTAGATGATATCTGCTGTTCTTACCCTTAGTAAATCCAAGCTGGCTACTCCCAGTCACTTTCTTCTTTTTCACAGGCCAAGAAATAGTTAGGAAAAGGCTTTGTGCCATGTGTTTTCCAGGAACTGAAGTGAAGCAGACTGGTTACTGATTGTAACTCCCTGAATCGTCTTTCTTCCCCTTTTCAAAATGGCTTCAAGATTTGCCACACATATTTTAGTAGTGATTATTACAGGCATGAATAAACAGCCAGGAGTTGCTAGTCATGTAATAAGTAAAGTAAAGTTGGTTTAGCTAGTTAATATTCCTAATTATATTTTAGGTAAAGCAGTAGAGCTGGAAATAACAGACAAGCTCTAGGTTTGTTCATTTAAAAGCTTGTCTGATTATATGAGTTTACTTCTTCCTGTAAAAGTCTCTTAAAACAAGCCCCAAAATTTTAGAATCTTACAAAAAAAACATTCTTTGCATGACACATTTTGCATTTTTATAAATACAATGGTATGTTTCAATGACTAAATATATGAAATAAAGGCATGCAACTGAATTTAAGTGCATTTTAAAATATCTGTTCTTGTTTCACTTTTTTACAATTTATTTCAATTTAAAACGTTATTCCTACTAGATTTCATACAAACAGAAATTTGGCATCACTGGAATGCAAACTTTGTCTCATAAATAAGATGAATAACATGAAAATACAAAGAAGCTGGACTGCATTTGTCGGGGGTTGGAGGCATTGGAATTTTTTCTCCATCCCTGTTACTAAGAGACAAATGGCTGGGTGCTCAGAGCTAGTAAGTCTTTTGTAAAAGACAAAGACTATGGGCTGGGTGTGGTGAGGCTCAGTGGCCAGGGGGCGACACCTTGTTGGGACCAACACTGGTTCGTGGGACACCGGGAGGAAAGGGACTGTATTTCTGGGCTCTGACTGAGACCGCAGGAGATCCCACCGTGATCTGCCTTCTCCTTCTGGCTGGGTGAGCTTTTGGCCGGGATCCAATTTTTTCCACATCGGGAGCGTGCGGTTTTTTCCCTGCTGCGTTTCGCAGCAGCTGCGGGGGGAAGCCCGTCCCGTTTTCGCCGCACGAGACCGCTCCGTCTGCTGTGACTACAGAGTCCCTGCCACCTCTGGCTAGTCTGGGAGAAACCAACCCCAACCCCTGCCGCCCCGTTCCGCCGCTTCGAGGTGCTTGCCTGCCTCTCTGCCTGCTCCCAGCCTGCCCGCTCC
>VZRO01001744.1:1019335-1096088 GCA_013397915.1 Daphoenositta chrysoptera | reverse complement strand
CTATGGAAGAGAGGACATTGGCTGAAACTATAAGATGACTTCTTTTTACTAACAGAAGAAAAAAGAAAGAAACAGAAGAGATTAAAATTTTAAAAAGGGCACTATTTTACTTTTCAAGAGAGCTCTAATCTACATTATCATACTACCAGGCAATTTTGATACGTGTACCAGAGGCTTTAGTTACTGGTCTGCATACAGGATGCCTAGCTGTTGGATTACCCATGTCCTCATTGGCAAATACAGTCACGGTTGTTAACGCATGGAAAATTTTCATCTGAAAAATAAACTGCCACCTCTAGATACTTTTGTGAGTAAGCAAAAACTTTGACAATTGCATATGAAAAGATAAAGACATTAATTTTGATGTATTCAGAAAAGTGGTATATTTGAAAGATGTTTCTGAGTAAATATGAGAATTTTTTTTCAAATTAATGTCATAAATTAATTCAGTTAAATGAGTCAGGCTTACTGAGTCACTTAAATCTGCAATATTATCTACATACCTTTAAACATTAACTTATCACCTGCTATAAACTGTACAATTAAATTTATGCCAATGTAGTAATTTTCAGAACTATTTAGTGATATTACTGAATTTTTACTTCTTTATTGGTCATCTGACAAACAATTGAAGATATTGTGTGTTTAGTCACACTTATGTAAATTTTCACAATTTAATTACATTTATCATTCATCATTTCTATTATTAGTGCAATTATTACATCACTTGAGCTTTCTTATAGAAGCAGAAGCAAAATTTTTAGTCACCTCTCTAGAGGAAAATATTTAAGAACAGACTGAATTTTCTGCATTAAATAAAATAGTGCTACACATACATTTACAACTCAGCACTTCTAGGTTCACTGTTGAATCATCTTTTTGGAGAGCTGTACAGTTGTAAAGATCTATAGCTAGAGAGAAAATAAATGCCATATAATATGGAGAAATACTAAATGAAAACTGAACGTCCTTGAAAAGAACTCTTAGATTTGAAAGTCTTCATAATCTGAAAAATTGCAAATACTTATGAAGGGTCATTTTAAAAGAAAGATTAGATATGTAATGTAAATTTTAAGTAGACATTAAAAGTCCAACTTCAATTTTGTAATTCTCCTTTCTCTACTTTTCTTCCCCTTTGGAGTGACCAAAGCTTTATTTTCACCTGAATTTTATTATAAATTTTATGTCTTCTAGTGCTCACTATTCAGTCAGAACAATTGCTAATTCATTTCCTCCACTGTTAAGATAGGGACTGATCAAGGTCAGGAGGAGTGGAGGAGAAGGAAGGTGGTGGGTAAGATTAAAATGGAAATATTTGAAAATGAATGCTTAAAGTCAGCCTGAATATAATTTCAGTATAAATTTTTAAATGCTCATGAGTTTCTTCATGTTGCTGTAAGATTTTTCTTAGAAGACTGTTCAATTATTTTGATAATTATCTGTGGGTTTTTAAGAATCCATATTGACTTCTTGTGATATCTTTAAGAAACAAGATAGAAGAATTCAAGTGTAATTAAAAAAATATTAATAGTGTAATTTATTCAATAATGAAAGTCATGAACTTGTTCCCATGTACATAACTGGGGGAAAAATAATTTTAGAAAGGAAATATTAATTAAAAAAAAATTGAATTGTTAATAAAGAAAGTCTCTTTATGATCTCATTTTGATTTTCCTCATTTAAGTCTGTCAGATGAATGCTCAGAAAAGTTGTATTAAAAACAAAATCATAGAGTCATTGAATTATATAACTGTTTAAAATCATCTAGTTCCAACTCCTCTGCCATGGACAGGGACACCTTCCACTAGACCAGGTTGCTCAAAGCCCCGTCCAACCTGGCCTTGAACACACCGACAGGTGGGGCATCCAAAACTTCTCTGAAATACTCGTTCCTGTGCTTCACCACTCTCACGAGAAAGAATTTCTTCCTAATGGCTAATCTAAACCTACCCTTTTTCAGCTTAGGCCATTCCCCCTTGACCTATTGCTGCACATTTTAGTAAGAAGTCCTCCAGCTTTCTTACAGGCCCCCTTTAGGTACTGGAAAGTGCTGTAAAGTCTCTCTGAAGCCTTCTCTTCTCCAGGCTGAGCAACCACAGGTCTCTCAACCTGTCTTCATTGGACAGGTGCTCCATCCCTTTGATCAATTTAGTGGCCTTATCTGGACTTTATCCATCAGTTATATGACTTTTTATACTGAACCAGAGGGAGTTCTGGTTCATTAATCAATTAAATGGACAGGATTGACTTAATTCGGTGGTCAGTAAACTCAAGGAATCTCATAATTATAAAAATAAAATAATGTCTCTAAAACATTGTCTGTACTGGCTATCACTTAGTGGAATATTAATGTGAAAGTGTCCTTTACTGTAATGATCTCAATTCACATCATGAATTCCAACAACTGATTTCAAGTTGTTTGCTGTGTTTCACTGTAAATACTTCGTGAGAATACATCAATACTTATGAATGAGACATGCAGCAAAGAAGATAAGATGGGAATGAAGGCCTCTCAAACTAAAAGAGGCTTCTTGAAGTATGGATTAGGTGAGCCAGGAGTAATGGGGGGTTGATAATGGCAGGGGGGTTCCACTGAGTAGAGAAGGCAGCTGCTCACAGAACTGTACTAATGGCAACTCGGCTGTTTTCCTGTGGGCAGATCTTTGTGAAAGAGGAGATTGAACGGACATACCTAATGAACATTAGTTCCTATCCTTCAGAACCTAAAGAAATAATTACAATAGTATCATGGGGAGTACTGATATGAAAAAGGGCATATCTTTTTAAGTTTTCAAATACTTCATATCCTGGATTTGATAGCACAATATACTTCCTTTGTCTGGAAGATAAGATGGCTGCTCTACCCGTCCTGCATCGTACATATCTGGTTTATGTTTATGCTGAAGATGGGAACAACAGAATATGGATTACACCATTAATGCTCAACTGGGGTGTCACAAATATAAATTCTATTTCTGATTGACTACAGATTTAGTGTTCCACTTCAAGCACAAAATACTTTGCTTCCTTCTTGCCATTTTCTTTCTCAGCATTTTATTCAGTACTATTTTAGATGGTGAAATCCTTGAAACAAGAAGCTTTTTGGTTTTGGTTTGTTTTTGGTTTTTTTTGGTTTTTGGTTTTTTTGTTTCTTTTTTGTTTGTTTGTTTGTTTGTTTGTTTTGGTTTTTTTTGTTGTTGTTGTTGTTGGTTTTTTTTAATACAGGAGACCATCAGAGGCCTGGAAGTGTCTTTATATAAGCAATGAAGAATATTAGCCATTCTTCCATTAGGTTCCAGTCCAGCACAAGAATCTATGCATGAAAAAGGGTGGGCTACTCCTATCCATCCATATACAACGGCAGAATAATGATAGTACACAAAATTGTTCAGAAGAACTTCCATAACCCTAGAATTTTCTTTCAGTGAGAAAAATTTAAAGAAATGTAGAAGTATGCAGCTGAAACCATACAATAAAGGAAAATTAAATTGGAGAAAATGCTTTATATTTTTGAGTGATCATTTTAATGTGATAATCATCTGATTAATAATATAAGTAGCTAGAAGTATAGCAAAGGATATCCAGTGTTTTTCTATCAGATAAATTAGATGAAGAGCCTGTGAAAATTAAGGGTTTTGCAAGATGTACATGAAGTGCTGTACCTAATCAGGCTGTAGAAGGATAATTTTTTGTATTTGCTTTTTGTAACAAGGTTAGAATTTTTAATGATTCTTTTTGGTGCAGATTCTAAATTGCAGAGCAAAAGAGAACTTTCTTCATTTTAGAAACTTTCATGGAGTTATGAACTCTTTAGATTTATTCTTCAACTAAGGAGTGATTTTCAAGGAACTAACAAATAACAGTTTTCATTAATTAAATGAGAAAATAGTTCAACTGCTTTTAAAAATGTACTAAGGAGCAATAAGTGATAAAGGGCCTTATCCTTCATCCTCTATCGTGAGTCAGAGAGAAACACAATTTATTTTAAGGCTTAGGTTATGTCATTTGCAGGATTTCTTGGCTTAGAAGAATTTTTCAGTGAAGGTTTTGCTCTGCAAGTTTTAGTGCATCTTATATAAAGCTGCTCTTGAAACCTCACACAACAAGTGTAAAATCTGATAGACTGAATTGTCTAATCTATTGATTCACAGTCTAATAAGATGAACAGAGGGTGTAAATGGCCCAAGAACTTTTTATTTCATAATGAAATATACATAATATTCAAAGTAGAAACACACAGCACTTATTTTTTTTCTTCCAATTTAAGACTGGAATAAATGAATGCTTTATTCAATTAAAAAAGTATTCACTCCTGGAATTTTTCAGATCAATCAATACTCCTGATTCTTCCTATGCCTTTGACATCTCCTTGGGAGGAGTTTGAGTAGGGTATCCCTTCGTCTGAGTCCTCAGTTTGTGTTTTCTACCTTTGTTTTTGTTCCTCTTCTTTCCTGGGTTTGTGGAGATGGGCCTTAAATGAGTCTCTGTGATGGGCCTGCAAGTAGCCAGAGCTCCCACATCTGTCATTGTCCCTCTGTGTTCTTTTGTGGCTGAGCTTTTGATGCATAACCTAACATAAAATATTTCACCTGATTTAATTTTGAGGAATAGAGGTGCACCATTTTTCATAGAATTTCAAAAGTATTTCATTAGATACAAAAATTATTTGTAGACAGGGTGACTGCACACATCTAATTTTCAGAAAGATAGATGGCAGCTTGAATTTGAATCAAGAACAAAACAGTATTCCTGGAGAAATTTATACCACTGTTTAAATGCTATTGAATTTGAAAAGTTAACATGACTTTCATCTGCTGAGATAAGTCAGCATTTCAAAGAACCTCTTCTAGAAATAATCATAACAGATATATAAAATAACAATGAAAAAATTGAAAGGGGAATGGAGGATCATGGGTAAAAAGAGATGACAAGGAAATTGAATAAAATAATTAGAAATAACTGAGAAGACACTAAAACAGAAAGTAGACGTGACAATGGAGATGAACAGGTGTCATGCCAATCTAGACAGGGGTATAGTTGCTGGCTTTTGGGTCCATATGAACTCACCTCCCAAAGACAGAAATCTCCTCTTTGCTTTTCTTAGGGGAGGACTTAAATCATAACCCACTTGGTATTGTACTGCCAGAATTTCCTTAAAAAAAAAAGAAAAAAAAGGCTGAAGTATTTCCAGAGCAAGTTTATTAAAACTAATCCGTTTTTATTGATTCCTTCATTTATTTTGACAAAATACAATCCTAAAGAGGTTCTAGTTGTACAACACCTTACCAAGTCTTCATATTTCTACTAGAAACCAAGATCAGTCAGACCTTTGTTCCCTTCTGTAGGTTGAGCCAAATTACCTACATTTTATGTAGTCTACTACTGGGGTTCATCCCAGTCTAACCTCAAATTCAGATTCCCTTTCCTTACATAATAATCTCTAGTCATTATTTCTAACAATTACAAGGAATAGAAGATGCCAGAATGTTCTTTCAATGGGAAGCTTTGGTTGGTTTTAAGTATTTACAGTTTCGTCTTAAACCAGAAAACAGAACTTGAGAGATCCCTTTAAAGCTTGTGCTTCATTTTCAATTAAAGAGGAATGTGAATAGTGCCATAATTTCTTGTAGTTTTTTCATCACTAATTTGTGGCTCCTTTTTTTGTGGGAAGAAAAATATAAATCAAATGAACAGCAAATTTCCACTAGGAAACAAAATAAAAAGTGAACACTAATGCAAGTGGTGCTATGAAAGCAGGCCAGGATTTCAGTTTATTAACAGTTCAAGTGTCACTTTCTGATTGGATCAAAATGTTTTGTATCAAAATTGTATCAAAATGGTTTTTGTGCCTAAAACATTAGTAACTAATACACTCATTGTCAGATGTATAGACAATATCAGATTGAAAAAAGTTTCAAAAGCACCAATGGTAGTAAAACAAGTTTTCATTTCAAAAATGATCTGACATTTTTTATCAGCAACAGAAGTCTATTCTAAATTTCTCTGAAGACAAAAAAAAACTTCCAATGATGTCAATGAGCTTTAAAATCTTTGTAATCTTAAAAAGATTCTTAACAGTACTAGAAATTTGTGTCAACTAAAAATTAACTCAGCATTATAAAAATAAAAATAACTCATATATCATCTGAAAATGACATGAGTTTTATTGCATTCTGTATTTCATTTTTTCTATTTAGAGACCACTATTTTTTATATTTATTTATAATTTATCACATTTTCAGATGGTAACTGACAGAGTCTGTAGTGATAGGGAAAGAAGTAATGTTTTTAAACTAAAAGAGGATGCGCTTAAACCACATATAAGGAAGAAATTTTTCACAATGAGGATGGTGAAACACAGGAACAGGTTTTCCAGATGAGTGTTGAATGACTCATCCCTGGGAACATTCAAGGTCATGTTGGATGGGGCTCTGAATAACCAGATCTGGTTGAAGATGTCCCTGCTCATTGTGAGGGGAGTTGGACTAGGCGGCCTTTAAAGATCCTTTCCAATCCAGAGTATTCTATGATTCTATAACTTCCTGGTGCAATTTATTGTATTTTCTCTCAATGATGGTATCTCGCCTTCAAAGAAATGAGCTACAGTTCTTAGGGATGCATCTTGTTCCCAGGCCAGATTCTCAGTCGAGCAGTGCTCTGGCAGCTTCCATGCTGGCAGGCATCTTCTGTCAGTGTTTTAGCAGACATTTTCTGCCAGTGATTTTTTCATTATAACCAAGTCACCTTTATGCCCGCTCCCATCAGGAAGATCCTTCAATTATGTTAAGGACAGAATTATGTCTAAGGTGACAACCATTAAGAAAAGTAGTTACAAATGGATGACTAGGGAAGATTCTGGTCTTTGAGATCTTTTAGCCCATACTTCAGCACTCACAAGGCTGAGAATTCCCCAGGACATCTACCTGTAATATGAAGCACTCTCTTTCTTTTTTTCTTTCATAAACCAAGTTCCTACAATCTTCACTTAACACTTTTTGTTCCCGTACTATTAGAAATAGTGAATATTTAATCCGTATCTATTCCTTTCCTACCACGTCTGACTTTGTAGACCTCTGTAATAATCCTATTCTGTTATCTTTTTTTCCAGACTGAAGACAACTTTATGGTAAGAATATTACACTTTTTTTTCTTAAATAGAAGATATTTTGTATCTCTGAATATCATAATTATGTTTATCTGAATTTCTTCCAATTGTCCTATACATTTTGTTAATATGCAGAGCCAGAAATAAAGGTTGTATTCAAGATATGAATAAGAAAAGGATATGCTAATCTACATCACAGTATTCTCCTTTTTTTTACAGAATTCATTTTTAAATAATTTTGCAGTTTTTTGGCCGATATTTCATATTAAGTTAACAGTTTCATACTACTAAGTTTTCGATTCTTAACAACAGAACTTAAAGTCCTTCATATTATTTTTAAAGTTAATACTATTTATTGAAAGTGTCACTTTATTTTAATCTAGACATAATTCTATCTCCCAGATAATCTGTCTTTAATCCTTCTGAAGTTGATCAGGATCAGCTCTCATCCCTGTATGTCATCAATAATCTTTTCACTTAAATTTTCTTGTCATTTACCTGTTGAATGATACAGATTGCAGCCCAGTTTGCTGAAGAACTCAATGGGTGATTTCCTTTCACAGCAACATCTGACCATTTATGAGACTCTACTTTTCTAAACCAACTATTTGAGCAACCAATTGCCATTATTCTTATGCCTTGAATGCCCTCATAAAAGCCTTTGGTGAGAAACTTTGCCAAAATCTTTTTGGAAACCAAGACTTTGGTAACAATATTATCCTTGCTCACACATTTGATATGCATACTAGAAAGCCTGAGAGTTGTGAGAAAACACTTCTCTTGATAAAAGCCATGTTCTTTTCCACAACTGTGGTTTATATATACAGCCATCTAGCATTTTTTTTTCTTTATATCATAGTGGAAAATAAATTACCCTGAATCATAAATCACTGGTATATAGTTATCTCAGTTTTTCAGAATTACAGACATTTTCAACAGATAGCTGACTCTATGTTCTCAAAACAAATACCCTCAAAACAATATTGCTAGGGTTGATATAAAGATAAAACTTGAAAAAAAAGTTCATTTGCTGCATCCAGACAGAGACACGAGGCTACTTGTTTGTGGATACAAAGATGCCTAAATATTTTGGTGAATGCTCTCTCTTCATGGCAAAGATTAATGAATGTCCCTAACAGCTTTAAGTGCTATTTTAATTACATCAGCTGCCAGTTATTCAAGGAGAAGATGTTTACTTCCATGACAGCCTTTGTCTCAGAATATTCTACTCCTATCTTGGCTTTGCTTCAATGAACTTTACTTCTCAAAAAGGGATAGGGTGTGGCAAAACTGTACCTTTCATACAAATGCACATTTGAAGACCACATTGGTGTCATCATTTTGATTTTAAGTGTTTAGGTGCTATAATGCTGAAACTTAATGTCCTATATAACAAACAAACAAAAAATCATCTTGCCTCATGAAGACTTACCTTTACTTAGGCACATATATACAAAATGCTACCAAAATAAAATAAACCCCCAGTTATTAATACGTTTGTTCTCACAACATTCCAATATGTTAAAAACTTTTATTATGAATTAAGAGGCAGAAAAATGACAGCTAAAGTACAGTAAGTAGAAACTTAAGTCAAACTTATGTCAAATCCTTAAACCATGCAAACAGTTCAGAAAGGTTTTTTTTTATTCCCAGATGCCAGCTATCATGGTCAGCTTTACTGTTGGATTTATCCTTGCCATGGGATATACTCTGTGTATGCACACTTATTTACCAGTTTCGTTATTGTTTTTTTCACAGGTATGATTGGAAAGCAGACATCGAAGTATGAGCTTGTGCTCATCATTGCGATATATGACTGGATATGTGCATGCCAATTTCATGCAGATTGCCTAGGAGTACATCTAGGTTTCGTCCTTGGCAGAAATGTCTCTGGACCATGGTCAGTTGGAGTCTGTGTGCAGTTTAAGTTCATCTGTCCCCATACAGAACACTGCTCCACTCATGGATATTCTACAGATGTCATCACGGGTTTGTGAAGGTAAGTCAGAGAACACAGTTAACTTTTGTCTAAGTCATTTGAAGTAAAGGCATTGAAGCAGTGTCCATACTGTGTTTAAGGTGCTGAAACAGTAGATGGCAAAGGCAAAATCATAAGTCACATATGGTTTTGCTATCATTTTATCAAACAATCTTCTATCCTCCTACCCAGTCTCAAATCTCATTTACCTAGTTTGTATTCCTCGGACACTGATAAACACAATTCATAGTTGAACAGCATTGCCTGAATAAAGAACCTTAGGGATCACAATTAAATGTTGGAGATGTCTGCATTTGACAATATCTTCTTTAATAATATAAAACAATGAAGTTTTACTTGAATCATCTAAGCTAAAAGTTATCATCATTTCTGAACTATGATCACTCTCACAGATAGGAAGCATCAAGCTTTGTCGAAATAATATTTAATCTTGCCTTTTCAGTGTTTAAGAGTGGTATTTCTTTAACAAAAACAGTGAATCTTTAGAAAATGCAGTTCTAGACTAGGCAGCATTTTGCCATTTGAGTGTTTCACAATTCACTTAATTAGTGCTCAGTTTTTACTCCATTCTGACTAAACTTGTCCCCCAGTGTTCTTGTGTTCAGTGACCTTACCTTCACTGTGCGTCAATGGGCTGCCTGTATTTTTCATGGTACACATACTATTTTGACAACCTGGTGATATTAATTGGTCTCTCAGGAGCTTTCTATAACAAATCTATCTCACTGGCAGTCAAAGTACATGTGAACTCTCTGCCTTCCTTATCTTCATTGTTCAGCAGGGCCTTACATAAGAGAAGCATTTGAGGTAACATGACAAATGTGTTACCAGTTTTAACTCCTTTACACTCTATTATTCTGAATGTAAGAAAACAAAAGTCATGATCAGAGAGCATTGTGTGATATCTGCAGATCCTCTGTAACCTCTGAAAAAGAACCAAAACTTTTATGAGAACACCTACAGTTTTTTCAAAGCACCAGAACTAAATGTCATTATATAGTATTGGTCCAGTACCAAAGCATGCTATGCAAATTGTGATAGTCCAGGTTTAAAGATGGAAATTATCACTTCTGAGATCATTTATTTCTCTGAAAACACTCAGAGAAAATATTTGTTAAAGGCAGGGAAAAATATTGGGATCTTGGAATAGTCTAATACATGCACAGGGATTTAAATCTCACTTAAATGGTAGTCAGTATTCATTTGGTTGTAAAGGCAATGTATTACAAGAGTCTTTCCAGTGTCATTTTGACCTGGATCAGCAGAGGCTATTTGAGTCATTGTTTTGCTTGAAAAACTATTTTTCTTTAGTTTTTGTAATCCACCTATCCACCACATATGCATAACTTATTGGTGTAACAAAACTACATGTGAAATATCTCTTAAATATCTTAGCTGTATGCAAAAGACTCATGTGACCTTTGCAGCAGGGGCAGCTTTAATTGACCTTTCATAAAGCTCTTATATATGCACAAACGGATCACTTCTGAAGCAAAGACACTTTGGGACACACTACCTAAGATGTTGACCAACACATTAAGAAATATCAACTGGTTTAGATATAGCAAGAGGAAATTCCTAGACATATTCCAGGTTCCCACCTTTAATAAGCAGTAAGATACTTAATTGTGAAGGTCCAGTTAGTCGCCCATTTTCATTCTGGTCCATTATCTCAAGCCAGTCCATTAGCTCATTTATGCAAAATATGGTTGAAAATTCCTGTGGAATACAAAGAATTTAGTAAATACTTAATACAAATACCATAAGAGTAAACTTTCACAATTTCAAAAATACCAAAAAGTGCTTGTATTTTATTAATTTATATTTAACCTCTTGTATTTTTATGCAGGTAAAATATTAATTGGTAGATTTGGGTTTATAGTTATTTTCAAAGTTTGGAGTGAAGGATGTGGTTTTTTATGGATAGTATGAAAAACTTGTGAATATTTTTATTGCTGGGCTGAAAGGGTCATGCTTGTTGAAGCTGTCATATATCTTACTACTCTTTCTAGATTATATAAAGTTGATGAAGCACTGATAAAATTCTGTCTCTATTTTGACAGAGATACATTTCAAAGCACTCATTTTACGGTGAAAATATTACAAGCATAGTATCCTACTTTCACTTTTGGCAAATATCTTTACTTCAGGCTTCTGCTTGATTTTTGGCTGGAGTAGATTGTACTTTTTGAAGGACCACACGATTTTGTGCAAGGACACCACTTACACAGTGAAACGAATAACAATCTATTATAAAATGTGCAAAAGCAGAAAAAAAAATACCTGCCTTTTCCCTCCAGAATCATGAAAAGGCATGTTTTTGATTAGGAAGAGCCAGAATTGGTAGTACTGGCTGTGAATTACTTGTCAGTGTTAACCAAGTTCAAAGAATATTACTTTGTGCTTACTTATATGGAAGGCTATTATTCATTACTACTTTAGTGTCATTACATATTCTTAGTGTCTTTACATTATTATATATAGTAGGTGGATTCGTAATGCAGGACTTATTAAAAAGAGCAGTTGAAAGAGAAGACTATAACAAAAACTATGGAATTGTTATCCATCTTATCAAAGCTTACTTTAAACATTTATGCCTTTGTATCAATGATCAAACATGTAATAGTTATGAATTGATAATACTCCATGTTTTATAAATTTGGGGCACAATATGATGGATATGTATCTGCAGTAAGCCTTTTCAAACCATCCTGAGCATTTTTCAAACTCCTCAGAAAGTCCAGATTATGCTGCAATGTTTCAGTTCTCTCTTAAATTCCAAGACAGAATCATAAGTAATTAATCTTGAATATTAAAATGCAGTGTGATAAGTCCCGATGAAGGGAATAAGTTCATGTGTACCTACAGCTCTACATCTGTTAATATATTTTCAAATTCAGAGTACATATCTGTTCTTCAAGAGACGCTTTTAACTTGCAAGTTATAAACCTAAACAATTAAAAGTAAATTTTAAAAAAATGCTATTCCATATTCAGATATTTTTCAAGCTAATACCAACTGGAACAATTTATTCTAATAGGAATTCCTGAGACCTTGCACCAGAGGACTGCAAGTGATGCAAAGGTATGCAACAGATTCAGCCTCTGTGCAAGAGACAGTGTCAAACATGTTCCCCAGCCAGAGGAAGTACCTGGGCATTCCCACCTGGCCCAAACGTATATTAATCCAACGAACTCTATATTTTGCAGGACAATCACCCCCAAGAAGACCAGAAGAAGAGGATCAGTGGGACATCATAGGGATCCACAGACATATTTTCTCTCTGTCACTCTTTCTCTTTCCTCCCTCCCCCTATCCCCCTTCTTTTTCTATTTCTTTCTCTCTCTCTTTCTCTAGCTCACTGTTAAATGAAATCCATACTGTTGAATTCAGCATATGGTCCCACTTTTCTTAATTCAGGCAGAGGCATCTCCAAAAATTTTAATAACGAGATCTCAGCCGTTACCCAGAATGAAAGTTAACTTTTGTGAATACTCCTCCAATTTTTCATGGAACAGAATATGACAGAAAATGGTGCTAATATGTAAATACTGATATCTAAGACCCATGTCACTAGTGGGTAGTGTGATGCTGGAGATACTTTCCAGGACTATCCTTGTGTTTGTGAAAGGACAGGCATATGCTAGGAATACAATAAGAAAGTTAGAGTGATAAGCAATGATGTATCTTTCAATTTAAAAGATTAGTACTGTTTAGCTAAACAAAGCTGTGTTTTTATAATGGGTCCTCAGTATTTTCAGTGATTTACACAGTTGCAAACATATAGAAATGAGAAATATTTTCTCCTGAAGTTTCATTTCCACAATTCTAAAGTACATTGTCAAGAAAATCTACTGTATGAGAAACCTACGTCATATAAAATTCAATACTGGCTTTATCATTTACTTCAATGACAGTTGAATTATATCATATAGAAAGGTATTTTCAAAGGAATGGCATTCTTATACCCTTTTTTTTTCTTCTGTCACATTGTGTGATACTGCTATGCATGCTTAAATGTTTGATGTATTCCGCCAGATGGTTGAAATGTATTGCAGTCAGGAGTACAGGGTTTTGTTTTGTACCTATCTGTTTTTGAAACGTTAAACATCTGCACTACAGCAAGAATGAAGTAGAGAACATCTGAAAAAAATTCTGTAAACTGCATAGCTCAGATATTCTCTTACTGTTGCATTAAACCCTGTTTTAATTTGGACAAAGCTTGGATAATTTTTTTAGTGTAAAACAAGTTGGATCTTTCAAGAAGTTAAAGCCAAGGTAGTTGCTGGTTGGTAAGCTGTTAAAACAGAAACAAAATCAGAAATTACCTGTTTCAAGTTATCTTCTATACCCTTATAACTCATAGATGCACTTAAAATATAAGTCTTTAGCAGGAAAAGTACAAAAGCCATCTTAAGAAAAACAGCTACTGCATGTGAATGGGGATATTATTCAACATAAAAATCACAAGGCCTTTCAGCACATGAATTTAATGTGCACGTGCAGCAATCTTTCTGACACTATAAAGCTTCAGAGGATCCATTACTGTCTTTGAGTTTACAATCTGTGCACTAACAGGTTTCATGATAGACAGAGCTATTACACACTCTATTCTGCCAATGTTATTACTTCAGAGAAAGAGAAATGAAACAAAATATGTGCAACAGAAAAAGAAAGTATTAAAAGGTAACAAAGTTATTTAAAATATTACAATACCTTTAGTATTATATTATATAATACAAGAAAATGACTGCATCATTTGAATGATTAATCAAATGAAATTAATAATTTAGATTCAGTTCTTTATCCCTGTGATTAAAACCATTGTTGCTGTAAATTCCCTTGCAGGATATTATTGCTGAAGCACACTCTTGGAAGGTAGAGAAGTGACTTCACAAAAAACATCCTTTAGGAGAATATTTCTAAGGAAGGTCTTTCTTACCTTTTCCATAAATGTTTGTTCTGAGCTCTTTCTGAGCCCTATTGGTGACAGAATTATGTTGTCAGGGAACATACATTTTGATTTTAGCAATGTTTTGGTGTGTTTTACTTAAGCAGACAGCGAAATAAGTAAAGGCAAACTTAGTTATCATCCATTTGCTTTAAGGTCTTCATATTCAACTAATGTTGATATCTCAGGGCACCTCATACATGTGAAGTACAGGGCCTACAATCCCGTCATTTTGTAATGTAAGGCACATCTATGTTGAGCTATTTCTAACAATCTGCCATTTTGAAGTTAAAGGACCAAATTCTGACTCCATGTAACAAATAAGAGAACTTAATGTTGTAAAAATAGGTGATTAACTTAACCTGAGATTCCCTCAATAATCCCACCTGGCTTCTGCCTGCCACAGCAGTACTGCCCTCCTTTCGGTGCCCCAGACCAAATCTTTCAGTACCGTGCAGGGGCTCTTCAAGCACCAGGGCCTAAAACACAGCAGCAAACATCTATGCATAAACAGGAAAGGAAGCATTCCTAATGATAGTTGCAAGACAATTTTTTCATATATGGGTCTAGAAGTTAAGAGCTGCTGTATAATTGACTGTGGAATAAATACATTGCAGCTTTTTCCCTATTTGCAGACTGTGGGAAGAATCAGTCCTTTAAATAGTCTCAAAAGCTAGTTCAGTAACTATCTAAAGAAAGCAGGATTCATTCCAAAACTGTACATTAACCTGTGCAGTCTACCATGTTTGTCTGTCTTGTACAGAGTAATAATCTCCTATAGTGCATTATTACAGTACTCTGTAGCACAAAGTACACTTCAAGGGACCAATTTCAGCACTTTCAGATCTGGATCAGTTTACCCATTTCCAAACTGAGCTACACTTCCCATCCCTTTTATGTATTTGAAAAGACATATATTTACCAAAACAAAGTATTTTCCTATTTTTATCCTTTAATCACTCTCAAAAGCAAGAAGCTGGCAAAACATCAGGATTGGCATGATGTTATGAATTTTGCACAGATGTTCATAAAATTAATGCACTCTTTATAATTGCACTTATCATTTGGACATTCACAGAAAGTATATTGACTTTAATTATAAAATTCATCTGAATACTAATGAAAGTGGCTTTATTACTATGCAGGTAAAATCTATATTTTTTTAATATCAGCACATTTAACAGTATAATAAAATCCTATAACGCTATGCAGTGAGTTTGGGGAAGCAATGAAGTATCAGTTTTAGGAAAAAATAACATTTTTATAGGAGCAGATTTAATTTCCTTGCACCTTGAGAAAAAGACCTAATTCAATCCACCTCCATAATAATAGATTTTTTGTTTGGGTGCCAGATATATGACTGACATGAACAAGCCAAGCATAACATTTAAGGACATTTCTTTAAAATATGTCAGAATACTTAAAATCTTGTTCCAATTAATTGAAAATAGCATGTGTTTAATTGTTTTTATTTCTTTAAGAATGGAGCCCAAATTTTTAGCATCTGGAACAATAAACTGCCCAATTATTACAGGTTTCTTTCCTTCCTTCCTTCTTTCCTTCCTTCTTTCCTTCCTTCCTTCCTTCCTTCCTTCCTTCGTTCTCTCCCTATCCTTTCCTTTATCTTTCCTTTTCTTCCTCTCTTCCTTTTTCCCTTCCTTCCTTTGTTCCTCATGTACCTCTTCCCTTCCCTCCATCCTTCCACCCTCATTTCTCTCTAAATGCCTGCTAGTTGTCATTCAGAATAAGCGGCTGTTATTGCTTTGTTCCTGATCTAGTATTGAAAGGTGACAAATTAAGTTAAGAATAATTATGACCTGTGCATTATGCATTGATTTCCCGACAATTTCTAATCATTCCCTGAAGAACAGCTTTTGCAAGCTTACAGTTGCATAATTTATCCTGAGATATCCTACCTATTCGCCCATGAAAGCAGTTGTGAAGCTGTTGGATGGAGGATAAACAGCACTGTGCAACCAGGAGTCATTAAGACCTCCAGCAGTTGAGACGCCCACATCCCCCAGTGATGGTTGGAGCATACAACAGACACAGCTGGCTTGCATCCTGGGAGCCCAAGGTAACAGATAAGGCAACAGAAAAAGCAGAGGAGTTTGCAAAGTCCAATGGAGCTGGTAATTACCACAATTATGCAAAATCTTTGTTTCTGGAAATGTGGACTTTGATCATTTTAGATCACATATAATAGTATTTACAGATCATAAACCCTAAAGAGCGTATAAGAAAATATTTTACTCTCTGAGTTTTCTGTTGTATAATTCTTTCTTGTATTTTGAGAACATTTAAAGAATTTTACTTAGTGTTTTTAAGAATTTTCACCTGTGGAATCTTCCTATGATGCTTTGATTATATAAAAACTGCTTTGGTTCCCATTGTAATGAGTGGGAGTTATGTTTTAATACTTGAAGGGAGAATTTAACTGCGCCCTTTCCCTTTATATGGCAGATTTCTAATTCAAGCACACATTACAAAAGGAAATTTTCTCACTTGTTTTCATCAGAACCTGAATGTTGTATTTTACCCTAGTATTAATGGTGATGTCTCATTGCTCATTTCTTCACAGTAACAGTTTTGCATTTCATTGGCAAGGAATTCAGAAGCATTTAGTTTTGTGGGTTAAAAGAATGATTTCTCACTTTTTTATTTATTTATTTTCTTCTTAATTTGAGTGAATATTTCATTAGTTGTCTTACTCTTATAACTGCAGCAGTAATCTATGGACAGTGATCAGCTTTAAACTGTCAGTGTGAATGGTTTCCTTTATAACGTATTTGAATTAACCTACCATCTGTGACAACATTTTACCCTTTCTAAAGAATACAGTGCATACTGCATGCCTTGGTTTTGCCAACATAATTAAAAAGTAGGAAAATAATACTTTTCATTTTTTCTTTTCTTCAAAATCATATTATCATCAGGAAATATAAAACTTTCTTTGATTGAGTGAGCCAGAATGCTCAAGAATTAATGTGTGGACAATGCCAACCAGAATTTTATTTCCAAAGACATGTCATTAAGTATGGTGCCATAGCATGTTTCCTTGTGTCCATGTGAGTTTTGTATATGTAAGTTGGAAATTAAATGCAAAATTTCCAGTTGTACTTTTGTAATTTTCAAACCAACATCTTTTTTTCCAGTCTCAGCAGACCAAAACATCATTAATTACTGTTACATGATCCTGAAATTCAATGATGTTATTTATGAGTATATCTAAAAGTACAATTATTTAAAAAAAAAAAAAAAAAAAAAAGATTGCCTACAGTGTTTTTTTCGCAATTCTGTCATAGAGCTATCCTGCTTACTGTGCCCACTAGTAAAGTCATGCAACATTATTAGGGGTGAAACCTCTTTCGAAGGAAAATCTGTGACTACAGAGAAAATGAAAGGTTGTGAAGTAAATAAAAGGTTAGTACTGTGTTTTATTTTTTCATTGGATAGTTTGCTGAAATGCTTGAAATTGTGAGACAAATCCAAACAAGGACCATTAGTTTCTTCATTGTAAAATTCAGTGTGGACTAGGACTAAATACTGCAAGTGACTGTGGCACCCTTGTCTTAATATCATTCTGCATGGTTTCTCAAGACAGTAGGTTTTGGGGTTTTTTTGTATTCGGCTCTTTTTCCCTTCCTGTCATTCTTTCGAAGAGCAGAGCAGAGGGGTTTGGTTTTGTTTGGTTTTTTCCCTGACTGCAGAGTTTTACAGCCTAGCATCCATGAAAGGTGTGTTTAACTCCAGAAACATTAGTTTATTGATGAAGGAAGTCTTTTGCATGTGCAAAAAAAAAAGAAAAATTGTTAGAAATTTTGGAAAAACTCAACCTATTATAGTGATGCCATGATGATTTTTTTGTCTTTTTTATATACCCCTTTTATACGCTGTTATATAGCCTTTTATATAGCTTTTATGTATCCCCAGTGCTTTTAGCCCACATACTTGTAATTCCCAGAGTCTGATAACCCAGCTGAGACGCAATGTTCCGTTAAGGCAGGAGACCAAAATCCTGGAAGCCTCGCTTCTAAGGGTCAGGAAGCCCCAGACACCAAGGTCCTTTCTAGCACATGTCCCGTGAACTAAAATAAGCCCATCCAGGGGGGAACTCCTCAAAATGGGAAGTTCATCCAAGCCTCTCATTGGAGAGTCTTTGACAGATATGTTAATTTGCAAACTCTATAAACTGTATAAGCTACATAGTCTATATAGCTATAAGGTTTATCATGAGTGTGCATTCCAGTGTGCATTTTGGCGCATTCCACCTAGAAGTGGTGCACCTAAAAATCCTTAAATAAATACAGAAGTAAAAACCCCTTTTCCCTTTAACTGTGTGTTCGCTCTTAATTTTAAGACCAGGAAAAGGTATCAGTAGGTATTGTTTTGCAGGGAAAATGGCTAGCACTGTAGGAACCTACAGAGTACTGATGAAGAAATTGAGTTCAACAAAAGATGGTCAAATATTGTCTTTTCCTGGTCTTTGATAGTCATAACAGTATCAGTCACCTTATGTAAGTAAGGAGAAGCCTACCTTTTCAGGATACATTCTCTGAGATCTTAGATGACTATATGAAGCTCTAGGTATTTTTTTTTCCCAAGTATTTGGTAAAATTTATAGATAATCAATTTACGAACAGAAAAGTTTCTGAGATCATGCTAATTTAGTCATTAATAGCAATGCATCACGAAAAGTAAGACATGATCACTAAAATGGTCTGGACATTAAAATACTGTGATTGGATCCTGCCAATTTTTTTCTTTCACTTTCAGTGACTTAATTTCTAAGTGTTTCCATCCAATTTGTTTTAGTTTCTCACAATAAAACTCCTCAAAATGTCAGACTCATGTCTCATTTTGTGTCCCATGAGCCATAGAATCAACAAATTGTTCTGGAGGGATGGGAACATAGGAGATCACCTCGTCAACTTCCTGCTTCACCTTTCTGAAAAAAAGTCAGCATTTCTATGTCCATGTAGCTTACATTCATCAATGGCCTCACAAATCTGTTCGTTCTTAGGAAACTTATTTTGAACGTCATTTTTTCACTAATAATTCAGGTTAAGTTGGAACAGCTTTCCCATTTAAAAGTGCAGTTTCCAAATCTTACATTGTTTACAATTTGCTGGGTAAATATAGCTTTCCCTACTACAACGTCATTGTAATGCATTCTAAATTCGTAATGTAGTGTACCATATGCACTCACTATATATTGTATACGAATGGAAACAGATTCAGCAAAGTTTAACAGATCTTCTGAAATTTACTAGCATGGATCTCAGGGGTAAAAGGATATTCAGATATTTTTAAAAGATTTATTTCCCTCATGCCTTTTCTTGTTTTCTTCTGTACAGCTCTTTCTTTCCCATTAGAACTTTCTGTGAGTTATATGAAGTGAAAACATTGATGCCTTTGCAGATAAACAAAAAATATGCTCTAATTAGTAATCAGTGTTTTCTAAATAAATTTAAAATGAATAGTGAAATCTCCAACATTATTTGTTAATGTTGCTGTGACAAAAATGTATTTTGGTCAATGTTTTTAAATAGCTTTGGAGTCAGTGTGTGCAAATACACCCCGTCATTGTTCTATGGAAGGGAAAAAAATAGTGATTGGACAATTTGCGGAGAAAGCAAGAAAAGACAATTATTTTATGTTCCAGTCAGTTACTTTCAAGTGACAGTCCTAATGGAAGCAGGGAATGTATTTGATGCAAGTTTGACTAACAGTGTTGAGCTGGCTCCAAAGTCACTGTTTTACTTACTTGAAGACAGCACTAAGTCAGCATTTTGCTGTGCTCAAGGTAAGGAGGATTCACATAGGTCAATCATTTGAGTGTAATAAACAGCAGATACAGTAATTCTGCTTGGCAGTTACACTGCAGGCATTGAGAGCTGCAACCACAAATCAGCAGTGCTTACTCAAATGTTCCATGACTCTTCCTATCACTTTTTCAAAAGGATGTCATCATTCAATGAAATGAACATGCTGTCACTATTAAAAATATAGAGCTAAGATATAGCTCTAAAAAGTTGAAAGCCATTTTGAATCTATACCATTCTCTACTCTACTAAGCCAAACTACTTCTATCTTTTTAATATTTTGATGCAAAATCTTACTAGCTTTACTTACTGTTCACCTTATTTGTAGAGGACTATACCTTATTTTTAGTGGGAAAAGACATAAAACCCACATTGATCTTAAATGATAGGAATAGAAACACAGAAAAATAATACCATTTATCAGAAAAAAAAAAAAAAAATAAAGGATATTTTAGAGTTGGCAAAAGCTAAAACATGCCAAATCTGATCCTTACTTAAGTTTCTGGAGTTTTTTCAGCTCTTCAGCCTGAGTTTTATGGAGGTTTAAGGATCATATATGTTATCAGTAAAATGCATAGGAAGTCTTGTAAGTGAGGATGAAGCACTATAAATCTTGGTATCAATTTTTTAATTAAGGTAAGAAAACTCAAATTTCATGAGAAGAAATTCTGATTTGTACGTGAAAGTGTGCCGTGTCATTTCAGGTAGATTGTCTGTGGATATGTATAAAATACTTTGTCTTCCCAGACCCTGAGATCATCTCAGGTGTTTAGAGCATGGTGCTAACACCAAGGTTGTGGATTCAATATATGCATGGTCCATTCAGTTAAGAATTGAACGGTATGATCCTTGTGGGTCCCTTCCAACTCAGAATATTCTGTGAATATGTGGTCTTTTCAATTTCAGTTTTAACTCTGAATCTAACACAGCAGTAATTCAGTCCTAATAATTGAGAGCTATTCAACAGAGAGCATTCTGTATTCAACATCCCAGTCTACAAAGTTTCTCCTATAGTAACAGAGGAGTTGATGAGGAGGAAGCATCAGTGTTATATGATAGGAGAAACTTGGCTTTGGCAATAAAATCATGAGGCTGTGGTGAGGTCTGTGATCTCATGATGTGAACAGTTACCTGGCAGAAGCAGTGGGATATTATAAAGAGTTGTAGCTTGACCTGATGGGGAGAAAAGGGGATCCTTAAAAGCCTCTTATTCAGAATACAACTTGTCCTTCTTCAAAGATACTGTTATGGGAAAAAAGAGCTGGAGAATGGCATACTGAATTGAGAAGTGTATCCTGTCACTATGCTCCTTGATAGACACTCTTTCGGTACTGGATATGAAAGTGTTCTATTTTATGCCTTTAGATAATTTACTCAACACCGCAACGGAACCAAACATCTGAATACCTCCCAACAAATGCAGCTAGGAATTAGAGAACATATACTGATTGTAATTCATATTTTTCCACTTCATAAGGAAAGGTAATTTGTTATGAATCTTACCAGTTCTAGCAGTGCAGAAAAATTAAACTTGACTTTTAGGCACAGCTTACTGTTGAGTAGAAGCTTTTCTCCTTCCTTCCTTCCTTCCTTCCTTCCTTCTTTCCTTCCTTCCTTCCTTCCTTCCTTCCTTCCTTCCTTTTTTTCTTTCTTTTTTCTTTTTCTTTCTTTTTTAACTTTCTTTCTTTCTCTTTCTTTCTCCTTTTTCTTTCTTTTTTCTTTCTTTTTTTCTTTTTCTTTCTTTCTTCCTTTTTCTTTCTTTCTTTCCTTCCTTCTCTTTATTTTTCTTTCTTTCTTTTTTTCTTTCTTTCTTTCTTCCTTTCTATTTCTTTCTTTCTCTTTCTTTTTCTTTCTTTTTCTTTCTTTTTCTTTCTTCTCTCTCTTTCTCTTTCTTCTTGAAGATGTGTGTAAATATCTCCTGTGTTGCTTGCATATCACAGGCACTGAAGAGGTCATATAATCCTGTCACACAGTTTTCTAAAATCTCTTTTTTTTTTTTTTCTTTCCAGAAGTATGCATGTTACAGGTTTTTATCAAGACTACATTTGACTAAATCTTAATGAAGAGGAAATCAAGTTGATTATAATGTTTCACTTTTTAGTCAGACTGATTTCAAGGTTTAAGACAGAGTATTTTGGTTCCACTTCACAAAGACCTAGTATAGGAAAAAGAAAATTGTGAAAGTGATGTCCTGATTGAATTCAGCATTTGTGTTGAATTCACATTTATTTTATTAATTTATTGTAACCAAAACAAAGTACAGTAGAGACCTAAGAGTAAGAAAGGTCTTTGTCTTATTCCTTCTTAGCAGGTGGTTATATCCCGAATGTAGAAGGTCTACACTAAGTTAGTTGGAAGTGATAGAGAACATAAATCATGACAGTAAGTGAATTTGGAAGGCAGTTGTTCAACTCAGATCTTCCTAGCAGTAAAGCACCATTAGGGATGGTGTTGTTATTGCTGCCTATATATTTATTTTGGTTTTTAGTATGTGCCATTAGGATGAAGAACTGAATTACTTTAGGGTAGTCATATATTCAGGTTGAGTTAATTATGTCAAAGTAGGTGTGCAGTTCGAGACTTGTAAAAAGATTCACTTAGCGTGGAGAACATTCATATTCCTTGAACTAAAATTCAACCAAAATTGTTGGGAATTGGACCTTAATAACCTAAAGTTTCCTGAGTGTTGATAACTATTGTCTTCTGGAGGGTTTTGTTTGTTCACTTTTCTTTAATTTTGTCTTATTTTTCCATTCATGATAACTATTAGACCAAGTAGGAATTTGCTATCAAAAAAAAAAAAAAAACAAAAAAAAAAACCAACAACAAAAAAAGCCTTTATTTCTTGTAAAACATAGATTCTGCTATTCCATTTTCTTCTTCTTCTTACTAGAATTATACAAGACAAAAGATCAAGTATTAACTAAATACCTAGAAAAGTTTTAGCAAATCCAAAAACATAGACCAATTACAAAACCAGCATTGTAATTATTGTAATAAAACCAAAATATGTTAACATCTTGTAAAATGGTGTACTTTTTTTCAAACTAGATACCAGCAAAACATTGATTTCTATCATCCAAGTATGAGTATTTCAGCATTAAATTTTTCAAGGCTTTAGCTCAACAGAGATGCAATAGTGATGCTTGATGTTGAACATGTTCTAACCATGCAAATCATTCAGGTTTAAATGATAAAATATGAGTAGTGTTTGGTTTTAAGCAGCGTAGTTTAATGATGTTAAAGCTGTTATCATATTTAATTCCCTTAGCATCTTCAAGTCTAATTCAGCCCAACAACTGATTTGATGTGATATGATGTGATGTGATGTGATGAATTACTTCTGGACAACCCCAAAAAATGTAGTTTTCATGCCTTGCTTAGGTGGCTTTTTTTGGGAGCTGTTAACTCAGGCTACTCAGGTAACTCCAGTCTGGTCAGCCTTCAGTCTCTGGGAAGGTGATGGAGCAAATAATCTTAAAAACAATTTAGACACGGAAATTTGTTAAGGACAAGGAGGCAGTAGGAAATAGTCAACACGGATTTCTGAAGGAGAACTAAAACCCGACAAATCTGATGGCCTTCTCTAAAGAAATGGCTGGTTTTGGGGATGAAGGAAGAGCAGTGGATAATGTTTATTCTGTCTTTAGTATGGTTTTCAGCACTATCTCCTGTAGCATTTTCATAGAAAAAAATGATTAAAAATGGACTGCAAAATTGAGCAACAAAGTAGATTGAAAACTGCCTTAATTGCAGTAATTGGTGGCATGAAGTCCAGCTGGTGGACAGTCAGTAGTGGTGCTCTGAGAGGCTGATACAGGGTCCACTACTGCTTACTACAGTCAGGAACAACCTGGGCAATGTGACAGAAGCACACCCTTAGTCTGCATACAATATAAAACTTTGAGGACTGCTTCAGACACTGTATGGTTGAGCTCCCATTCAGAAGGACATCAACAAACTACAGAAACGGACCAACAGGAATATCAGCTTTTTCAGCACAAAATGCAAAGTATTGTTCCTAGGGATGAATAATCCCATATGCCAATACATGCTGGGGACCCACTGAAACAGATTTGATTCACTAGTCTGGTGGACAACAAGTTGAACATGAGCCAGAAATGTTCCTCTTGTGACAATGTAAACTAACATTACTTGTGGCTGCATTGGGAAGAGCACAGTCAGCAGGTCGAGGGAGGTGATCCTACCCTCCTGCTCAACTCTGGTGAGACACATTTGGAGTGCTGGGTCCTGTTTTGGCCTCCCCAGTACCAGACAGATGGACGAATACTGGAGTAAGTTCAACAAAGAGTCATGAAGATGATAAAGGCACTGGATCACCTGGCATACAAGGAAACGTTGAGAGAGCTGTAATTTTTCAGCCTGGGGAGGAGCAGGGTCAGGGGCATCTGAACAACACATAAAAATGTGTGATGGTCCAAAACAGAAGGAAAAAACTCTTCTCAGTGGTGTCCAGTGAGAGGACAAGAGGCAAATGGCACAAACCAAAACACAAGAAACTAGATTAAGAAAACAGTTTCTACTGGAAGGGTGGTTAGAGACAGGAAGAGGTTACACAAAGACATTGTGAAGTCTCCACCGCTGCAGATATTAAAAATTCAACAGGATGTGGCCCTGAGCAATAATACCTTTACTTTGATCAGGGGGAGTTGGACTGGAAATATGTTTCTATTGTTTGGGGTTTTTCAGTGAATGAAGTTTAGCTTATGCAAGGAGCCTAAAACGGGAAGATCAAGATTAGTGGGAATAACTATCACTGGTTTCTAAGGAATGAAAAAACTTTCTGAATCCATAAAGATGTGAATCTGGAATAAAGGCTCTGTGAAATGATAAAGCAAACAGTATTCAAATAATATAGAGTGTCTAAAGACCACAATACACCTGCAATTGTTATCCAAATGAACAGGGTTTAGTGACTTAATCTGCAACAGGTTTAAATATTTCAAAACAAGGAAGTAGATCTAATGTGAATCAAGATTATATACCAGCAACTATGAGAGACCTGATAATCATAGAAACCACAGCAGTCTGACCTGAAATGGCTCTAATCACCCTGGGCATGAGGGTGTAATCACCCTGGGCAGTTTAGGGGATACCTTTAAAGTGGCCCTACTTAGATTGTTTATTAGAGTCACAACCTCTGCTCACAGAGCTATGTGGACTGTTTGGCCACACACTGAAGTCTTGTAAAAATTTTCTAAAAATACCCATGCAGAAACAAACAAGTAAAAACCAAACCAGGATGTTTTTGCCTGTCTGGTGAAGCATAAATATGAAAAGATGTGAGGGGAATAGTCTCTTAATGAAAGAGTGTAATTCTCATTAAGAATTATTAGAACACTTTGCTAGTGTTTTATATCATGTTATTGCTAGTATTTACATCTAAATAGAATTTGAATAGTTCATTTTTTTATATTACCAAAGAGGAAAACTGCACACAGGGATTTTCTTCAAAGCAGTTTGACTTAATCATCAGTAAAGCTATAATTATACTGGCTCACTTTAGCCCTACATAGTTAGCTTATTAGCTTCTAAAACTACTTTGGCTTCTTTTTCAAAAAAATAAAAAAAACAAAAAACAAAAAACAAAAAACAAAAAACAAAAAAAAAAAAACAAAAAAAAAAAAAAAAAAAAAAAAAACAAAAAAAAAACCAAAAAAAAACCCAACCAAACCAAAAACAACACTTAAGAAGAGAAAAAGGATTTTTCCTTACCCAATGGAAAACAGAAAACATTCTATATCTCATAAGTCTTCAAGGCCAATCCAAAGGAAAAGCTTAGATATCAAAAGGGAAAAGTATTAAGTAATTTACTCTACAAAACCTCAGCCTAAAAGCATTGTACTGAAACTCTATGGCACACTGTGTGTCATGGGTAGCAATCCATTTTAATTAGATAGATCCGAATCACTGTTTACAGAACTCTTGGGTAAAATGGCTATTGATTGCATTAATGAAAATTGTATTCTATATTATTTGCAATTGAAGTATTCTAGATGGAAGTTTTGAGCATGTTCCTGAGTTCTCATGTACCTCTTGTAAAAATCATTTTTTTCTGTAGGATCATAGTTCTCTGTGTATTTAGGGGTGTGTGTGTGTTTATAATCATAGTATGTACTAATCACTGGACTGATGTCAGTACTGCCACCTTTCTGAGATTCAAAACTGTTCATCTGTGTTGCCAACTTTAGTACTTTCTATAGTTGGATATTTTCGAGTAATCTGTTTAAAGACATGACATGATCACTATCACTTGTAAACACCAGCAGCACCAAGAAAGGTCTCTTTGAAAGATTAGCACAAATTGCTGTGAAAATGCTGTTTTCTTCTTGGTGTCATATTAAAGGCTCTTTGTTAAAAAGTACAGATCTAATGTCAGCTGAACCATGGCTTTGTCCAAGTGAGTTTTTTGAGTCAAAAAAATTACTCAAATGTTACTCAAAATCTGTTAGAAAACCTAGAAAGAACAACAAAACTTTTTACCCGTGAATAAAAAATTACTTTTGTAAGTGAGCCATATACTAGAGAGCTTCCTGACCATCTGTCTATGATGCTCTCAGATCTAAAGAAAGACTTTATAGAAACAGCAGTAATATCTTATTTCTGGCTCATGTTATAACTAAGACAACTACATGTGAACTTTTTTAGTTGAACTAATTTAAATGTATCTTTAAAACAACAAAAAAGGAAGCTATCCAACACTTTGAAATTCCAGAAAGTAAATTTACATCACTGTTTCCAGAATAATGCTGATGGCAATTTAAGTTTTATAGAATTTTAATTTTGTAGTCGTAATTAAAAAAAAAAAAAAAAACAAAAAACAAAAGAAACATGATAGAGTGTACTAGAACCAGCTTTACTTTACATATTATATAAATCAATGAAGCTCGAATCTGAGCTACAGGAGGATCTAGAAAATATTTCAGTCTTCGTGGTCTTTTTAATTCCTGTTTCTTTCCAAGAGTTCCTCTTGTGATTCTTATGTTCTCTTAATTTTACTAGAAATCTAAGTAACATGCACACACCGGATCAAGTATCTTCAATTTTTTCCCTTGTTCTTCTAGATCCAGCACATTACACAGGAGGAGAGACTGAGAAGGGTGTTAGCAAGACACTCTGTCAAGAGTGTTCCAGGTAATCTGTGAAGCATTTATCTCTATTTAATAATGAACCTATTTCTCTGTGCGTTTCAATCTCCACAGCTTCTTAGTCAGCCTTTTCTAAATCCAGATAATTACAAACTGGTATAATTCCATTAAAATCAGAAAAGCTGCTCCTAATTTGCATTTCTTGAGATCAAATCTAATTGACATTGATGTTGACAGTAACACCTTGCATTTGTGTATTGTTCTTTACTTGCAGATCTCACACTGGTTACAAATGAGATTATTATTTTCACAGTCTCTGTTTTCCAGTGAAAGTAGTTGAAACACGGGATGTGAAGTAATTTGTTCAACATCTCTTAAGTCTTGTACATACATGCTTTAGACTCTTGCCTAGTTAGAATCTTTTCACAAGCACATTGGACCCTGAGAAATCAAGCAACACATTTAATCTAGGATTTTTCATGAGGTATTTCAAAATTTGTTGAGGTCCAAGTCATGGATTTTTGGGGTTTTTTGATAGTTTGGTGTTGGTATATTCTTTTGGGGGGGTGTTTTGTGCTGCTGCTAATGATGATGATATTAATATTATTAATAATAACTTGATATTTTAATTGGTTATTTTATTTTTAAAACCATATTGAGAACGCTTTCCTCTGTTTAGTTCAATTAATTAAAGCCAAAATAAAAGTGTTGATAATTTGTCTAAATTTAACTTTTAAAAATTCAGGTATGAATGCATCAACTAAAAGGAACAATGAATTCAGCTGAGTTATTGGTGACATTTAATAGTTTTCTTCAGAGATTTAGATTATGAAAATATTATTTATAACATTTTCTTTTAAGGTATCTAACTCTGCATTATGTTTTGTGTAGGGGTGAAACATTCACTTATTCCCTTTCACGGCACAAGAAAAAATGTAATTCCATATTTTGGACTAGCAAAGAAAATATTGTTTCATATTGTGAATAGTTAATTTGTGCAACCAATTTGTACAGTGTACAGTTGATGTATAGAATTTATCTGGATTCTACACAGGAATGAACGTTTATGTATATAATAATATTCAGAACTAGGAATCCTTTAAACAACAATTGAATGTATTGGAAAGGATAAATCTAAACATAAACCAAATAAGATTAGTTGAGATTACAAAGAAATTTTTCTTAACTAAAAAATTCATTCTTAATTCATCATGCTCTTTTCTTCCCAACCTGTTATGAAGACCATTTCCCAGGTGCCTGGACAAAATAAATAAAGTCATTCATCCTACCCATGAACCTTCTCCAGACTAAGACATAAAAGCAAGTTCTGATCATAGAAGCTGACAAAATGGGGTTTCCTCGAAGATTATGTAAGTTGTTCAGAGGAGTCTTGAATGTTCAGGTAAACCTCTTTTCCCCGGTAAATTTTGCACTCATAGCCATGCCAGATCTATGTAGGAATTTAGACAATCTGTCCCAAGCACCTAGCTTCACCATTTTGTAACAATAACATTTTTCAAAGTTACCATTGCATTTGTGTTAATTCGATACAGTGCTAAATCTGCATGACACCAAATTTTTTTCAGCAAAGAAGAGTGTTTATAATCCTCACTTAGTCTCTTAAATCTTCCTCGATGCTGTGGTGTAACTCAGCAGTGTAGAGGCCCACAGACTACATTCTTACACTAGTTGTCATCCCTGTTTTTTCTCTTACCAAGGTTTCCAAGCCTTTGTTGATCCAAATGCATGCATGGAGCATAACGAATCCAGAAATAAGTCATTTTAGGGAATGTTAATCACACCATGGGTTCTGGTGTGATTACCTACAGTTGAGAAAATGTTCAAATTATAATCCAACAGGAATCTAAACATTGGTTTCACAGTAAATATACTAGCCTTGGTTTAAAAAAATAGTTTTTTTTTTACCCTTGAATAAAATTTTGATCCAAATTCTGCAATGTTTTCTCTGTCTTATACATGAGGTAGCTCCAGAACTTTCATAGGTCTAGTCTCTTCAGAAAGTCAGGGGAGGTGACATGCAATTACAGTCCTTCCAACAACTTCAGTTTATGTTTTCAGGCAAACTAATGGCAGATAATTCCCTCTCCCAGACTGCACATAGTGCTTTAATAACTTATTTGAATTAATTCAAACACATTCCACCAGAAGGGTCAGATTATTACAGTAAAAGCGATGTCCTTAACATGATGTAAAAACTGAAGACAGGACCTGTTCTCTCCCCATATTTCTCACTCCTTGCTTTGATACTTGCTTGTCGATCTATCCATCAGGATTCTCAGACTATCCAGGTTTGTCAAGTAACTTACATCTGAGATAACAAAACCATGAGTCAGCTACAACTCTACCTTGCATCGTCATCTTTCTGTTCTTTCCAGGCAATTTTGAGAAGGCACCGTAAGTACCCGAAATCTGTTTGAACAAGCACTAAGAGAAAAGTATCATGGAGCATAAAAAGTATTCCCTAGAAAGAAATTTCAGTAGGTAATCTGATCAACATTTTGCCTGGGGTAAGGATACTTAGGTTTTTACTAAAATTGCGTGTAGATATAGCTAAGAAATCCCTGAAATGGATTGTGTTGCCATCTTGAAGTAGAAGGATTTGACTGCTCTGGTTCATTTTGTCATGGCAATTACGGGCATTGTACCCAAATTGCTGCTATAAAGAAGGTTCTATACAAATAGAAATTGTTCTTCTCCCAGTCAAGAAAGCAATAACACACTTCATTAGGCAAATTGAAATATAAATATAGAGATCTCATGGTTGATTGAAAATGTCTGAACTTTGATCTTTCGGATTGTAGACATAGGTATACAGTTTCCTTCTAACATCTTACTGCTTTTTCATACATTTTCTCTCTACAATTTTAATCATGATACAACATCAGTAGTTAAACAATATCATAATCTTGACTTGGGTATTAATTGACTATACACGCTGTACAAATTTGGTCTTGTTCCCTCAAGTTTTGATTCTTTATTTCCTGAGCAACCTTCCAAGAAATACACTCAATTCTTAAGGAACTGGGAAATGAAATATTTTTCATAGCTTCTCAAAAGGACTTAAGCATTGAGACATTCCTAAGAAATGACAGGGGTAATTATTTACCCTGGAACTTTCAATTTTGATCTGATAGCAAACCAAAGCATCTGTGTGTCAGGATCCTTAATATCCCTGACCAGCCTCACGTGGGGGCTTTCCCATTCCTTTCATGGGCCCAGGGCTCCATTTAAACTAAGCTAGGATGTTTCAGTCCTGGCTAGGTTTGTGTAGTAATTGTGCTGTTCTGCAGTCTTTTTTCCTGAATAGACCTGGTCTGCATCTGCTCAGAAGTTCTGTGTCCTTTTACTTCTGCTTGTACCTTCCTCCTTGGGCAAAACGGCCTTTGGACCTGGTTTGTTCCTTTGCCTTTCCTAGTGCTGTGGATGTGCACCTTTGCCTCTAGGGCACAGCTCCTAGAGGTGCCCACAGTTGCCAGACTCCATGAGACTGCATCAGCTCATGAGCCTGGTCTGCTCTGGGCTCCTCCTCAGCTCAGGACTTGTTCTCCTTGCAGGGCTGTTTGGCTGCTCCCTGACACTCAGACACAAGTGATTTATTCATGTTGAGCAGTCAGAGTCCATACACCTGTCTGAATTACTCTGATGTTTAATTGAGTATGTCAATGTGAAATAAGACTATTTTTCACAAGAGTAAATCAATTGATCTGATTGCCATCCATGTTAATACTGGGAGGCCAATGGCATGACTTGCTCACTTGTTAAAAAATTGCAGAATAATTCCTTTGAGAACAGTTTATTAGCCAACTGGCATTTCTAATTCAAGAATACTCAGAAGCCCAAGATATCTGGTACAGAATAACTTCATTATCCTAAATTTAACTTCTGAGATCATGCTGGAATCACATGCTAAATATATTATGCAGGAAGGTTAGTGTACTTGTGTACTTCTTTTCATGGTACCAAGGAAAATGGTAAGATACTTTTCCATCTGTTCTGTGTTAAAAAGCAGATTTTGCATCTGATGTGTACTGAAGAAATAACAAGACCTTGTGAGACCTATGAGATCTGTGGGCATTCATCCTTTTCTATTATACTCTTGATTAGAGTTAAGAGTTTTCTCTGACAGTAACCAGACTTTCTGGATTAAGTCATCTAAAGAATATAGACATTGGAACCACTTCACAGTATATTACAACTAGCGGCTGTTATTCTCTGTTCCAACTTTTCTTTGTGATTTGTGCAGGAAAGATACCACAGCTTTTGTATTACAGGCCCTCTGACTGTGTTATTACTGCTCTGGTCCTCTTGTCCTCCCTATTCAATTGTTGAGGAGCAGCCTGGAGTCCCTGTTTTTCTTTGTGGTGGTTGGTTCTTTTCTTGGTGTGAAAGGTGGCTGTCACTTGCACATGATACAGATGTGCTTCATGGAATCCTAGTCCCCTTTAATTTAATAAGTCTCTTCTGAAATAAAGTTGACTCTTCAATCTTCACTAAATTCCTTTTCACATCTCCTCTGGAAAGGACATTGTGTCAACCCCTCTGTGAGCTGCCTGAAAATCTTTTGTGGACTAAGTGTGGAAGAATTCAGTGGCTCTCCATACTCCCCTACTTTAAACCAAAATCTGTTTTTGCAAGATTGCTAAATTGAAACATAATTTTACATAGATTTACACAGAACTAAAATATTTATGCCTTCAATAGTAACCTGAAATAATATTTTAGTTTGAAAAACATTTAATCTTTCTTTGGTCTTATAATAGAGCTAATGAATAAACCCCTTGCTCTGAAAATATTAATTATTCTATTCATTCAGTGAAGATACCTGTCAGATATTATTTGGTGCAGGAAAAGATGAAGGAAAATAAGGAAATGATGAAATTTCTTCTATTCTATAGTTTCATGGAAATAATGCACGACTGTTATGTGTTTTAAATAAGGGTGGAAAGCAGAACATTGCCCACCATATAGGTGTTATTTCAAAAGTATTTCATCTTTGTGCTGAGAAGAAAGCACTTGACATTGTTCCTTAAAGCAGAAATTTTATGCGGAGTACCTCAGGATCAAGGCCAAAAACTACTTATTTTTCTAGCCTAGATTCAGAGCAATTTCTGCTGTCTTTTAATTCTGTACTTCAAACTCCTCTATCTCTGACTTTGGAATCCAGGAGTGAAAAGCTGCTGGGTTTTTCATATAATTAGCATGATGCTAAACAGATTTATTCTGCTTATGTCATACTTGAAACAGGTTTATCAATTCATTTCATGGATATTCTAAAAAGTGGGAAAAAGTTAGCCATCCAGACTCCCTAGTATATTCCAAAATCTTTAGGAATATGTACAGATCAGTCTCCAAAACAATACTTCATTTGCTCTTCCCTCCATAGTCACAACCACATTATCCCTTGCCTAATTCTGCTACAGTTTTGGGCTTTAACCTAGCATAAGGTCTTTAAACCCTCCAAATGTTTGCTTCACAGTAAATTCCATATTTGCTTTGCAGTCCTGGTGTGAATGACTGAATTTCAGTGCTTGTATCATTTTCATGACAATCTTACGTCCTCACTCTAGCCTCCTAATTTGTTTTTTCATCCCAAAATATGCATTCCAAAGTCTTATCTTTTTTTGATAGGCTTCCTCTGCTCTTCTCAGACCAAACAGTAGTAGCAGCAGAACTGAGATAATTTCTGATTTCTTCTGTCATATTTTGTATCCAAAAGAACCCCGGACACAAAAATTGAAGACAAAACTTGCTGTTAATATGAATAAAAATATTTCATACCTTTAACAGAGAAATGTTTCTGTAGCAATCTGAATGGAATAAAAAGAATATGCAAAATGAAAGCAAATTAAAAAGCACCAAGAAAATGTGAAAAAAATAAAGTCCTTGAAAAGAGAAGGTTTCTGTACAATAAATAATACTTTTTAAAATGCCACAGGAAAGCAAATGATAGCGTAATGTTCTCAAATGGCTTCTGTTTCTTATTCAGAGTACAGTCCTGTTCAACTTACATATATTCAGCCATTTTGGATAGCAATTTCAGAATAATTTAAGCTAGTTTAATGTTTAGAATAAAAAGGTTAAAGAAGCCTGACTTTCAGTACTTTCTTCCTGCAGATTACTTTATTTTAATAATAATGGCACATTTAGTTTTATTTAAAGTGTTCCGTGACTTACTCAAGCACATAATTAAGTAAAAGGTACCTGAAAGCAGACAT
This sequence comes from Daphoenositta chrysoptera, assembly GCA_013397915.1. NCBI lineage: Eukaryota > Metazoa > Chordata > Aves > Passeriformes > Daphoenositta > Daphoenositta chrysoptera. The sequence goes on along the minus strand of VZRO01001744.1, from coordinate 1,062,863 downwards.
CTAGAGACCAGAAAGATGAAAGTAGAGCAGTCTTTTTGTGACTTTTTTTATTTTGAGAACAAGACATTCAATTCCTCTCTAATAAGAGAATCTATTTTTGTCCTCCCGTATGTTTTGAATGATGTAATTTCTAGTACTTTGGGTTTGTATTTTGCTTTATTTTTGTACCTTACGGAAAATCTCTGATATGTACAGAATAAAATCTTCGTGTCTCAGTGTGAAATGTTTGGTGAGAGGAAAAAATGCTTTAACTTATTAAAAAACAAAAAGAGAGAAAAGAATCAGAGCAGCTGGACAGTGATGACAGCAATAAAAAAAAAAAAAAACCAACCTGACACAGATTTGTAAATAAAGTTGGAGATATGATTAATTTAATTAACAAAATTTTTCCAGTTTAATGAAAAAAATCACAAAATAGCCTACTTTGGAAGGGAATCACAATGGTCATAAGTCCAACTCTTATGTGAACGGCCGATGCAGGGACAAAACCCATGACCTTGGCATTTTTAGCACCACACTCTAACCAACTGGGCTGATCTCAGGGTCACAGATAACATTGGAGAATGCAGGTATTGCATATCACATGCTGAGTGAGTGCTCTACCACTTGAGCTAAGAGTTCATTTAGGAAAAACTGTGAAGTTGCACACTAAAAGCAAGTAGCAAAGGCAAGAAAATGTAGAATTTTCGGATGTAACAGAATCATGGTAGTGCAGCAGAACTGTGAGATGCTGAGAAAAATAGCAAAGGAAGAAGAGGAAGGGATTAGCCATGTATACTAGAATTATTGACACTATTTCTGATATGAGAAAAGGACTGCAGTAGAACCCATTTGGATCAAAACTGGTTTAGGAAAATAACACAATATACACTGTTACAATTCTGGAGATTTCACCACAAAGTTAAAAGGATCATTTAGATATGGTCAGATATGTATCTGTTAACAACAATAAAATTGTTTGAGAAGTAAATACTGATGATACTATGCTATAATGGAAGTCTTGGCATTCTAAGCTGTCCATTAGAGACCATATTATAGCACTGACTCTACTCTAGATATTACTTAATGAGCTAGTCAAAACTGTCACAGAATTAACCTAAAAGAACTTTATAACTTATTTTAGAATAAATACTTTAGGCAAGGTGGTTGTAAATTTTATGGAAGACTAGTCACACCTTGTACTTGTACTGACTAGTCATTGGTTGATTGTGTTCAAATAGAAATTCCAAAGCTTGGAGCTGAAAACCCAAAATGCATTGGCTAAAGAAGAGAGTTAGTTCTCAGCAGAAGAGCTGGTGTGGATTCATATGTTGAGACTTTCTGGGCTTATTTTTCTATAAAAGCAAAGACACTACACCTATCTGCACAACTAATTTAAGAATGCTGCGTTTGCAACTGAAAAAAGAAAAAAAAAAGGAAAAAAACCACCACAAGATGGATATTAAGGATTAGCAAAAATTCTACAAATTAGATTAAAAAAAAAAAAAAAAGAGATCTCTCAAATGACACTAGACACGTGTATATTGTATATTGTAATGGCATCCTTCTCTACTGAGTTGTAACTGCACTGCAGCCATACATCCAATTTCCACTTTCCTTTTCAATTTGAGAGCTGGGGAGAATATAAGCAGGAAGGAGAGCCAATTTCTTTATAAAAAGTGATGATAAGAAAGAGTGGAAGTGGATAGGTAAGATAAGTTAGTAATAAACATACAAATTTTAATGAAATGTATGGGCTAAAATCTATTAAAATCAAGTCTAATTCTGTTCCAATTTGCAATGTAACTTTCATTTAAGACACTTCCTCATGACCATAACTAGACAGAAATTTTCCTTAAGAAAATTAAACCTATTTTACTTTTGGTGGTTTTAGTACTTCTTTGATTAGAATACAGAGACAAATAATTTCCTATTGCTAATAATTTTAGGAGATTAGTCTGAATATTGCTTTTGTTGTGGCCTTATTTAAGGACACCTTAAAAGAATAATTTTGTGGTTTGAAATACTGGTTCTATTTTGCTTAGTATTTTGAGCTTTCCTCTGTCCTTCTGATATCATTAATATTCACACTTCCAAGAGTGGAAGTAAGGTAGAACTGTCAGAAATTCAAAATAGATGTGTGTTATCACAAGGTATCTTGTAGATAAGTTTATCTTCCCATTGCAGAACTTTAACTACAGTGAAGCCACTGACCAAAACCACAAAAATCTCTTACATTTTTCCATAGTCTGTTGCATTTCAATGATGAATTCCTCATGGCAATGGTATTTTATTTTATATTAAATGTATACAAAATTACTCTTTCATCGGTGGTGAGTAGCAGTGTGTGAAGGAAGTAAATATAATAATACGCTCAGGGGTTTAGTTAATAAAATGTTCACACTCCAGAGCACTTAAGTAAGAATTTACAAAGTTAAACATTTCAGTGATTTTATTTAATCCCCATGACACTAATGCAGAGGTCAAAGGCACTGTTATTTCCAGGGAAAAGCCATGCTAGTAGCAAAGCATGTTAGAAAAGTGCTCAGTAAAAAAAGTGACAAGGAAAAAATAAGTAGAAGGGAAAGAATACCTAAGAAGAAATATTCACTGACAGTCATTCTTACTGCTCAGGCAGTTTATGTGTACAAAACATAATGCTGGAGAATGGGATAGGAATACTCCACAGAAGCTGCCCTACCAGCATGGCTCCTGTGCCACAAACATCTATTGACACACAGCCTGTAGGAGAACCATAACAGAAACAGGGAAGCATTATCCAGTGCAAATGGATTGAACTTGGCAGGCTGTTTTGCTGTACAATTTGGTATACACTGCCCATGTTTATGGATAAACATATGCTATAAAACAATGCCAAATAATGCCTGCAGGTAAAATGATTTTGTATGCTGATGTAGTAGAGGAACTGTAGAAGGAAAAGCAGGGAAAGCCACAACCCCTTCTTGACCCTGTTGGTATGCAGTGAGCTGAGCATTCAGTCACATCTGTCTGAATTGCCTTAGATCACCTGTACTTCCAGGTAAATTTCACTATCAAATAAACTGATGTAATAGAGGAAGGAAATACGTAGAATTAGTAATACAGAACTGAGAAGAAATAGTAGAATGACGAATTTAGGTAATTTTTCCTCATAGGTGATAGTTGTAGTATAACCATCAGAAGTAGTGGGCCAAATTATATTTTACAGATAATCTGTGGATGGTATGCCTGAAAACATCACATCGATGTATTGATCATAGAATCACAGAACCAAAGAATGGTTCAGGTTGGAAGAAACCTTAAAGATCATTTAGTTCCAACTCCCCTGCCATGGGCAGAGACACCTTTCACTATACCAGGTTGCTCAGATGTCCTTCCTTGCCTGGATCCTAATACCTCCAGGGATGGGGCAGCCACAACTTCTCTGGGCAGCCTGTTTCAGGGCCTCACCACCCTCCTCAGTGAAGAACCTCCTCCTGATATCTAATCTAAACCTACCATCTTTTAGTTCAAATCCATTCCCTCTTGTTCTCTCACTACATGCTCTTCTTAAAAGTCCCTCTCTTTCTTTCTTGTATGCTCCCTACAGGTATTGGAAGGCTGTGATGAGGTCACCCTGAAGCCTTTTCTTTTCCAGGCTGAACAAAACCAATTGTCTCAGCCTCTCCAACAAGAGATCACCTTGGTGACCTTCCTCTGGACTTGCTCCAACAGGTCCATGTCATTCCTGTGCTGGGGCGCAGCACTGCAGGAGGGGTCTCACCAGAGCAGAGCAGAGCAGAGCAGAGCAGAGCAGAGCAGAGCAGAGCAGAGCAGAGCAGAGGGGCAGAATTCCCTCCCTCCCCCTGCTGCCCACGCTGCTCTGGATGCAGCCCAGGACACCTTTGGCCCTCTGGGCTCCAAATGTCCATGGCTGGGTCATGTCCAGCCCTGCACTGACCAGCACCCCCAAGCCCTTCTCAGCAGGGCTGCTCTGATCTGTCCGTCCCTCAGCCTGTGTTGGTGACGGGGGCTGCCCTGACCCAGATGCAGCACCTTGCACCTGGTCTTATCAACCCCCATGAGATTCCCATAGGCACAATTCCTGAGCTTGTCCAGGTCCCTCTGGATGGCATCCTGTCCCTCAGGTGTGTCATCAACACCACTCAGCTTGGTAAGAAGCTCACCTGGATAGCAAACTCTTGCACTGTAATACTATTTAGCAGTGTTAGAACACCACAGAACACACTTACTGTCACTTTGGGAGATACAATATTCTCATGTGTTTGAATTCACTGTATTTTTAATACAAATTGAATTATCCCATACTATAAAAAGTTTTATAGTAAATGCAGCCCTCTTTCTTCTAAAACACTGAATATGAGAGACTGACAAACCCACGGGAGGAGGTTGCTAAAAACAGGTGTCTTCTGATGCAAACAGACCAACACTCTGAAGAGTTGTGACAAGGAATAAAGCTGAGCTCCTGGTTACAAGACAAATGTAGAAAGCATTTTTTACCTTCTGAACTCAACACTGTTTTTTTAAAATTTCCCATGAGTTTTTATTGCAGAGGGAACCATAAATCAAAAGACTGCTAATCAAAGTAAGACTTCAGAGGATAAACTTCAACAATTTCAAAAGAATAAAAAAGGATCCTGTATAAATACACACAAGTAAAGAGTTCTCAGGGTGCATTTCTCTTAAGGGCCATACTCTGAAGAACAGATTGCATTCATGTATATTTTCTCTTTTTTATGTTTTTTTTTCTTCTTATCAGAGAGAAAAGTCTCAGTGAGAATGTTGATTTTTTTATCCTTAAAAAGATGTTCAAACAATGGGAATTTAGGTTTTAAATAATTTATCAACTTCTGAAGAAAGATTCTAAGTTATAATTTATCCAAGTAAAATTAAATAATAATGAATAATTTTCTTACAGAACGGACATTTTGGTTTCCCAGATGTATGGTTATTAGAAATTGCTCACCACTTTTTCCCAATGATCACACCTCTAGGCAAGAGAAAGGAGAAATGCTGAGAGTAATTTTTGATTATTAGTTTTAATTATAAATTTAATTTTATGACTGCTAAATATGTAGTTCATACATTTATTTTATATTATGTTATATTTCTTATACTATACTATGTTATACTATATTTTTCTATTATAAATATCAAGTAATTCTCAGGTTACTTTTTCATGAAAATACGGCTGCATTAGAATACAAGATAAATATATATTTAAGTGATTGCTTGAATGGTAGATACATATAGCTTTTTCAAAACATAAATGTTGTTATAAGTAATTGATAGCTGGATATTTGTAGACTATTTAGGCAAGAATACTGACATTGATTTGATATATGAGGAAAAATAAAAGCACATTTATCTTGTCACAAATTTTGAATTCAGAAAACCAAAAAAATTAATGGCAAAGACATTAATTTTGGTTTTTTAACATCCAATTTAAAAATTAATGGTTTCATATAAAACTTCTGGCTGTTGTTGAAGTTACCAAGAGCTTTAATATAACCAAATTTACGGTTTAAGCTTTTACGTACATTTATACACACACTTTTACTTGCAATCTAGAAAACTTTCACATGTTCTTAAAAGCAAACTAAGACTTCTAACCAGTATAAAATTTCACACCTATATACAACTTCTATCTCTAAAACTACTACTATTAATAAACTCTATGCATCTAGAGCACATTATATACTAAGATGGTATGCAATTTGTTTCATGTTTGCTCTTCAATCTGAAGGAACTCAACACCAAAAAATATGAGGAACATCTTCAAACAAACATAGTGAATAATAAGAGAAACAAGCTACAAAAATGAAGTAAAAGGACAATAAAAAGCTCAGATAAAAGCTTAATACCAGTTGAAGGAAAGAGTTTTTTCTATTTCTTAAAAAAAACCCCACTGCAACAGAAAATCCAAAATTAACAGAAAAAGCCCCCAACAAACAAGCAAAAAAACACCCCAAACGAACAAACAAACAAACAAACAAACAAACACTGAAACAAAAAACCCATCTTGATTTTTTAGAGAGGGGTGAAAGAAAAGGTTGAGCAATGGTTTGAAGCTGAAAAAATATATGTAAAGGACTGAAAAGGAAAACTTAGGAGGAGCGTTTTCACTACTTCTTATTTTTAAAACAGGACTGAGATGACAAGGACAATATTTTTCAGAGGGTGTTGGTATTTTTGTTTTAGTCCCTGCTTCCTCAGCTTGTATTAAATATAGTATTCCTCATTTAAATGTCATTTCTATGAAAAGGGTCTGATACTTTAGGAATTACTACTTCACCTGTAAGGGGGGAGAGGGGTCTACTGCACGTATCTAGAAGCAACTAGCATTTTTCCTTTCCCCTGTAGTTAATACAGCTAGATTCCTGGAGCTTATTCTGTAATGTACTGACAGGAGCTAACATGTAAGCCTCTAGAGTTCAGAGTAGCCAATTATACCTGCTGGCTGTCTGCTGGCAGCCATGGTATCTGCGGGCTTTGCTGGTTGTTCTCACAGCAATCTCAGAGCTCAAATGAGCTCAGACACTGGCTCAGCTAGTTCAAAATTCATGCTGCTCTGGCTTTTGCAGAGGCATCCCACTGCCACTCATTAGGGACTGAAGTGCAGAGCTCGGAGGGTTTTCTGCTATGCCAAGGAGCCTGCACAGGAACAGGAGGGTTATATTTGCTCTTAGGATTATGCAGATGTTTCAGCAAAATTTAGAAACAATCAGAGTTTCTATTAATGCATCTGTTCTTCATCTAAATTTGGTTTTATTCTGTCTGGTTATTTTATGATCTATGTCTGCAAACAATGTGCTCTGAAGTTAAAAGACTGCTTCTTTCTTTATGCTGTGAGTCTAATTTCATTTGAGAGAACAAAAGTAATAAATTCAAAGCACTCCAATCTATTATTAACCACTAAATTTGCACAGGTAAACATAATCGGCCAAGTCTCCCCTGTCATGTTCCTGTTCTTGTTTCATGTGTTTGTAATTTGAAAAAGACACCTCTGAGAGGAAAATTACTCTATCTTCATTCTCAGTGGAAGTGTGAAAATTTTTTCTAGATCCAATGGAAAAGCATTTGGGTTTGAGTTATTAAAACATCTTGAATTACTGAATATTAATAGACACACAATTTAAGTCAAGAATTTCCCCTTCACTACATGAAGTTAGGATCTAAGGGAACAAATATCTTGTACAGAAATAAGAAAAATTGTCTTATTTTTAAGTAAGTTACCATTAGACCTAATCACTGGCATTGCCCCATACAAAGAAGGATGAAATATTTCCAGTTATCAGGTTCACTCTGTATTATTCTGCCATCCATTTCCACTGCATGGCCTTTGCAGAAGTGTAATTGAGAAACATTAGTGCTTCTTCCAGAGCTTCATCTTTTTGCCTAGAGGAGTTTCATTCAAGTGTTGGCTGTGATTGCTCAGTTGTGTCACTTCAGAAGAGAAGGTTCTGTTTCTTTCTGAACTGCATTTTCCTCTTACCTCTACTAACTGGAATTCCTGTTGAGATTAGAAGTGTGGGCCTCAGGGCTTTTTTTTCTTTTAGGTCTAAAAAGGTCCAGTGATTCTAATACCTGAACTGTATACAGACCTCATTACCTAATGTCAAATATCTACCCTGAGAACCTCAGGAAAAAAATGTGCACAATTTATTTTTGCAGAGTTTCATTTGCCCTAAACACAGTCTTTGAACATTATTGTTTGTCTAAAAAGTTAAAATTAATCAGAAAGTCATATTTCATCCTTCAAAGATCTATCTAAACTTCATGATTTTCAGCTCTATTTCCAAAGAAATTACAATCAATTGATATTGTGGAACATCCTTGAGTATAATTCTTTCTCCACCAGTTCAGTTAATATTTAAAATACAGTGTTAAGTGACACATAGAATAATAACATGGTTTTCCAGTGGGATAGCTAAATATTAAGATAAAAAAGTTCAAAGCATACTAGCTTTCTACATCATAAATATAATAATGCTCTAGTTTTACTTTTTTCCTTTTCTACCTTGTGCTTTTTTTCTCCACATGTCAAATCTATCAAAATTGCATCCAATCCTGACAATCCAATGTTAGCTATTTTCACTAAAAGCTGTTACCTCTCTAATCAAGTAAGTAGCTTAGAGCTTCAGTTTCTCTTTGTATAGTGAGAGCAGAGTTATGGATAACTGAGCTTAAAAATGAAAAGAAAACAAAATTTTTTCCTGTTTCGTAAAAAATTTTAAGACACATATTTCATGGTCTTGTTGATTGTTGTGGCATTAGTAGAGCTATGAAGCATAACAATGCATTTTCTTTATTACTTCACATGATTACATGAACTTTCTTAGTTCCCACTGGGGTTAAAGGCAGAATGCCTTGCAACAAATCATGCCTATCACAATAATTCTATATAGAATTCCAGTAATACTTCTTCCCTCAAAATGTAATAATTAAATCTATACGTGATCATGTGTACACAACTTTTCTCCAAATAAAATCTTGTTAAGTGAGTAAATCTTGATTATCACAAATCTGTCACTCATTCTGTTTCCCATAATATTACACTTTCATTTCACGAGGTCTTAGGGACAATGTAGTCTGTCCCTACCAGAACCCTAAAATCCAGGTAAAATATCACTGAATATTTTCTCCCCAGTGTGCTAAGCATGTGCCATTACCAAGCCCAGCACTGCAGAACACTGGAAGAGGAATTATATTCCACCTACATGTTGAGATCCTCTCTGGCATTAGTTCTTTCACAGATCCCATAACAATTGTAAATTATGTGATTTTTCTGCAGGGAAAACACACACATTAGTGTAAAGGGTGGAAGAACACTTTACACATGAGGGGGGGAAAATCTTGAAAAGTACAATAACTGAGGAATTAACGCCTTTAAAATTACATGCTTTTTATTTGGAAAAATTTTCCTGGAAAGCAAACACATGAAAATAATAGAACTGTTAAAGGTGAATAAATGTCAGTGCATTCTGTCATTGTCCTCGTTGTTGGAGGCAACAGCAGTGAAGCTGAGCCATCATCTGATGTGTAATATATTCTACATCTTTCCATACCCTTACTCGGAAATAAATACATACTAATATGCAGACACACTAAGATAGCAAATAGTAAGACTTTGAAATACACTTGATTCTTCATCTCTAACACAGCATTGTACTTCAAAAACCAGTACTTACGTCTAGTACTGAGAAATCCAGAATAAAAGACAATAATGTTTCCAAGAAATAATTTCCTGTGAGTTAACTCCTTTAAATGAAAAGGACAGTGTTTGCCACTGTTAATACAAAATAAATGGAGAGTTGACTTTTATCACTGCTTTTTGCCAAAGGCTTCTCTGAAAAGTAACAATCTTCTTCTTCAAATGTTACACAAGATTAGAGACAATTATATCTTATATCTAATCACCTAGTAAACCAGGGATGTTATATCCCTGAACAGTAACAGAGATGTCTACATTTATATTCATTTGTTCACAGTGTAATCTCATAGTTTCGTGATCTAGAAGGCAGCACAAAACCTTTTAAAATCAATACCGACCTTTTCTTTTTCAATGGTGTGAAAGTATTTTCCGTGAAACATAGCCTGATTATATCAGTTAAATGAACTTGAAAATTTGTTGATTTCAAATGCCTTTAATTTTATGGCAGATAAGTTCTACAGTCTTTTTTGGGAGTCAGTGTGTACTCTTGATAAAAAATAAAATTATCAAAGCCTGTAAAGCTATTAAATTAATAGTAATTGATTGTGATGAAAAAACCACATAATGTCCTAGATGTAATAAAAATGTAGTCATGGAAAAACAATGATACAATGCTCTCCTATTCCTCAAAGGACTAATGATAAAAGAAAACACAGGGAACTTAATTAGCTCTAACAACACAAGGGTTTACCTAGACATATTGCAAAATAAAATTGGTTTCACTGCATTATTTGGAGGATGATTTGAACAGGGCAGAAATGTCGTCTGTAACTTATCAATAGCTGTAGTTATACACAGTGCTGTAAATCTACTTGTGTATTGCAGTGTGGTGGGCTGACCCTGGCTGGACACCATGGGCCCACCAAAAATGCTCTGTCACTGCACTCCTCAGCTGGAGAAAGGAGAGAAAATACAAAGTCTCATGGGTTGAGGTAGGGACTGGGAGAGATCACTCAGCAATTATCATCACGAGCAAAATAGACTTGACTTGGGGAAATTAGTTTAGTTTATTACAAATCGAATCAGAGTAGGGTAACAAGAAGTAAAAAAATTCTTAAAAATCACCTTCAAGCCACCCCTCCCTTTATCTTGGGCTTAGTTTTACTCTCAAATTCTCTTCCTCCCCTGAGCTACCCAGGGGGATGGGGAATGGTGGCGGTGGTCGGTTCACTGCATGTTTTCTGTGCCTCTCCTTCCTCCCCAGGAGGAGGACTCCTCACACTTTTCCTCTGCTCCAGCATGGGATCCCTCACATTGGAGACACTCCTTCATGAGCTTCTCCAACATGGTTCCTTCACAAACTTCTCTGGTGTGGCTCCATTCCATGGGATCCAGTCTTTCAGGAACAGGATGCTCCAGTGTGGGCCTCCTGTGGGTCACAAGTCCTACCAGCAGACCTGCTCCAGCATGGGCTTCTCTCTCCAAGGGTCCACAGGTCCTACATGGTCTTTCCCAAGGATCACAGCCTTCTTTGGGTATCCACCTGCTCTGGTGTGGGTCCTTCTTGGGCTGTAGGTGAATCTCTGCTCCACTGTGGACCTTCATGGGCTGCAGGGCCATAGCTGCCTCAGCATGGTCTGCATCAGAGACTGCAGAGGAATCACTGCTTTGGCCTCTGGAGCAATTCCCGTGTCTCCTTTGCTGACCTTGGTGTCTGCAGAGCTGTCTCACATGTTCGCACTCCTCTCTCCAGCTGCAACTTGTTCTTGAGCAATAACTTTTTCCCTCTTCTGAATCTGTTATTCCAGGAACACTGATGGGTCCAGCCTTGGCCAGTGGTGTGTCCATCTTGGAGACAACTAGCCACTCATAGACATGAGGGAAGTTTCTGGAAGCTTCTCACAGAAGCCACCCCTGCAGTCTCCCCACCGCCCCCACAAAATTTTGCACTGCAAATTAAATACATGCAGTACGTTCTCCTTTTTGTACCACTGAAGTACTTCAGTGGTTGTTCATAGACAGAATGATATGGTCATGTCTTTGGGGGAATCAAGGTGTAGATATATTTACACTTCTCTGAGCACAGAGGGCTGCCCTGAGTACTCTCTATGTGAGTTTTTGTCTGCTTCTGTAACCAGCTAAACGAGAACCCAGCAAAGGTCCAACAGGTCTCGCTGATTAAAACCTAAGGCAGCCAGGAAAAACATTTTCTATGAAAACATTAATATGCCTAAAAAGCAGTTCCTTCCATTGATATTATGGATCCCAAAAACACAGCAAATATTTAGGGAAAGGTTAGTCATGTACTGCACAATTTTATTGATTTAGTGGGTAAATATTAAAACCTTTTAGACATTGCTATATTGTGACATCTAATTGCAGCCCTGCATATAAGTCTTCACAGTCCAGAAGACACCAGCTCACACAAGTGTTAGGTTCTTCAGAATTTTTCATTTATGAAAGTATTTAAATGATTTAATCATGTTTTGCTATGTATTTGCTCTTCACCCTCTGATTATACTTATTTTGTTATTAATTAATAAAAAAAAAGCCAAAACATATTTAGACAAGAGCACTAATAATATGATGATGATGAATAAATAGACCCTGGTGGTGTATGCAACTTACAAAACCATGTCAAGCTAAAATGAACATTTCTAATGTTATCACTATGTCTTCTTAGAAAGCACTGCTTTTATTAACCTACCATTTGTAGCCTTCAATAACCAAAAAAGATCCAGACATGTAATCTTCTCTGTATTGCAAGAACATATCTATGGTATCTAACTACTCTTCCTATCAAAATTTCAAATTTGTATCATGTCTTACTGTTTCAAACTGACTTTTTTTTCAATGGGTAGTTATTTTTCCCTCACAACATTAAAGTTAATAATGCATTTCATTGCCTCTAATAGGTGTTATTCATAAATTTACTTTTAAGTAGAACAAATTCCTTTCATTGATTTAATTCTTGAACCACTGGGAGCTTTTATTAAATTGGCTCTTTACATGTTAATTCATCTTGGCAGATAATTTATACTATTATTTTTCTTACAATAATGATACATCAGAAGACAAAAACACAGCATATGAAGAATCTATCCATGCCTACTCTGCTTTTATAACCTCTCTTATTATTTATAACAATATTAAGTAAAGCTCTTATGATGTAAATCACATGGTTTTTATTCTTCAAATTTCAGGAGCATTTTGTCCACTTTGTAGTTTACAAAGACTGGTTTTGAACTTTAAATAAGGCTAATAGCTCTGTTAGCTTAGGGAAAACAATACACAGTATTATTTTAAAGATGTTAATTTTAGCTTTTGAACAGAACACTTCTGGTTTTTTTCCGAAGCTAAAGAAACTACACCAAGAGTTTTTATTCTCTTTATGCCCAATGTTTAGATTACTCAAATAAGGTAAGTTCAGTAAATATTTTACAATAATTTTTGCTATGAAAAGAAGAAATTACATAATAAATATAAGGTAGATATGTTTTATGACTTCCTAACTACTAAATACCTTTAAAAAAAACCCAGTCAATTTGAAGCAGTAAGGCTTGTTATGTATTTAAAATTTTGGTAGGATAAGTAGTTAGGTTTCATTAGCTTTTTCATACTTATCTCTTAAAGATGTTAGAGTCGATACCTTATTATGAGGTACAACACTGTCTATTCAGTGTATCTTTTATGCTGAAGAGACACAACTGTAGACATTTTCCATACATTTCGTCAAATAAACAGGCTTGCTATAACAATGTCAGAAAATATTTTGAACTTTTATTTCCTAATTAATTTCTCCAAGGTACACATCATGTGTGACAGATAAAAAAACCACATTTTCCAGTAAGCACTGGATTCTTCATTTCCCCAGAAAATTAAATGTCTATATTATTAGGAATAAGCCACCTATAAATAGGTTGGTTTTGGTGTTGTTGTTTTTCCCCTGCTTTGCTCTGGGACTGTGGTTGCACGATGAGTAAAAAGGGAGAAAAAGGAATAATTTTTGTGTCACCGTTGTGATTAATCAATAGATTGATGACTAACTACTACTTTGTGAAGTTTTCATTGACTGTTCTGGTCTAATGAAACAAGCTACTGACTTGAGGTAAGTACCTTGCATAATTACTGTGTTGATTTATTTAACATTTCTATTACTTGAAGTTTTGACAGGTTCCAAAAACTCTTTTGTATTTTTTCTTTCTTCTTTTTTTTTTTTTTTCATTACCCTCATTAATTCATTTCTTAACACTGCATTATATTAAGGCACACATATTGCCTATTTCTCAAACAATTAACTTTTTTTATATTTTTACTTTTTTTCTGGTGGATTAATTTTCATCACAAAAAACCAAAAAGAATGTTCAACAAGTAACATTTTACTCTCTCCCCTCATATCTGTTCTGTAATGCAGAAGGCATGGAAAACTTACGTGCTTAAGAATTTAATGAGAATGTGTTTGATGTAAGATTATTTTTTTTTAAAAGTTATCATGCAATAAAGCTGTTCTCTTTCCTTTAAAAAGAGAAGGTTTTGAAAAAAATGTCAGGATGCTAAGAGGTTAGTTTCATTTTTTTAAAAAATGCAGTAAATAAGTCAATGGTCAAAGTGATCACGGATTTCACGTTTTGGAAATAGAAAAGAAAGAGCTCCATTAGATATTGGAAAGTATTTTTCTGCTCACTGAAAACTGAAGTAATGGTGATGCATTGTTAACCTGCTAACCTTACCCTGATTCAATGGTATCTGAAATAATGCTAAGATAATAAGCAGGGTCAAGTAGTTCTACAAAGCTCTGAGTGCCACATTCTGTGTCTTGAATATTTTCTTTCTTGCCTGAGAGCAAAACAATGCAGAGAGCAGTTTGCTTTATTTAAATCTTCTGATAACAGAGTAATAGCAAGTGTATATGGCAATTAGGAAACTGATATTAAAAAATTTTCCAAGGAAATAGGCTATTGCTTATATTGAAAGCAAAACTCATTTCATTATGAAAAGGACAGGAACTAACATTAATTGGATTAAACATCCATTGGACATTAAATAAGACCATTTCTAAGTATTTTTCTTTATGTTAGTTTACAAAAGACAAATTAATATGCCATAATGAAGTCTAAAAATTTTCTTTAATCAATCCTTAATGTTATCTGAAAGCTGCTGTGGTCAGAAACATCTGGTATCCTTACACATGTTTTGTACCACCAAAGTATTTCTGACAGAGCTTTAAGATATTCACTGTTCTTAAAATTCATGAAAAAGATAATAATTGTCAAGACCTTGTGGACAGAAACATTTTCTGTTTTGACAAGTAGCTTTGTGTTATTCAATACTGAATGATGTGTTCAAATGCTGCTGTCAGGTTTGCTAGCAATACGCATCATTCTCGTCTGTAATCAATATCTTCAGTGGCTGATGACTAGCAGGGGACCAGAAGCGTGAGAACATTTAGCTGCTTGTCTTGCCATATATTGTCATTTAACTTCATCTTAGAAACTGCCTTCAGATGTCATTGAACAAAAGTAAGATGATACAGACCAGTACCTTGAAATTAATCTCTTTTTCATGTTGGTATTACTTTTATCTTGATGTAAGTCAACTCATATTGTCAGTACAGCTAAAGAACAGTCAATACCCATGTAACTAGTCCTTTAAGAATTCTCTTTTGTTTTCAGATATATATAGTTCTTCGCATTTCTACACTTCCCTAGTAATTGTTTAAAATATTGCCCCATATCTTTTAAGACTAGGTTATTTCTGAGGATTTCTTGTGCTCGTAACATAATTTTAAAACATCTTGTTTTTTAGTTTCCTAATTCTTCTTGATGCCTGAAGACCTCCTTGATAATTGTCTCCGTTCAGTAACTGGTTTGAAGTTTATTTACCTTTTTCTGTTATTCTTGTTCCTAACATTCCTGCTTACACTATATAGTGATGCATCTAAGTCCATACAGATTATTCAGTCATGCTAGATGTCTTGGACCAGGTTAAAGATCAAAAAGTTATCATAATTAGCCCCTGGTTGGGTAATTTGTGCTAAAGAATGGAGATTATTTTATACAAATGCGCGTTTAGCTATTTATTTATCTAGATTAAAAAGATATAGTATTGAGAGGCTATAAACACTTTCCACTGTATATTTTGATTGTGAAAAGAGCTTATGAAAATGAGCAGATATAATTCTACAGTGAGATCAAATGCATATTTTATGCATTTGCGGCTTGTGATGCATTTGATGCATGAAAAATGAAGTTCATGTTTATTTCATTTTCTTTTTTTCAATTTACCTCTCTATTAGTTTTCCTTTTTAGTTCTTTGTTTTTGTTATCTGCACCAATGCATCTGTCACCCTAAGAAGCAAAAGGTGTAATATTTAGGATTCTTTTATTCTTTTCTGTATGTCTTAAAAATTCCCATTTTTCTTTTTTAATTTAAAATAAATGAAATAGATCTTTCTTAAAAATTAAGGATTTTGTAATTAAATATTATCTGAAAGAAAAATCATAAAAGTGAGAAAACAAAACAGTAGAGATTGAAAGATGTCTGTGGAAAGAAACTTGATTTAATGTATAAGGATGAACAATTATTTTTTCATGTTTTATTTTTTAATTATAAACTTCAAAATTATTTTAAAATTGCATAGACTCAAAAATTTTTCCTTGAAGTTTTTCCTATAAAACTATACCTACCTGCTTGTCTGAGTAATACCATTCAAGGCACTGAAACAAATCAAAACAAAAACCCACCTGAAAATTTACACTGATATGTATATAAATGCTAAACTCTGCATAACAACCTCATCTGTCTCTATGAGTATTTTTCATTATCAAGCTTTCAAAAGATGGACTACATAGCCTATTACCCAATGCATTTCCCACCTTTTCATCTAAATATTTCCATTTCCAATGCAATATATTACCTCAACATACAGTTTAATTAACTACAGTATTGGTCATGATCCAAGTTCAAGGTTATTTGTGTAATGAAGCATTTATTTCTGTTTTTATAACCAAAGCATAATTTCTACATTTATTAAAGCTGTGCATAAATTTTTTTCCTGATTTCCTGATTTGTGTGATTTTAAGAAATTTCCATAACATTTACAAGTGCCTGGTATTTATTCAATATGGTATAATTTGTTCCTGAAAAATATTTACCCCCAAAGATCAAGAAATAAGTACTATTTTTCTGCAAGATGATGCATTAGATAAAATTAAACTGCAAATGGAAACTTTAAATATATCTTACTTTTAAAATGGATAAAACAATTTTTTTTTTTCCTTCTCAGTGCTACAAGTAAGATTTCCATTTGTGCATGAACATATAGTCAACACTTGTTCCTATATGGGTTTGCTAAAGCTCTGATTTAGTAAATGTACTGGGGTAGGCTGGGATGAAGACACCTTCCTTCATAGCAGGCCATATACTGCTGTGCTTTGCATTTGTGGCTAAATCAGTGCTGATAGCATGGTTTTGCTGAATTGTTCTTGCACAGCACCAAGTCTTCTACTTTTTCTCCCTTCCCAGCCCCAAAGTAAGTAGGCAGGGGGTGAGACTTTTGGAGGGAACACAATCTGGACAACTGGCCCTAACTAACCAGAGGGATATTCCTTGACATATCATATTGTGTTCTTCAATGAAAACTCAAAGGGTGGGAGCAGAAAAAGGGGCACCGTTTGTAATTATGGTATTTACCTTCCCAAGCAACTGAAAAAATGGTGTCTTGTGCTCCATTGGCTCTGCAAAATGTAGATATTCACCTATTAACAGGAAGAATTAGTAGGCATAAAATATTTTATAGTACTTTTGTAACAGTTTGCTCCTATAAAGGACAGATTTATCAGAGTTATCATGAGTTTATCTTTTACTTTGTTTCCGTGTCAATGAAATCACTCATTTTCTTAGGCCAGTTCACCTATGACTCCTATAAAACTTCTCAGTAACACTCACTATAATTTTGGAGAAAAAGACATAAACTGTGGTGAGATGCCAGAAATAGATTTGAAGCCTGTGCTGCAGCAGAGAACAAAGAGAATTGAAAATCTAAAGCTGTAGGTGTTAAGTCTCTCTTCACCACATGGCCTCCACACTGAGAAAGCAAAGGACCTACCCTGCCTGTCTATTTGGTTATGGTCTGTTAATTAGCTGTGCTAATTCATTGTAAGCAACTAGGATTTAGTATTTGGAATTGATAATCAAGGTTCTTAATTTCATTTTTGTCATATACTGTGTTTTGATGGGTTTAAATGCCAAGTGCTTTCCAGTTCTGCTGAGAAGGATGCATTTAGCAATGGGAGCTGGATGGCAAAATCTCTGTGGCTTTACACTGCATCATGCAGAAACATAAATATAAGTTTACAGAAGCACATAAGGATGAAATCCTGCTTTGGTCTGAACTGGAAATGCATCAGAGTTCACTGCAAGGATGGTTGTTGATAGCAGCTCATTATTTGGTCTGAGTATCTTAAATAAACCCAGATTAGATCCCTCCTGCTCTATTTTATTTATTCTGTGAAGGAAAACAAAATCATAGGTTAATTGGAAATATTAGAAGTAGAAGTTAGTTGGAGGGACTCAGTCCAATTAGCTATCCTATTTTTAAGGCTCTGCAACCTGTAGCTAGATCTTCTTGTTCCACAAATAGCTACCACACTGAACAGTGGATCACTTTAAAACCAGTCTTCAGACATATCCAAAATGACACTGTACGTCTTTAAATAAAACTTAAAAGACTTATTTACACATCTAATCTTTGGCAGGAGACAAGGACATCTAGTCATTAAGGTGCTGATTAACACAAATAAGAGGCTCCAAGAGTGTGGAAGTTTTATCCATAATTTAGAACATTTTAATTAATACCACAATGAAATCCTGCCACATGTAAGTATTTTGCATTCCAGGTTATAATTAACACATTGCTGAAATCTCAGGGGAAAAAAAGCAAAAACAAGCAAATAAATAAAAAACCCAACCAAACCAAACAGCTAAAGGAAATAGAAAATAAGTAGTTTAAAGAAGAAGCAAATCCTAACAGTTAGCAAAATTGTCACAACTCTTAAAAATACATCTTGTAATCTGCATAATTCAAAGGAAATATGCCTATTTGATAGCCTCCTGCACAGATGAGTTTCTTTTCATTTACTGATGATGTATCATTTTGGTGCCAACTTTTTAAGTCTATGTAAAAAACTTTACAGAACCACTTCACAAGATGAAGAAACAGATTCCTACTCATCTTTATTTATTTAACTAAATCTAATAAGCATGATTGAAAAAATTTATTTCATGAAGGTAGAAGACCTGTCAGTCACCTTAGGAAACCCTAATGGATAATCTTATTCTCATCTGAACAGAAAGCCAGTATTGTCCATCTCAACTTTATCACAGAGAAATCAGCTTAAAAACTCTAATGAAGTTAAATTTCACTTTGGAGGCAACAGTATTGTCGTTATGGATGGCCATGAAAAAAAACATCATTATGGTTTGCTTTGGTTTGGTTTTGCTTTGGTTTGGGTTTTTGTTTTTTTTTTTTGGCTTTTTAATTCTTTAATTAGAAGCATTTATTTTTTCAATCATCTCAGAGTAACTCTGTTAGTTAGTGAATTTAAGGAAGGATTTTTGACATTTCCTTGGTGAAAAAAAAATCTTTCAAAGACCCAAGTGGGCCAAGGCAGCAACTATGAAGTGAGAATGGGATGGATAAAAAATACATAATGCTATAGGGCTGTTGAAATAAAGAAAAAAAACAAAACAAAACAAAAACATTAAAAAAAAAATCAGTATACTTGTCTAAATATTTGTCATCTTTCTTTCTGCCTGCATTTAATATTCAAAATTCCCTCGCACTACAGATTGGGACTCCATTTGAAGTTGTCACAATAGGATGAAAAAGTTTAAACTATGTATGATCATAATATGCAAGTTCCTTCAACCTGGGAATGCTCTTATTTATTTCACTGGTGAATGTTGTTTCATTGGATAATCATACTGCTCTAATGTAGTAACTACTAGACAATAAAAACGATAATATGGGTTACAGGGGTTCTTCTGGTTTTTTTGTTTTACTTTTTTTTTACTTGTTTAGTTGTTTTTTCCTAGTGTTGGTGGAAAATGTTGTGGATTCAGCAATGTGAATTCTTCAGAATATACATATTTGTTAAAACACCAAGAGCATTTCATCCCTAGGCCTATAACTTTCTTGATCATTAACTGTTGTTGCTTTAGGAATAATAAATAATGAAGAAAACATCCATTTATATTTTTAAGTGAGAAAACCTCCTCAAGAAAATGAAACAAATTTAAAGTGAAGATTATTTTTTGTTGATGATATGCTGGATTAATTTCTTTCCTTTCTGATACATACCTTACCACAAAAGTTGCCAGAGCTGTAGCATGAGTCACAGAAACCACTTGCTCAGAAAATACTTTTTTTTTCAAATGGAAAAACTTATGTCATATCCAGAGTTCAAATTCTACCCCTACAAGATTAAGCTTTAAATTCTCACTGTCTGTGAACCTTCAAGATTTCTCAGATGGCTGTGAATGAGGATAATGTTTCAATTAAAGATGCCTAATTCCTTTTGTATTTTTAAAAACATATGAATGGATCTTATTTTTTTACTTTGTTTCCTTCTTATTTTTTTTTAGACTTCCATGTAGCAAATTTGTGTTTCTACAGCATACGTGGCTTAGTGGATTCTATGAAATATTATCAGTTAAATGTGTTTCCAAGGCCATCCATAGGAGGTGGTTGTGAAAGAGCAGTGGAAGATCAGAGCACTCTGCTCCAGGTGCAGACGTACTGAGGTTGGTTTATCACATCTAGGTGTGTACAGTGTATAAACTGTACAAGTTTTAGGGTTCCGTCTGAGACAGACACCTACATTTTTATATTGATGTGTCTGAATATGTTCTAAATACTTAAACTGCCTTTATAGGCAGTGAATTTAAACTGTGCATTTAAAGGAATCTAGAGACTGACTCAGCTAATGCAATTACTTGCCCACACATAAGAACCTAGTCTCCCTAAGAAACCCAGGTCATATATAAGGGGATTACAAATATCAAAGGCAAGAGATATCTGGAACTTGTTCCAGTAGGAGATTGAGGCAAATATGGCAACACAAATAGCACTAAATGCCTATTTTCATCCATCTGAATTTCTCAGTAAAAGGATTCAGTGTCCTGAGCCCTGGGTGCATCTAAGTTTGGCCTCTAGCTATCAATCCACAAAGCAATGATCTCCTGTTTATATTTTGTCATACCAGCCAGTGGACAATTTAAGGTAGTTCAAAAGGCACTACAGTCCTGTGTATCCAATACTGGTACTTTCCAATAGTTATCTAATTTAAGGACAGCAAAATTGTGTTGTAGGCTCCATCAATGTCATCTTCTAAGTCAGTGTTGAGTATATTAGAAGCTTAGACATCCATCTTATTTTCAGATACTTATGTTATAGATAGCTAGATGATTATCTGAATACACAGTTGAATCTTGCCAGAAGTCTGTTAGAAAGGATTACCATATAAATTCTTGCAGAGACTATTGGCAGCTCTGAGGACTAAAGGATATCCAGAGAACCACAGAATCAGAATCAGAGAATAGTTAGGGTTGGAAGGAACCTCTGCAGATCATGTAGTCCAACCCCCTTTTAAGATGAAAAGGCTCACAGGGTTCATCAATCTTTGCTCAAACACAAAGTGTCTTAGAAACAGAATGATGCAAGAATAGATTTACACACATCTTGGCTTGTTTGAAAAGTCTGTATATGTCCATGATAGTAAATTAAATTCTGTTTTTTGTTTAATAGTGCATATGCTTGTACAGTGGTGAATGAGAACTGTTAATATGATCTTTCATATATAGCCACTGTGTCTCAGGTGACATATTCAATAAAATTCCTGCTTTTAAACTTCCTGCTTTTTAAAAAACTTCCTGTAAAGCTTTTTATAGTTTACATAGTGTCAAGAGTTGCCTTACAATCAATGAAATCTGTTTTCTGGAGCTTAACTGGCTAAAAGCAATTCCTCTCAAATAGAACAACATCTGAGGATGTATTGTTCACCCATTTTCTTAAAAGCAGGAAGAGATATTCTGTGTTTTTGAAATTCATGTGCTTGAACAAAGGTTTTTCAGTAAATCTTTGTGTCTAGAATTTCTCATGCCATTATATATTTAATTTTTTACTGTTCAATATTGAACATTTAAACATTTATTTTTAGCAATCTAGTTTTAAGTTACGTTTCTAAAGGATATATTATGATTTCTAAAGGCAATTTGCACTAAAAATTACAGTCATTACTGCACAGATGAAAACAAAATGCATTAAGGAAACTCTAGTTCATCCCTATTAAGATATTCTTAATATCCATGGCACTCTCATTAGTGCCTTTGACATTCAGACCCGCAGGAGAGAAGAAGTGGGAAAAATGTATTTATTGCTGTAAATAAATCTTTTTCTCTATCAGAAATACTTCATAAAAGATTACACCAAGCTGTTAGATTGCACAAGAACTGATCCATACAGTGAAGTGCCAGGAACTCAAGCACACACAGGCTTGGTGTGCAGCTTGGAGTGCCAGCAAAATGTCAAATCTCAAGCTGGTGTCAGGAAACTGTCTGAACAGAGCCCTAAAAAGAAGAATATTTTAGCTTTAAATGAGAAAAAACTAGCCTGTTGGCTTGCCAACAAATGTGAGTGAAGTGACATTCCCTTGAAATAATCTGGAATGAATAGATCTCTCCCTCCCCTCTCCTCTCTTGTAAAGCTGAATCTTAAGAGGAACAAGAGTTATGACACAGCACGATAAAATGAACAAAACTATTCTGATGAACCAATTAAAAATTTAAGGGTTTTTGAGAGAATGAAACTGAATGCGATTTAAGGTGTCAGAGAAAGCTTTATAGTGATTTCTAGAAATAAACTGTGCTTGATGACTTGACAAGAGTTTGAGTCAGAGCTCTGCGATTGGCTACTTTTGGGTCTTCTAAAATAAGAGGAATCAGGAAATGTAATCCTGTTCTCAAGAGAGGTTGTCAAATAGTGTCTTGGTGAGCAGACAAATAAAAAGAGTACAAGGTATATACCCACAACTCAGACACAAAGTTTTAACCTGCATATTTAACTTTGGAAGGGGAGGTTAGAATTTAATTTTGCTGGGTTTATTGCGTAGACTCATATCTCTTTTCCAGTTTTTTCCTCTAGAAATCAAATGTTGCAGATAAAAACATTTACATGGATTTTTTCCACTTATCCAAGTGTCTTCTCAGTGTGTATCATTGAAATTAGGTATACAGCAGGGATATTAAGTAGCTAAATTGTAGGATGTTTTGAGTAGAAGGATTTTCTAATCTGAAAAAGTTGTGCTGCTCTGTTTAACGGAAGCCTCTCATCTGGAGTAGTTAAATACTGGCTATCATTTTAGTTTATGTGGTTCAGGTACCAAGTAGATTCAGAAATCAGATTCTAAAGGGTTAACTGCAAAAGAAAAGAAGAGTTATATTTTCCACAAATGTTTTCAGTATAGCTGGAGTGAGACAACAGGACATGAAAACTGATTGTCTATTTACCTGCTATGAAACTTGTCTTTGTCACATAGTAATATTAATAATTAAGGATTATAGCTAAGTTTCAGCGTCAAAGGCTTTCAGGCGCCTGGAATTGGCTAATTCTCGCAGTTCCTCTTGCTCATCACATTCAACTCCAGCTAACTTTACTCTCAGAGACATTTAACAGCACTTAAACCTCCCCTAAGAAGTCAGGATTTCTCACTGTAGTTCAACAGTAAACTGTTTTGGCATTAAAAAAAAAAAAAGAGAATGGGATCTCAGTTGGAGATCTGGAATCACAGATTTCCCATCTATAAATCCATTTTTTTACAGAAAGTAGTAAATCTCCTGAGTCCTAGATAATTTACAGTAAATTTAGGAGCTACATTCAGAAACTGACTGACACTAAGGAAGGTGTGAAAGTACGGAAGTCACATCTTTGTTTTCAAAATTAGTGTACGTGTTAGGGTCACTGAAGTAGTTAAAGAAAGGACTAATACGTTTGGTTTACATTACTTTTACCTCCAGGTTAGAGGAAGCGTGGATTTATTTTGGTGATGTTATTGTGGTCCTCTGTGGAAGGCTCGCTAGTTCATAACCCACCACACAACTCAAAACAAACCTGACAGCCTTGGCACAGGGGAGGTGTCTGCGAGCAGTCTGAGAGCGGCAGAGGGGCTGTAAGTCAGCAGCCGAGTGTCTTTTGTGGAGGTGTATGGAGACGTTACTGCACAGAGCCTTCCAGCACTGTGACTTGAACCAGCCTGAACTATAAACCTCTCATTTTCATGAGCAATAAAATACCCCAATCTTACAAAGAAATAGAAATGCAATAAAAAAGACTGTCCCTGGTCTAAATACTGTTTATTCCTTATGAATATATATGTGCTGTTTTGTAGTGTGCTTTCAAACCAAGGACC
This sequence comes from Daphoenositta chrysoptera, assembly GCA_013397915.1. Classification (NCBI taxonomy): domain Eukaryota; kingdom Metazoa; phylum Chordata; class Aves; order Passeriformes; genus Daphoenositta; species Daphoenositta chrysoptera. Next base: position 1,039,265 of record VZRO01001744.1, on the reverse strand, counting down.
TGCCGAGAGTTAGAAAAGGGTAACTAGAATATGTACAAAGTCCTTTTGGAATTAAAAAAAAACCACAAAAAACCAGACTTAAATATGAACATAAACCATTTCCTAAGGTTTCTGAAATACAGTGTACTGGTTCTGAAAATCTTTTTAGTTCCCTTGAGCATCTCCATTATAAAGTAATCAGTAAATTTGCTTTACCACTCCCAAGGGCATGTTTTTTTAAGATTATCTACTAATAAAAAATAATATCGAAATAATACATAAAAGGGAAGAAAAATATCTTATTTTACATGAACACAAACTCAGTAAGATTTCAGAACTGGATAGATTAATGATCTGCATATTCACATAAAAATATTTTTTTCTCCAAGGCTTTTCTCAGAAAACATATTTGTTTTTTAAAAACTACATTTATTATTTGTATATTATACATACATACATTACATTTATTATTTTAACAAAAATTTTTATATGTTTAGCAATTTACATTTTTTTCTTACATGTTTTGGCCCTTTTCTTCAGCCCTGCATAGAATACAACTATTATTGTGAGCACTGTATAAATTGAAATATTTATAAGGTCACAAATAAGCATTAATATTGTTTTAAAACAATCACATTGAAAATGTTAAACCATCCATAATGCATTTTCTTAGCACTAAGCCATTTTAATTTTCTGCTTGTTTATCTGCTCCTTATACTATTTTATAATTCTGAATATATAAAAACAATTTATTAATATTTGGGGTCCTTTATGGTTCTAATACATTCTGGGCATAAGTTTAGGAAAATCAATAAACCATCTTGCAACTGGAATACGAAATATCAATATGGTACTGGTTTTCTATATGCTCTTATAAGACACATTAGTATTCTTCTTCTGCATAAAGCCTTTAAAATCTTAAAATTCATATTATTTTATTATTCATATCCAAACTCTTGAAATGGGCTTGATAGATGAAGCTTAGTAAGACAAAAGAGGAGATTTGTTTGTGCAAAGATTATGTTAAACGTGCTGGAAGCAGTAGTGAAATCTCAGGAGGAGAAAAAAAAAGCAAGCAGGCGATTTGTGTGCCTCTCATCTCCCTGCAATTCCTAGAGGTTACATATAAGAAGATTATGAAACAACACACAGACACAATTGAAAAGCTTCCTAATGAAAACAAATCTGCCATGTTTGATGGCACTTATATATCATCATTTTTTGACAGCAACATAATGTGGAAAGACAATTTAATGAAATAAGAAGATTTCACTTTCTAAACATATTGTTTAGGATAGTTCTCCTATAAAGAAAGAAGAATTGAAATTACATTGGAATAACCCAATTCCAATACTCCTAAGAAGCAGAAAGGCATTGATGGAATTGATGCTATTCTTTTTGTGGTTGTTTAATTTTCTCAGGAAATTTCAGAAAACACAGTAGTTTGAATGGATTGGTCAATATACGATATCTACGGCCACTGTTAGAACACACTTATTTAAGCAAAACTGATTAGCACATACATTGGGCATTTGAGGCAGAAAGCTGGAGAAACCATATCCAATCTATCCCTATGCTAAAACAGCCTTAAATGGCTTAAGTTGAAGAAAATTATTCATACTGTGTTGATCTTCCTTATGTACAGCTTTGTAGCAGTACTGCATCTCAGTAATACATTACAGATCATCTCTTTTAAAATAAGAGATTTTAAATATATTAGATACTTGTTTCTGCACTCTGTAATCTTATGCCTGACTATTTTCATATTCTCTATTCCTTAAAGCGAATATTTTTCCCTGAGCTTGTAACCCCTTCCTTCTATTTTACCAGTGATAACCTTATGGTTAAATTTGAATTCCTTGTGTTATTCTGAACACAATATTTATACCAAATAAGAGTAAGTCACTTGCTTAATTTATTATTCATTTATCTTGTGTGTGAAACATCTTTCACACCGTTTTAGGCTAAAACTCACACCACTTTCACTGGCTTCCACTGAAGTTCCACAGAATTTCTATTGGTATACTGCAGTTTCTCCAGGTACATACATACTCCAACAGAATTACTCAAAGAAGAAAAAATTCTGTTAGTAATGTTGTTAATGTTATCAGAATTGTTCTTCAGCATCTAGAGAAAGACTGAAATCTAATAATTAGGAGAACATGAGCAACACTCATATCTGACACACAAATAAGTATGGTTCAACTATAAAATTGTGGGATTATTATGTCTTTAATACAATTAGAAGGGTTTTTTTTTCCTTTTGGGGAGGGGGCAGGGAATGAATACAGGACATACTGGGGAAAAAAAATAATTCTGAAGTTATTTTGAAGTTTATTTAACTTGGACAGAATTAGCGAAAAAATTCTGCTGAATAAGAATAAAATATGTAATATTTGTGCATAAATAATCTGGGTTGAATGTCTACTTTTTTGTCCCACTTTCCTGTTTTGGAAGAAGTTAGGGTGCACTGTTGACTTGACAGAAGTGATTTCTTTTATTGGAGCTGCTCTTTTATGCATGAGCCCAGAACTTTCAGCTGAATCTGTGCCAATGATGAAAGACAGTTCAAAGCATTCTCTTTTCTACTTCATTGCGAAAGCAGGTAGAGGTGACTGCCAAACAACCTACTTTTGAGGAGCAAACTAAGTGCTTGGTCAGCTAGATGAGCAGCTGAAGGAGCATGAAGACTGTGACTAACGAGTGGTCCACAATCTAGTGCTCATGAGTGTGACAGAGAGTTGTAAGAAATGTCACACCCTGCTGCACAGCATGGGGTAGGACCTCCTTGAAGCAAACGAGGTTCACTGCTCTCTGCTCTGACACCACAGAAAAGTAGAAGTGAAGTAGCAATGCCCTGGAAATGAAACAATTTCTCAGCCCTACATGCAGAAGTTCAGCCATTACCCTTTCTAGGAAGAGAAGGGACTCAGGATCTTTGACTCTTTGCCAAAATCTACCTCCTGTCACAAGACAATGTCTCTCAGAGCCACTTTACAACTAATGAAGACTACAAATACTGATTTGATGAGCGACTTGAACCTCGAGAGTTGAGAGGTGGAGACCTTAACAACAAGAGACTATGAGAGCAACTATGAAAAGGAGGGTGTTAGACTAAAATTAAGAAAAAGTCTTTTCATCATGAGGAGAGACTAACACAGGAACATCCCAAAGATGCTGTACAGTTTCTGTCCTTATTGGTTAGCGAGGTTTGACCGGACACAATTCTAATCATCCTGGTTTGCCCTCAGAATTGACCCCAATTTGAGCATGGAGCTGGACTAGAAATATCCTGAGGTCCCTTCCTCTCTAAATTATTGTACGAAGACAGGTCTTTTTTTATGTCCCAGTCTGTTCCTCTTCTACATTAACAGCTGAATTTTGACTAATTCTTCAAATTATTTAAAAAGAATTTTAACTGTAGAAATTATTTTATATAAAACAATATCTTTTATATCTGTGTTACTTTTTATTTCCTAATTTCCTTCTAAATGTTAACAATAGGCTTAAGCATGTACCTAAATTGAATTAATATGCTGCTTCTGCTTTCTTCAGGATAATTAATGAAGATGTTAAAAACTGACTAAACACATTGCTTTGCTTATACTCAACAGAAGTCATGAAAAATTACCTCTTTTGTAGGACTAACTCAGTGTGCTAATCCCTTACAATAATTGGCACCAATGTTGCTATAGCTCATTATTAGCTGAATATCAATTAGCTTGAATGTGACTGAGACATTTATATTAATATTAACCTAATGCTTAATTTACATTTCCAGCTGGTTTTAATTATTTGAAAAATCACCAAAAAAATTAAAAGCTGCAATCAGTGAGGTTTCACCTTTACATAGGATTTTCTGGGAATTTAATAAACAAAGCAGATATAAATATGAAGAATTACTCCTTGGGCTTTGCTTTTGTAATTACCTCCCAGCTGCTTAACTTACAGAAGTTAAAGGTTGTTTATATGTTTATTAAATTCCTAGAAAATACATACTGCCCCCAAAAAAACCTCAGACCACAAAAAAATTAAACAACCAAAAACCAACCTACTAAAAACAAAAAAAAAAACCACTCCCAAAAAAAAAACCAAAAGGGAAAAAAAAAAAAAAAAGGCCAAACTTAAAACCTTTCAAAGCCACTGTTTCTTTCCTCTTTGACAAATATTTTGCCTGACAGGAGTTCTGGAAGACACAACGGAAGAGAACACTTCTTGACTCCACACTTCCCAAAACACTCATTACCTTAGATCTGTTTCAACCAAACTTTATAGAAGGGCAACATGTTACAGCTGAAGTTAAACAATGTTCAGGGAACCTGGCATCTCTTCCTATGTCATCCAAACTTTTGATTCTTTTTCTCCTAGGGAGATTTTATTTTCACCTTTTAGGACTGTGTCATTTCCAAACCTGATAACTAAAGGTTTGTAATATGTGTTAGAGTTAGAAGCCTCTTCAGTTTTTTAGCAGCAAAACTCTTTCTCTTTATGGAACACAATTTCTCTTCGTATCTATTCTATTTTATTCTATTTTGCATGTTCTTTTTATCTGATAACATACGATAAATATTAGAATATATAGGGAGAAAGCTGCATAAATGATCTGACATTATAAAGAGCAATATATGCAACAGTTTCTACCAAAGTACAGGACTATTTCTGTGTCATGTCTAAGAAAAAATTCCTAGAAATTCATACCTTGTGTAGCATGCTTATATCCCACTCTGAGAAAGCAAAATCTAGCTGAGACCCTGAAGAAGTTTCTCTAGTTGTCTAGAACATGGAAATTATTTTTTTCTCCTTTTAATGTCTGCAGTTAACTCCTCTTAACTTAAAAAGCTTTACAGACATAATATTGATAGCAAACTTAGAGCTACCTTACTTGCACTAGAATAATTGACAGGGTAAACTGCATATTGAAATGATAGACAACTGAACTGTACCTGAATTTCACATCTGCCCTGCTGTACTTTAAGACTGAGATTTGTGTTCTCTATTCTAGCAGTCGGATGAGAGGACATAACAGTAGGACTAGAGACTTGGAAGTTTAAAAATTAAAAATATATGTAAAGCTTGTTAAGAATAATAAATATTAATCTGAAAACAACTTATATAATGTAACATTGAAAGAACAACCACTGTAATTTTGAGACTTTTTTATAAACCTAGATAAAAATTATTAAAAGTGCCTTTCTTTTGGTTATAACATTTTTACAAAGAGCAAATCAATATTCAAATTTATTAGCCAATAGCTAGAATGTTTCCTTTTATATTTTTTTTTATAAGAAAGATAACCATTTCAAAAATTCTTAATGAGTTTTTAAATCAAAGTCAACATCAAAAGTAGGACGTGTTGCCACTTAAATACTGTCAGTTGAGTTTACTTTGTGGAGAAAATGGTCTCAACATGGGGTTGTTACCTGTGTAACTACAGCACTTGTACTGGACAATGCCTTCTTAAATTTAGAGCTGAACATCATGCTGTGCACAATGACAGTCCTTTTGTTTTCTTCTGTCAACACCTTTCTGGAATGGGCAAATTAATATTTTTATAGAATGTCTGCAGAAAGCAGGGAAATAATTGCATAAGTTGCCATACTCTCCCTATGAAGCCCATAAAACCCTTCTCTTTACACCTATCATCTTCTAAAATTGCAATAATTATAAATGTAGTTTTCTAATTGCTTTGCTTTTCTCTAAATCTCTAAATCCAGTTAGAGCTGAAAAGAATTACAAACATCTTGTCACACTGCAACCACTAAGAGGATCGACTATTTATATATTCCTTATCTGGAGGATAAGAATAGTCCTTTCCCCCTAGCCAGTTTATCTTGGTGTGTTAACAATATAGATTATAATCACAGATGCTATTAAGTAAGTTGCACATTTAATACTGTGAAAGCAATGTTGTTGAAATACTTGACCAGAAATTAAATATGACACCAGATAACACTGATGGAAAAGATGTTTGGAATTACATCTGTTTTGAGTCCTTTGCTCTCTTTCACTGTGGGATTTAAATACTCTGTGTTATGCAACTAAGTCTTAACCAATCTTTACAGATTTAGTGCGGTGTTGTGATTTTCTTTGCATTTCTTCCCTTACACATGAAGTAGCTCTTGTGAGAAACATGTCCCAGGTCATATCTCCCAATCTTTATACGTCTAACACCAAAAATTGATATGAACTCAATTCAGATACCTTTTAACACTTGAAATTTGTAGTCACTGTAAGATCAAATGTCAGTGTTTCTGTGCATTTCCTAAGATGTTGGATGATCATCTGAAAAACTTTGAGAAGCCAGTTAAAACTCTTCCTTAAGAACAGATATAGTCAACATGGAAAGAAAATTTGCTGCAATTGTATTGTATTTAATATCTAGTTGATCTTTTCCTATGTATGATACAATATAATATAGATATTCTAAAATTTGAAATTGATAAGATAACCCAAACTGTCTAAAAAATTGCATGACTTTTTGTAGATAACAGTTGTGCACGTGACATAGTAAGGAGGTAAAAATAATGTTGTATTATGTTAATAGAAGAACAGTTTATTGTTCAATAAAATTGTTCAATTGTCCAATTATTGTCTTCAGGAAATTTCAATTTCAAGAAAAAAATATAAACCAGATGTTTAAATCTATACCGTCAGTGAACTGGACCACAGACAAGCTCTCTTCTCCTTTGCCTCATGTCCTAGGTTACAGTGTAAGAAAAAAGCACGTATTCTATTACCATCTTCACAAGCTGTGAGAGCAGGTGGGGCAGTGCTCGTTATCTCCTACCATGACTCATCCCTCATAACTCCCTCTGGGAGCTCTCTCTGTTAATGGGCAATCAAGGACCCACTGCATGGCTCACAGAATTGCATCAGCCCATTGTGAGATGCTCTGCCTAGTGGGGAGGAGACAAGCATTGCCACCTGGATATAATATGGGGTTTGGAACAATACAAACAGCCCTTGCCTACTGGATTCCCTGAGAGCAAGAGCTACCACTGGACCTTCACATGAAAAAAACCCAGACCTTTCTACAGGATCACCATTTCAACAGGACCACTTCATCTGGACTTCTACTGCCACCCTGACTAACAGGGTTCAGGTTGTATCCTGACTCTGTCAGTGTTCTTGTACTGTTGATTTATTTTAATTTTCCTATTAAATTATAATTCTGACTTGCGATCTCCACTGGTTTGTTTTCAAACTAGTACACATCAGTATAAACCTGCATAAGCCCCTCAGCTTCGTTACTGCTATTTTTGATGTATAACTGTGACATTGGAAGGAAGGTAGGATCTATAAATTTTCAATATTTATACTGAAAACACATTAGTAAGAGTTACCTGCATTTAGGACATAAAGAAATTAGAAGCTAGATGCAAAAAATGCAGCAGTCTGGTATTCACACCTCACCTAGAGTTAGTGGTTTGGGTTTTTTTCCTTTTTCCTTTTTATTTTTCCCTTTTTTCTGTTTTGGGCGTTGGGGGTTTGTTTTTTTTTTTTTTTTTCTTTTTCCTTTTTTTTCCTTTTTTTTTTTTTTTTTTTTGTGGCGAAGGAAAATCAATAATACCTCCTAGGTTTCTGAAACACTTTAACAGCTGGAGACTGAAAGTTTCAAAAAAAGGGGGGAAAAAAAGCCTCAAAGAAGTAGAACACCTTGAAGTATAATTGAAGTTTTGCTCATTAAGGGCAAACCTGTGAAGACTTGACATTTCATCAAGTTTTCAGCCAAAGTTCCTAAGGAAATAGGCTTGAATAAGTTGTACAGAGAACTGAGCTTTCTTTTGCAGTGTTACCTTTTGACACAAGCCTTAGTCAGTCGCTCCACTTTCAAGAAGTCAACAGTGCGATTTAGAGCCTTTCAGCCAACCTGTTGACCAAGAATATCATAAGCTAAAGGAAGTTGCACTGTCATACTCATTATAAACGGATTCTAGACATTGTCATTGTTCTAAGTACTTTATTGATTTCACTCTCTAGACAGGCTGTGACTCTTTGGTACAGGTCTAAAGGACTAAAAGCTGAGGTAAACTACTCCAGAATAGACTGAATCTCAAAGAACAAGAACACTTGATAGCAAACAATATAAAGGTCACTGAGAAACACATCTTTTTCTGTATTTCTATACACTGTATTTCAGTAAAGACAGTGAAACCATCTCATTTCAAATGTATCAGACCATAATTGACTGTGAAAATTTACACTAAATCATCAGCCGAAGGGGATATAGTTATAGTTCTCTTTACCACCCCATGGTAATGTCCCTGTCACAAAAACATCATTGTTTATTCTCTGGATTTTATCTGTATCCTTTCTATGAACAGCAACTGACATTTGCAGCTTTTCTTCGTTTGCTGTTTTCTCATGGGTTATTATCATTACTTCCCATTGTCTCCTCTTTCTTCTGCATATCCTCATTTCCAAGTTTTAGTCATTACAGTATGGTGATTATGAGTCCTTGAATATTTGCCTACAGTTTTTATGAAATTACCAACACCTGCACTATTAAGTTTGCTTGCAGTTACTGCTGGTTAAAGATATTTATCTTACATAATGAGTAACTAAGAGTAAGTTTTTATATACTCATTGTTTCCAGAAAGACTCATGTCTTGTATATTTTTTTTTTTAAATCCAGAGTGTGTTGTACGTGGTGAGTGTTAAGGGTACTTCCCTGTCTGACCATCCAGGGGCCACTCTGGCAGTCACACTCACTCCACCTGACCAAGTTTTCTCACCAGCTTGACCCCAGCTTTCCCACAGCAAAGTCTCAGACATCCAAATCCTTAAAATAATTTAATCATGGTGCAATAATTGAATTAAAAAAAAAAAAACAAAGAAAAAACCCACAATCTCAAGCTGGTGCCTGTAAGGAGGGACCCAGAACAAAGGAATCCCTGGGATTTTATGCCCTCACAGAAGAGTCTGGGGGTTATCAGCTCCTGCTGTGTCTCTGAGTGTGCGGTCACCTGGCCGGGCCACAGGTCCCCGTGTCCTTTGTTATGCAAAGGATTGGAAACTCCTGGTCTCTTGCCTGGGACTCCCGGCCACTCAGACCTCAACCTGCAGCTCACACACAGAGCCACCTGCACTGAATATATTCCTCAACTGTGATATAAAGAGTAGTTATGACAAATTTGTATCGTGTCTCATATTCTAGTCATTGAAAAACAATCAAACTGGAAAAGCAAATTCAATCTTTATTGAGCTATAATACCGTCAGGTATGATAATTTACAAATAAAAGCTTCATCAACAGTAACAAAACTTTACAGTCCCTCGATACAGTTTTAGCATTTTGAGAAGCAGGTTCACTTGCAGGAGAGGTGAATTCATTAAATTGAGATCTAAGCTTTTTCAGAACAAGAAAGGAAGTCAACTATCCAGCCTGTTCTAAAATATCTCCAGTGATCAAGGGTCTTTATTTTTGCCATTAAGTTGATGATTACCTTTTGGATCATTTCTGGAGACTTTCATGCTATCGGGCACATATAGGTCCCAGACATTTAAAATGCAATCTGAATCCTTTGGTGCTGGAATCTAATGTGAAGGATTTAGAGATGAGTTAGTGTTTGCTATTGAAAATGCTATTTTGTTGAAAAAGACTTAGGGGAGTCTATAATCTCTGTCAGGAAGATATTCTGTTTGGAATATCCCAGTGCTAAGACTGTGTTTTGCAGTGTTTCTGTGCTCACTACAACCTCAGTATATAGATCAAAATAACTAGATCAAAAAGCTCTGAAAGTTATCTCATAGATTTTATGTTAAAGGTCTGACATGTTGAAACTATTGCATATCTTCAGGTGGTCTGCAAAAGCACATCAAATCTAGAGGCAGGCATTCCCTATGTGCTTAAAATATACTATACATAGCATAAAGTCTCTGATGATATGCCTAACCAGCTGTGTGCTTGGACCCTCCAAAGCTTTCAAGAAAGCATTAGGACACTTTCTAAACCAATACTTCTCTCTGAAAGAGGAAAAGCTAATTTAAACATTGTGTAACTTTTAGGTAACTTTTTATCTAAGTTTAAGGGTACCAATTAGATGTATTCCAGATAGTTCTTTTAATGGTCTGGCAAAACATCTGAGAATACCACTTTCCTGCACTGGGTACTTTTACTCCATATGCATAGGTAGAATATTGAAAAAAAGTCAGAATGACTCCTATCACAAAGCAAGAAGGAAACATTGAAAATCACCAGTCATTTGGGCAGTCATATTAGGGATGTACTATTTTGATTTGGACCAACCTTAAGTTTATATCTATTCTTTGGCTCTATAATATTATTCCTTTCTCTCATTTTATTTCATCTGCCTCAGTATTACTTTTTGTATTCCAAAGGCACTTCTTTCTAGGGAATTTAACAGATCATAATGAGTTTATATGGAAATGTTCTGATAATGAGAGATCTACAGACCTACCTTCTGTGGGAAAAAGCCCTCTGTGCAACAGCAGCTGCAGTTGGAGAAGAATATGTGAGAGAAATAGCTCTGCAGACACCAAGGTCAGTGAAGATGAAGGCAGAGGAGGTGATCCAGCTGCTGGAGCAGACTGCCCTGTGGCCTGTGGTGAAGACCATGGTGAGACCAGTTATGCCCATGGAGGTGCAGGGGGAGCAGAGATCCACCTCCAGCCTGTGCAGAACCCCACACCAGAACAGGTAGAAGCTTAAAGAGGCTGTGGGAAGCCCGTGCTGGAGCAGTCTTCTGGCAGGGGCTGTTGACACATGGAAGGAGCAGGTCACCTAATGCTATTCTAAGATTAACCCTTCCATAATGTTACAGTTTGTCTAGAGTACTGGAAACACTTAAAAAAGTACTTTCTCACCAAAGCCAGAGAATATAAAACATCTTGTTCATATCTCTTCATATTGATTTACAATATCTTCAAGAAGTTTCACAGAAGATTAGCAAATTTTTGGTAGAATTTGGTAAAATATTAATCTCTTTTTATTTGACTAAGCTCTGTTTTCTAGGATACTAATACAGGGTTAATTACTCATTATAGACCATTGCAAGTCTTATATCCAGGAGTTGTCCTTAAGCAATGCAGAAACTCAAAAAATTTCAAGTATTTTCCCAGAGACCTCTAGAATTCTGTGTAACCTGTGAATGCCAGATGAATCAGCCATCCTAACCCTGTAGCAAGCACCGTAATGATAGATTTGGGTTATTTAAAGCTTTTAAGATCAGAACATAAATCCCTCAGTCCTGCAATCTTAAGTTCATGCTTAGAGCCTTAGAGCTGTGAAGAACCTTATAGGCTTCTTCTAGTCACCAGATCTAACTCTTTGTATTTTTCTGTATAGATAAACCTGAAGAGAAGTAGGGCCACCTACACAACAAGATGGAAAAAGATGACAAAGTAACCAAGGTTGTAATTTGTTTCAGAGTATCACTTGTGTCTGCCTACAAGTTTAAGAAAAAGTGGCATCACCAGTTTGACATCTGCAAAATGTTTAAAGGATATAAAATAAACAAATTGTCAGCAGAGGAATGTCTTTCCTTAGCACCCTTCGCTTACATTCATACAATTTTTCATAATAATAGTAGATATGATGCAGACACTTTTAGTGGGCACTAAATGTCAGTTGGAAATAAAATTTTTGACTTCGTAGTATTCCTGAAGTAGAACATAATTTTTTTTAAAGCTTTTGGGGGTAATATATATATATATTTTTTTTTTTTTTTTCCCAGAGGAAATGTTGTATACACAAAATATACTTCATCAAAACAAAAGGTGGCTTTATTAGTTTTCCAGTAATTGTTGAAAGCACATCTAACAGATCCAGAAATAAATGGGATAAATGTTTATCTTTCTAATGATCTTATTGTAAATCTGTGATGTATATATGAACCAAACTACCTTATACTAGCCCCTTAAATCTCAAGTATTACATTTTAATCGATTTACAGTTGATTTAGAAAGAAGAAGAAATAGTTGTAGAGAGAAGAGTAAATATTGATTACACATTGGAGGCACCACTGAAAGATGAAGTTCTTCCAGCAAGTCACAACTCATGAAAACATATCTGGCTTCATTTGTTTAGTGCATATACTTCATAGTGTATGCAGATCTACTGTATTGCTTGTGTGTATGTGTGTGTTGGCATTCATTTTGCAGAGACCTGGAGTTGAGGGGGCATCTGATATCACCTGTTTCTTGTACGTGGGCGAGAGGCAAATAAAACTGCCTGATAGAGAGGGAGCATCTGGCATCATCTGCAAAGAGGAGAGCTCAAGCTGTTGAAACCATCTGTGGAGAGGAGAGAGATACACAGAGAGAGGGATGCAAGCTTCAAAGACCAGCATAAAGTACCAAAACTGAAAAGCTATGTTCTCAAATAGAAAACCTGCTCCAAATAAATTCTTAACTACAGATAATTTTTGCATGCTGATAGAAAGAGAGAGTGAAGTTTCCCTAGTGACAGACACATACATCTCTGCAGGACATCAGATATCAGGACTCTACACAGATCATCTGTATGAGGAACATTAGAAGTCTGCAGAGGTCCATGTGTTGAAAAAGGAGAAAGCCTTCTGACTTTTATTTTTGAGGTGAAAATGCAGGCATGCCAATCCTCAATGTCCATTTCCAAGGCCCATTCAAACTTCCAACCTCTGCAATTGAAGTTGGTGCTGCTGAGTTCTTTATGTACCCCTGTAAACAAGGAAATTTGGCCCCTTATTTTTTATTTATATTTAAACTTGTCTCTCTTAAACAAATCTAAAATATTTCTGGGTGGATTTGTGGTGTAACAACACATTGTGGTGTTCATTGCCTCAAAGAGCTAACACAAATCCTTCCTATTCGAGCTCTCATTTTAAGCAACTTCTTAAGGAGGTCACTTTTAAAACCTCCTAGGATTATTCCCACCTCCTCTGCAGTGGTATATACACATTGAAGATGAAGATTTCCACTCCCATGATGTTTGGAATCCTGGCTTGTGATTGCCTTTTTGTTGCTTTTTTCACACAATGTCTTTTTTTCCTGTTCCCACTTCTGTGTGGAAACAATTTTTAAAAATCCTCACTTCTACTTTAAATCCTTCCTTCAAGCTTGTCTTTGTGGCAATGATAGAAACCACTTGTCAGTGATTAGCCAGCTGGTGTGACCACTGCTTATTGCACTGGTTACAGCTGTCTTACTGCTATTTTTCTGTTTCCTCTCCATCTGTCTTATCCACCTGCTGTCTCTCATTTCAAACTTAAATTTAAGCTCCCTGGACAAAAACTCTCAATTTGTGATGCTTGTACAGTGCCTATCACACTGTGTCCTCAACTATATTCTCCTTCCATAGAAACTAATATGCGATAAGCTGTCTGAGAAAGAGGGACGATGCAGATTCCACATCTCAGGGTGGATTTACACCATCTGTTCACTGATATGGAAGCCTGAGCAAGTTTAAACATTGCTGGTTGTCTTGGAAAATTACCTGAGAATTAAGATGAAATAACATATTTTGAATTCCAGACTGTCATGACTGAACCCTAGCAAAGCCTGGAATGGGTGTGTCTTTATACAGCAGTGGAAAAGGTAAATTTGGGAATATACCTGTTGAAGGAAGGACAAAACCTATACTATAGGTATTATGGCACACATACTCATACAAGTTGCATGATATTGTGCACAATATTGTATACAATACCAACGTGCATACCCCATGTTTTTACTGTAATGCCATTTGCTTTTCACCCAGCCACAGAACCTGCTGAGTAATAGCCACAGAATTTCAAAGAACAGAAAGTGGAAATTGTGAAGCTGTGTTTTAGTTTCACCACTCCAATATTTTCCTCTGATACTTTGTACCAGTGTCCAATTTTAGAGGTACCCTAGGGGTTTAATTAAACTACAGATTTTTTTCAAAATTGTATTATTATTATTATTATTATTATTATTACTACTACTTTTACTACTACTATTACTACTACTAATGTTATGAGGATATCTCTTTCCAGGAAGGCTTTCTTAATTATAACCAAGTCTAATTCATATGCCATACAACACCATATAACCATCCTACTTCAAATACAGTTCAATAATTTCTATTTATTGTAGAATCATATAGATCTATATGTATGGTTGAGAAGGCTTCTGACAAAATCCTGTGTGATATTGGGAAAAACTAACTGTATGAGATTAAATTTCTTATACTCATTGCCTGAAGGCAAATTTATGTTCTCAAGTTTAGAGAAACTCCACTTACCTGTTTATATGTTTGAAGCTATGTAAGAATGAAGACATCATGCTTTAAAGCATTATTAAAGTGCTTGGGACTGGTTTTGGACATCTATAGTTTGCATACAAAAGAAGTAGGCTGGAATAAAATAGGGCTGTGATTTGGAGGTACAAAACCTAAACTGCCACTATCTGCACAGATTGTCTTATCCTGCTTTATGGAAGTCTGCCAAAAGCTTAAGTTTTTTTATTTTATATTGAAAACTTTCCAGATCCTGTCCTTATTGTGCCTTCTTCAGATGTGTGTAATACAACAGTGACAGATCTAGCAGAGATATTGTGAATGAATGGAAACTCATGAACACTATTATTAAGATTTACAATCACAATTTTATTTTCTCTGCTTTATTTCCTGATTTCTATGTTATCTTTTCTGAACTGTTAGCTTTATTTACACGGTGCTTGAAAGAAAAATAAAGTAAGACTCCAGTCCTAAATTTTGCACATATATCAGTGAAAAAACAAGCAGATAGGACAACATGCAAAAACAATGTAACAACTGAAAATTCAGCCAAACAACCAAGCATCCAACCGCTTCTCCTCACAAAAGACCATCCCAAACAAAAGCTTCAGAAATTCTCATATTATGGCTATGAACATTTCTTGGCATCTCTTCCCAGGAGCACTTTCCGAATAGGAATGTATCCTAGCAGCATCCAGATTCCCTTCCTTGCTTTCCTCCTTCTCCTTCCCTTCCCTCTCTTCTCTTGGCTTCCTTGCCAAAAAATCAAACACCACAGACTGAAGTGAAGGAGTGAAGTGGTCCAGAAGATCCTCTGGTAGGGTTGATTAGGAAACTGCCACCCTCAGGCACTCCACAGTTTGCCCCAGCAAATAACGGTAAATTGGTACGCTGGGGATTAAATATTTTAGACATAAATGGACAAAGGCAAAACAGGAACCATAGGCAGAAGACTGATTTGCAAATTCACAAGAGAACTGAGAAATATTTTAAGGCAGCTTTTTCTTTTTTTTTTTTTTTTTTTTTTTTAAAATACTGAGGGATTTGCTCTTAAAAGAAAGTCCTTGGTAAAGCAAGAAATTATCTTAGTTGACCTGAGCTACTTTTACCTATATATACTTTTTACCTATATTTTGGTCAGCTGGAAGGCGTTGTGATAAATGCAAGACTATTTTAATTAAATAACTTAGTATAGTGGTGTGGTTTTACCTCAGCCAACAACTCAGCCTCACACAGCCTCCATGAGATGGATGGAGAGAATGGGGAGTGTAAAAGTGAGAAAACTCCTGGGTTGAGGTAGGGATGGTTTAACAGGTAAAGAAAAGCCACACATGAAAGTGAAACAAAACAAAGGGAAGGGAATTTGCACCAGGAGTAGAGTTACATAAATTAAATTTGCATAAAGATCAAAAATAAAACACATTATTTTCCCATCAACTTAAGCATATATTCTAAACACCTAAAATTTTCAGTTTCACAGTATTTTGTCTGTGCCCTGTGGGTGAGGGAATTAATACTTCTCTCCAATAATCAGGTTTAAATTTAGTTAATTACAGCTGCTAATTTGTGTGATTGTTACCTTTACTCAGGTAGTGGTCAAAACTCTGTGATAACAACCAACCATCACCGAGAATGCAGCTGCCAAGCAGAGACGGGCAATTAGAGTTACTTTAATTTCTGTAATTGTTCACATTTCTACTTTTAATCTAGTACAGCCTCCTTTTTTTAATGTCATTAATAAGAGAGATGATTAAAAACCTGTGTGTCAATGATTAATCTACACTTCTTCATTACTTTCCACCACTGTTTGTTTTCTGCACCAACACACTTAATTTCTCTTTTAATTTTTTTTCCAAGCAATTACCAAAAATACTCTTAATTTAGTAATGTCTCTAAGAACTTGTTGTTTCTGATTTGGGGCTATTTCAAAGTCATTAATTTGCTAAATTAATGTAGGTGGAAAACATTAAATCTAGTGGTGCTTTTTTTTCAGTCTTCTTTTGATAGTAAACCTATTGTGTGGCACATTAATTAGATATAGGCTAAATTGATCTTGGAGATTTTAGTTCTCAGGAATATAATGTTTGAAAAAATAGTCTGGCACAGGGCTTCCCATGAGCTATTTCTCTACGTGGATACAGTCAATGACTTCAGTAAACACTGCAGATTTCCAGGGGTTTACAAAATACAGAAAGCTGCTTCTAATTTTCCTTTAGTAACAAAACCAGGAACCAGAGCACAGTACTCTCATTCCTATACATGGTTGCTCTGATCCATGCAGGATCTCTCACCAAACACTACGGCAGAAGTCTGTTTGCAGTTTTGACATGGGTATTAATAAACAGCTCAGCATGTGTTTTACCATGAAGTTCATTGTATGAACAGAGCAGTATAAAAATATCAAAATGATCAAAGAGGATGTTTATTCCTCTCCAAGGACATTTCAACTGTGATATCAAGAATGATGGGTAAAACAGTCCATTGTCTGATTTCATTGCTATTTTCCTTCCAGTTATATAGTGTTAAGAAATGTAATTCATGTTTCAGTAATTTGTTATGTTAAACTAATGACCGGAAAGCCTTCCGTATTTTGTAGATATACAGAAATAAGAAATAAATAATGTTTGTTAGGTTTTGGGTTTTTTTTTTTTTTAATATTTGTATTTGTAACATTTTTTCAATCAGGTCTGCCCTCCAATCACAACAGTGCTGTCCCCTTCCCCAGGAGAAAAAAAAAAGATAGGAAAAAAAAATTAGGATTACTAAATGAAATTTCTTTCTGAAACTAAGCTACTTCAAATTGCATTTCTATATTTACATCATTGCAACCACTACCTTTTATAGTTTCTTAACTTTATATGATTTGTACTTCACTATCACAGACTTTTTTTTATAACAGTTTACCTTTTAATTCTTTTTTTATTTAGTTACTTTAGCTAAATATTGGAATACTTTTCCCCTGTGCCCATGTCCATATTAGGTGAAACCCCCAACAATATTAACTCAGTGGAATGACATATTTTTATTTTAGATCAAGACATCTAATATGAAAAATAGATTTCTAACTTAAAAACACAGTCCAATAAAATTTCGATCTATCACTTACTTCTCTGTCTGATTGCCAGAAGGACGTCTGGATTTGTTTTTTATTGTTTTTCCAAAAAGAAGACAGAAAGAAGAAAATAGAAGAAAAAAGACCAAAAATCAAAAAGACAAAGAAGAAGGAAAAAAAAAAGAGGAAAAGACAAAAGAAAAAAGAAAAAAACTAGGGGGAAAAAAAAGCGGAAAAGGAAAGGGAAAAAGGAAAAAAAAATACATTGATTTAATTCAGTAAATTCATAGATGTGTCTCAATCTCCAGTTATTGTAAAAGTACCTTGATCATGAAAGTTAGGAAGAGAAGGAAGTTAGTAATAATTTTCTTCTCTTAGCTTCACTACACACATATAGTTTTAATTATATGAGTTTTGGGAGGAGAATTACAAGTTTTGGAGAGAGGAATGAGCCTCAAGAGTTTTGCCACAGAGTGAAAAATTCAAGAATGGATTCTATGGAGAAGTCATACCCCAAAGATATTCTTTGCAAGCTGATATCTTCTACCTCAAATATTACTCAAGGAAAGTTATTTGTCTGGTTTGTATTCAGAAATACATAGATAATGAGAAGTAATATACTCATAAAATAAAGCACATCAGCTAAGAGCTTTAGTTTGGTTTTGCACAGTATTTGAGATTATTACATGCTAATGAGAATTTTTATATCCATGTCATCACCAAAACTGTTATTTATGAGGTTTCTAGTAGTCTATACTATTAGTGTAGCAAGGTCAGCAAATAATTACTCCTGTTCATTTATCTATATACTCTCTAATTTTTGTTTTTGTCAAAACCCATTGTGTCTATGAAATTATGATGTAGTGATGGCTATGATCAAGATTAATTTTCAGATTTTTCCATCTCTTTAGTCACATTTCTTTTCTCTGAGAAATAGAACTATCTTACAGAAAATAAGATACTTGAATTTTGAAAGCACCACTTACAGATGCAAAAGTTCACATTGTCTTTATTTGTTTAAAAAGAGAAAAAAATTATTAAGATCTGGATGGAATCAGATATCTTGCGGGACTGTAAATTGTTTTCAGTTTGCTTTTACAAACAATATCCCCGGTAAGCTTGTGTGCTCTTCAAAATAAGATGTATTTTACAAATGGAACGTATGTTTTGGAGTACTGGAACACAGAGTGCACCTACAGAGGAACCTTCTGCCTGAATGAGAGGTTATTCCAGCCCTCTGATGTAAAGTAAAATTAAAATTACAGTCAGAAGGAGTCCCAGATGCAGAAGCAAAGACAGCCTGGAGCTATTATTTTTTCACACACTCTTACTGCCTTTCAATACACAATACCCCCGAATGAGAAATGCTACATTTCTTATTCAAACCAGTGTTTTGAGATCAGAGAAGCTATCCTATTCCAGGGAATAACCTTATCTTGACACACCAGGTAGTAAACCAGCTACTGCAGCATGCTGTGTACTTTGATAAACACAAGTTAGTCTCACCATCCTTTGATTTTAGCTCACTCTCTCCAGCATAGGGACATCTGTGTCACAATCAGTGATGAGACGGGTCAGTTATTGCTGTCTAGCAAATGTAAGATAAACTCTGGAGTGTTTCATGACAGGGTAGCTCATATACAGAAGAGTGATGAAGTGTTCAAAGTGGGAAGATACAGGAATATACCAAAAAGACCTATATTCCCTCTTGGGGATATATTCTAATTAATGGACAATGTCCTTATAAGTCAAAAGGAAACTTGAAAATATTGGTAGGTAGACTTTTTCTGACTATATACAGCAGCAGACAAATATCTATTCTTTAAATTAAGAAGTAGAAATCTTTGATTAATGTTTAATGTAGTAATATCTGTCTGATAGAAGAGTGAAGTACTTCTTTGTCCTATTATGGATACAAGTTCATGCTTTCTCAGCAACCTGACATGCTCTAGATGTTGATGTACAATTTGAAGTTTTAGTTGAAAGAAATAAGATAAAAATCAAAATGGAAATACTGTAGAAAAACATTATTACAGATTATATTGGAACAAATGCATATTTCTTAATTAACTTAGTCATTAAGCTTCCCACGTCTCAGGTTGCACGAGGTCAGCTTAGGTAAATTAGAGGGACAGTGAAAAAAAGCAATTAATTGAAAAGTTTCTAAGACTTTTACTTGATTAAAAGCACTTTTAGACACTTGGGTCTAGAAATATATTGAGAATAATTATATTATGATAAGATATTATTATATAATGATAGATGTAATTATAATGACATGGAGCTATAGACCTTTTGAGGTTGGGATATATATTGATGTAGATCTAGATGTAGAGATAGATAGATAGATAGATAGATAGACAGATAGATAGACAGATAGAAAGACAGATGATAAATTAATAACTCTAGTAGCAAGGCACCTTTAGAAGAACTGAAATCAAGTATCAGCCATATAAAGAAAGAAGTTCTATGTTAGGAGAAGAATTAAAGCCAATGCAATGTAAAAAAATTGAAAAAGAAGAGAAACCTGCCTAAATTAGCATTCCAGAATCCCTTACCCGTATCACCTCTTCACTGACAGTGATCTTCCTTACAAATACATTCTCACAGCTGATTCCAAGTGCCTAGGGTGAAGGGGATGAGAAATGCTTTAGTTGGTGACTATTACACCTCATCCAAAAGGTACAGCTTCAAAAAAAA